>JAODUD010000107.1:2332171-2354437 GCA_026784285.1 Stomatorhinus walkeri
AACCCCCCCCCCCCCCCCCCCACATCAGCTCTGATTAGCCCAGAGGAGGGAAACGTCCTGCCTGACAGCTGAATGCCACACAGACGGGGCAGCCGCCCAGAACGGCTACCGGACCTCCTGGACTCTCTGTACAACGAATCTGAGCGACAATATTTGCCACGGTCCAGGCCGGCCGGAAGCTGCCCGGTCCCCAGATGAGCCCCGATCTCCAGCACCGTTTTGGCCCCGGTCTGGGTCTGAAGGTGGCCGCACTGCCCCCCCCCACCCCTTAGCCTTAAGCTTTCGGTTACATGATGGGCCCTGGCACGCTTAAAGGGGTCTTAACGAGTCAATCTGCTGTGTTTTTTGGAACCAGCAAGCAGGGAAATGTCCAGGTAAACGTCAAGGCTGGATCCCAAAATCAGGAAAAGTTAGGCGCTGCATGGTGACAGAAAACCAACCAAATGATATCATCAGCCGACCGTTTCCTCCCGGCTAAACAGACGTCTTCGCCAGTCACTGTGCCAAAGCTGGCCTGTTAGTGATAATTAGATTCATATGAAATTCCATTTTCTTTCTTTTATAGAGTAGCATTGTGGGCAATTTTTAATTTCTTACGGTTTTTGGGGCTAAGCCAATTTTAGGCAGAGCTCTGTGTAAATTCTCATTTGTTTTAATTTTAATATGCAGCAATTTAAGCACAATAAAGGATGTAGCTGGATTTCTTAATTTTTGAACTGAGCTCTTATGTTTGCTGTACTCTTGCACTGGAGCATTAATTTATGTGGGTCGGTATATATACAGGATTTCATTTTACGAGTTAAGCAGTTTGGTCCCTAACTTCATTGCTAATTTAGCCCTCTCTCTCTCTCTCCCAGTATTGGGGTTATTACTGGTTTAAATGAGCTGAATAATTAGAAGACAAAAATAGAGTGAAATGCTTATACCCCCCACTATGAACAGGACTGCAGATCCCTGGGCTAGAATGTAATTTGTCAGTAATTGAAGTTGTTATTTATTTGTTTATTTTAATTTCATGCTAAGCCCTGGTTGGCTGTTTGTTTAATTAACTAACCCCGCCCCTTCTGGTTCCAGCATGCCCCTTGGGTTTCTTCAAGCCCGTGCAGGGTGACAGCCCGTGTCAGCCATGCCCCATGAACAGCCGCACCACCAGCGAGGGCGCCTCCAGCTGTGTGTGCCGCAGCGGCTACTACCGCACCGACGCCGACCCCTTCCAGATGCCCTGCACCAGTACGTAACCGTGCCTCACCTGCAATCCCACATACCACCACCAGGGCGACATTGATACTTTCAATCGAGCTAAAAAGTAGTTGGGTACAGCGGATGGCTCATCCGTTCCGGCACCACACCCACGGACCAGTCTCGGCGAGTCTGCGAGTCAGCAGGCCGCACTTCAGGAAGAGAGCGGCCCGTGGCATTGTGATCTGCTGAAAGAGAGGCCTGGGCAGGCCTCATTTCGATGGCCCCCACAAAGGAATTAGCATAAGCCCGGCCTCCTGAGAAGGGCAGGCGCTTTGAATAAGAAAGCAGGGTTACTGTGGCAGTGCATGTCTCTGCAGCTTGCTGTGATTAAAGTGGGAAAATGAACACATTTCGCCACTCTTCCTGCCTCCCCTCCCCAATGCTGGGCCACACCAGATCCTTTTAATTCATGCCCCCCCCCCCCCCCAGAAAAAGGAGCTGTTTATAAACAGCAGAATGTTGGATAACCTAAATGACTCCACCCCCACTTCCAGAATGGATGTCTCTCCTGGTGGGCTGATGCTAAGGGTTCGGGTAGGGGCCAGTTTTACCGTAAGTGATGCGCACACGGCGTGTCCGTAGCAGACGTGAGCAATGAGGGGGGGGTGGGGGCAGTCTCTGGTAGGAGAGCCTCATTGGCCGCTTGCCCGGTCCAGCGTCTGTCCCCTTTCCGAACGCCTCTCTGGGCTTGTTAACTTCTCCTCCATGTGAGGTATTTCTAATGCAAGCTGGTTCCAGCCTTTCACATTTGACAATATTTGCCCCCCCCCCCCTTAGACACAGGCTTCAGGATTTGGATTTTTCTGGGCTATAAACGCCAGATTCTCAGCTGGATTAACTTCAGCCCCCCCCCCCCCCTTGGGCGTTAAGACACGGCCCAAAATTTGAGCCATTTTTATTCCGCAAAAAATAGCGCAGCGATAGTGAATAGGTCACAGTGTTGTAACAGAAGCACAATGCCCGTGCGTATTATAAAAAAAGGCAACACACATCAGTATTTATTTATTTTTTTTAAGTATACACTCCATAGCTGAATGAAAATTGTCCTGCAATGCTAGAGCTGTAGCCAGCAGTTTTAAAAATACCAAGGTCAAAAATTTTAGGCTTCCTAAGCCCCATAATGGATCTGGGTTATTGGAGTTGCAGAAAAAATACTAAGGACTTGACCTTGGTGTCCTCAATGGTAGGTATGCTATGTGCGACCCACTTTTGGGTCGTGATCCACTGTTGAGAAGCAGTTTTAGTCATTTCTAAAGACCTGGTCTCCTCATGAAGGGGGAGGTGAGGGTAAACGTGCAGGGGCGTGCTGGGGTGACATGGACCCCCTTCACTTCTCGCTGTGGCGAAACAGGCCATCCTGGGTGCCTGGAAGATCCGCCCTTAAAAGTGTGAATCCTCAACCTCGATTCGGCACATGGCTGCCTCGCCTGATTAAATTATTAAATTAGCTCTGCTCCAAGTGCGTCGAGCACATTAATTCTGCCTCTTGTTCCCGGTGAGGCATCGGCCTGCTCTTTCTGGGAGGGCGACCCCTGCCTGGGACCCCCCCGGTTGACTTTACATGGATTTGCGTATCTGAAATTTTTACCTGAAATGATTTGCATTTTTTACAGCTGAATGTTTTAATGAAGCGGTTTGTGTTAAGGTGACTGCCACCCCCTTAGGGGTGCCCCCTGCCTCCCTGCCTGTGTTTCTTATGATGGGCCCCCAGTCACCCTGTCCCGTTTTAAGCGGTCATGGATGAGGGAGAGGTGGACAGAGTTAAGGCAGGAGCTTGATATCCCATCTTGCTCTCCATGAGACCCTCAGACCTATTTATGGGTGAGAGGAAGGTCATAGCACAGGGTCAGTTAGCATGCAGCGCCCATGGAGCTGGGGCTTAAGGGGCCCCTTGCTCAGGGACCCAATGGCAGCAACAGTCTGCTGGCCCTGGGATTCAAACCAGCAACATTCTGATCATGGCCATGAGTCCTAACCAGCTGAGCCACATAACATCCCCCATCATCCCCTCTCACAGCTGTCCCATCCGCCCCGCGGAACGTGATCTCCAGCGTCAACAAGACGTCACTGACGCTGGAGTGGATGCCGCCGCGTGACTTGGGGGGCCGCGAGGACCTGGTCTACAACATCATCTGCAAGAGCTGCAGCGCAGGCCGTGGGGGCTGTGCCCGGTGCGGGGACAACGTGCGCTTCTCCCCGCGGCAGCTGGGCCTGACAGAGCCGCGCGTGCACGTCAGCGAGCTGCTGGCCCACACCCGCTACACCTTCGAGGTGCAGGCTGTCAACGGCGTCTCCGACCAGAGCCCCTACTCCCCGCAGTACGCCGCCGTCAACATCACCACCAATCAGGCCGGTGAGTCCCATGGTTACCGTGACGACCGAGCACCTCAGTCTAGGTCCGTGGCGACTGACAGCTGTAAAGCCCGTGCTAACGACCCGGTGGTCAGCGTGTGACAGACCTCCTTTCCAGGCACCGGCTCCCTCGCCATAAATGTCACACCTGCTGCGTTAAACAGCGGCATCAGCTTCCGCTCCGACACCAAAGTATTTGACCAGCAGAGCAAAGCAGACTTACAGCTGGTGATAATAACACTTCCAGGATAATGAGCTGAGCGCCCAAAAGGCAGCAGAACCTTCCCTGCTATTTCTTCCGGGCCTGTTTTGCCAGAGAAGTTTGACCTTGAAATGCCAAGGCTTGAATTGAAGTAGTAATTATAAGGATGCGGGTTATGCGTTAAACTCAGGTCTGTTAAGGATACGGTGAACACTTTAGGGCAAATCATTTTCTGAAGTAGTAATTCTGTCCTTGGAATTAACAAAGTGTGTGTGTGTGTGTGTGTTATTTTCTTTTGTACGTCTAATGAATGTCTATTCTATCAATTACATTTAAAAGTAAAACCTTTAAAAGCCTATATATTCTGTATATAAATGTTAGCTCAGTACGGATGAGCTTTTCAGTGGTCTGTTTCTCGCTCATTAGCATCAGCTGTCCTTTATGCTCCCGCAGTGATTCGCTGTCCTGCGTCAGTCCGGCTCACCGGCCTTGATGAAGTCCTCCACTGCGCACATTCAATGCGCCGCATTCACTGACACACAGCGACGCGAACGAACACCACTGCAGCCCCCGCGGGCCTTTGTGTGAAGAAACTGCCTTCGGAAACACAAGGGAATGACAGGACGGTCATCCCAGTAAAGGCGTTTCTTACTTCTTTTTTTTTTTTTTGCTTTCCAAACGGAGCGTTTTTTGTTTAGGGGGGGGGGGTCTTGTGTGTAATTGGCCACCGAGGTTTTGTCAGAGGACGTGAGATAAGAGTCCGAGTCGATCTATTAAAGTCTTTTGGGCCAAATGAAAGTAACACAGCTGTCACCTCCACAGCCTTCTTCTGCTGCCTCTGTTCCCTCAGGAAAGCCGGCAACCCGCAGCCATTCCTACTACGCCTGACAGCATACTGGCTCTATTTACCATGTCTGTCCCTGATTCCCCCCCCCTCCCCCATCTTATCTCCAGTCCCCATCGCTCTCATTTCACACAGGCCCCCTCTGATCGTTATTTGTCAGGGTAGCTGTGATGGAAAAACCCCATTTCGCTCACAGTATTTCTGAGACGCGTCCTCCTGAGGCGCCGTGCGCGCCGAGCAGCCGTCCCCCGACAAGCACGCGGGTGAAAAGCTGCCGCTTTGTCTTTCTGTTTCAGAGCCGCTCCATGTTTGCCCAGAATGCCGCTGCGGTATTCCCAGCACATATTCATTGAACAGCATAATTTGAATTGAGCTACATGCTAACTTCTATTCACAGTAAAAAAAAAATTACAGTTTTTTGGTGGATTCAAAGAGAGAAAAAGCAGCAAAGTCTCCTCAGTGTAACACAATTGTTCTAAGCCAGTTTTAAACCACCCCCCCCAAAGCACTGAAGTAATCTTTTTTAAAAGCAGTAATATAAAAATCCCATTAGGAACCTTTAAGACAACATGAGTCTTAAAGGGCCGGGTTTCCAGCAGCTTAATATGTAGCTTTAATTTTATTACATCATTACTAACACTAGATTAACTTGGAGCGACGTTGTCCAGTGTGAAAGTGGGGGTTTCCACACAATCCAACTCTTTTCTCTGCACTGTGTTAGTCATGGGACTCCTCCCCCCCCCCGCCCCCCATTCGCCATGGTAACAAAGGCCATGCGGCCTAATAAAGTTTTCTAATGAGATTCTTGGACCCCGGTCCCCCTGCTTTGGCATGGCTCATTGGCTGGACCCCCCCCCTTTTGCTGCCATGGGGGGGGCGGGTTGGTCTCCACAGCCAGGCCTGTCAACTTGTATTACGGGCCAAGGCCTAACGTCACAGGGAACCGTGAAAGGCCAAGCTATGGGTCACGCTGGCACCCCCCCGGGACTGTGGCCTTACTCCCCAGCTGACTTGGCGGGGGAGGGGTTTCTGGTGTAAAAAGCAGGCTTGAGGGTCGGTAGAGTGGTCCACAATTAACTTAGGCTCTGAAGGCCCATAGGTTATATAAACATATTGTCACTCTGAATTAACACAGGATCTTTTAAGTACCTTCTGCTTGTGTGTGTATGTATATATGCAGAAGGCGTGTGGTCGACTTGGTATAGAATTCATTGGAAAATAAATAAATGAATTATTGGGCAGAAAGTAATTTCCATAAACAGCTGTCTTCCTCTTAGCTGGCTCTGCTATATGCTACATGACATTTGTTTCATTTTACATTGTCCCCCACACCTCGTCAAATCAAATAAACATAAATCATTTTAAACAGCCTTTTAGTCGTAAATGTTGAATTTGAATGGTCGTTCAGTTTCTGTTGGTAGAATGACTTTGATCATTTTTATGGAGCCAAAGCGACTGGTGTTTCTTCGCTGCCTCGTTATCCTTTCCCAGCGCTGTCTGGATGGTCCACAGTGGAACGAGCTTTCATCACAATGGGAATTTTAGTTGGTTTTAGTGTCACTGAACTAAGCTTCAGGGCATCAGGACATATGCAGAGCAGCCCTTTGCACGGACAGTGGCACACTTCTCTCGCATGCCGTGATGTGAAACAGTGAGTCTGCAGTGGTGTGATCAGCAGTGGGGTGATCAGCAATTGGGTGACCAGTTGGTAAGCCCCCGAAAAGCAGGCTTGCTGTCCTGTATATCCAGCTGAGTAATAAACCCCATCACTAAGTAATATATGGATATGATGTAATGCAAGTTAATTGTGTGCATGCAGATATAGATGTTTATCTCAGTTATATTTTATGGTCCCATATTTCTTGATCTAAAACACATGGGCATTGTAGAATTTCGAAACACTGACATCTGACAGCAGCACTCGTCTCCATTAAGATTAAGATGACCGTTTCCTTTGTTCCTGTTGTGAGGACAGGGTTAGAGCTGTTAGAGCCTGTCAGCTGGGTACCTTGACACCACCTGCTCCTCCGGATGCCTGTCGGTGAAGCTGTCCTCCGTGAATGACCCTATAGACGGGCTTCTCTGTATGAGTGCAGCCAGCAAAGGACAGGAACTGTGTAAGAGAAAAGGCAGATTGAATGGACTGTGTTTGAAGGCCACAGTGTGACAACCTGTTAATCTGCCTTAGTCACCGGTGCAGCTGCTCTGCTTGCGTTCGAATTCACGCAATTAAATCGTTTCATTTGTATTGTGACTCCCATATGCAAAATTTACTACAAATACTAATTGGATGTTTGTGTTGAGCATTTAACTGTTGTGCAGTATGCCTGTAAGTGTAATGTACAGTTTGATAAATAGTCTATACAAGCAAATATAAATGTAAATGAACTGTCATTTTCAGATACAGCAAAGCCATTTAAACATAACAAAACAGACGCGTCTGAAAGTCATTTGTCCAAATAACAATCTCAGCAATCATTTGAAAGCTCTTCTCAGTAATTGTCAAAAGTACAAAGAGACTGCGCTCTGCGTTGCCAAGACTCTGAAACAGTTAAGCAGTCTCAAGCCGTAATGCACCCACACTGGCTTTCTGTGACTGAGTTAAGGTTCTTCTCTTCAAAGTCAGTTGTTGGTCAGCATCAAACAAGGTGCCTGGCTTTGCAACCACATAATTTTACCTTTGACTCAACATTTCCGAGCACAGAGCGGACCCTTCCTGACCTTCCTCGGCTTTTTCAGCCTTTTTCTGTTTGTTGATTCTTGCAAGTTGATTTTGACTGCGGCCAGACATGCACGTATCACCCTGCAGGTCTTGGAGACATCCTGCACCGTCCTTCACCATCCCTGACCATCTTTCAGGCAATTCAGGTCGCTGAATTTCATGGGGCTGCCTGCACTGGGCGGGTCACCAGTGATTCAGATTTTTTTCCATTTCTAAATTGTCTTCTGCACAGAAGAATGATGGACTTGCAAATCGTTTGAAATGGTTTGGTATCCCAGACGTATGGGCATCAATAGTTTTTTTTTTTCTTCTTGGATCCCCTGACAGCCATGTTGACCTTGGCAAGATTCACCCTTCTGGTAACTTCAAAATCCAAACATCCTTGCACCAACACAGACTCTTAAACCTACCCTCTGTTAACTGGCAAATACTTAGCACTGCCTAGTCTAACAGAAATAAATCATCATCAGTGCAAAAGATGATGGAACTAGGGTTGTATTTTTTCCACCACTGAAAAGTATATATATCTTGAATTTAATTTCCATTTTGTTAAATATGCTCACCTATCTGATACCACTTGACTTTTCACAGAACTGGATGCATATTTAAGTGTAGCTTTTTAAATATTGCTTGGAAATGAAACTGTGGGGGGGTGCACCTGTTCTTTTTAACCCGAAACGGTTTGATAAACATTCGTCAGTGAGGAGGGTCATCATCGCAAGTGAGCTTTAATAGAGGCATATGCTTGGCGAGTACGTTAAATAATTTAATAATGTGCCTGTCATGTTTGATTTATCCAAATGTACTTTAAACAAAGTTTGAAACTCCACAGTTACCCGGCAGTAAGTCGTACAGGAACGATTATTCATTGAGCCAATGACGCGTGGAGTTTTTTCCATGGGCTGCTGTGATTGGTGGACAGCTATGTCATCAGGGAGTGGGCCCAAGAGAGCCCTTCACACTATGTGCTGGTACCACACAGGACCCTGCGCTGCTTAAAGCCGGGTCACTGCTGCCATTAAATGAAATCTGCTTCTGTTCTTGGTCCATAAATCATGTCAGGCTGCGTGGGTTTGCCATACGAAGCATTTATTTTTTTTTCGTCATTTGTTTTATAAGAGTGACTGAGGTATATTTGTTATATAGCAAAACTTTATCTGTCAGGGCTGGTCCGGACTAAAAACATTAATCAGGACCAAAGGAGTCCAAGAATAAACACAAGTAATGTCCTGTTTTTTTTAGTACATTGGAAAGTTTGAAGTTTTTATATATATATATATATATATATGTGTGTGTGTGTGTGTGTGTATATATATATAATATTTCACGGAAGGGAGGTACAAATAAAGTCTGCTTGCCACATTTAGCATGCAACACTAAAATTGTGATAAAAGCACGGTTAGAAATTATGTGAAAAGGTTCAAAGGTTTGCTTTCATTTCATATTGAATAAACCTTTAAATATATATTATTCTTGTTCCTGTTTTTTCCTGTGAAGAATAACTACCTTCACACTATAGTGAAATGTTAGCATTAACAAGAGTGTGAGGATTCTTCAGTGTAGATGGATTTAAATTTGATTAATTGCAGTGTTACTTCACCGTTTATTACTGCAGATGTTATTGTAATTTGCTTGGTTATGAGGATAATCACTTTACCTGGTCCTTCCATTTGTCATCCATGGCTCCGAGCTCACATGTAACTTTTCCATTCACAAACAGCAGTATGTTTTCATTATTCTGCATTTAAACTGAAACGCAGGTGATGGACATGAGTGTGGCAATGGACTGGGAAAACAGACGTTTCTCCAGCAGTATTAGTCTGGTTTAATGGGGGGAAAGCCCCAGATTTACAAGTCATGGTCTTTTCTTGGTGGACACGCACCCCAGACATTTCTATTCACAGAAGACGTCCAACCAGGGATGGTGTTAATGGTGGGCCCATCACCATGAACAGATGTGACTGGTCGGTGCTATCTGCAGCCTGCGCCACAGCTGGGATACTGTTTGCTGTGGTGTGTGAGTGTGTGCTTGTGATTTGCTGGCTCACGGTCCATTACACCATCATGTAAATGATTGTTGATAGAATGTCTGCCTGTTCAGATATGGTCTCTTTGTGCTGACAGGGTTATTGCGTTTCTCATATAGAATGGTACAATAATAATAATGAGTTGTTGTTTTATAACAAAATATATATTAAGTACCACTCAACCCTGACAAGGATGGAAAAAAACACCCATTAATCTGATTCTGGGTCGCAGTAAATTTTCCGTGATTTATTGCCCATTTTAATGTTGTTTTAAATACATTTTTATTTATGTTCAGCTTGTTTTTACACGTTGCTTCAAGAGTGATTTAAGATGCAGCAGCTGAAGTGCAAGGAAACTTGAAGATAAACTTGCTAAAATATGGCTAGCGTTTCAGATGGACGACTTCACTGTCCCAAGAAAAAAACAAGAGCACAGCCTGCTAAGGACAGACATTTCTCATAACATTTAAATAGCTTGTGTGAAACAGAAAATGCCAAAAGACAGCAAATAATCTATTACACGTAGGACGGATTCTCTGAATGACACGCATTGTTACCTCGCACGAGACACAGCCCCATGCTAACGGTAGCTGACCTGTTACAGGCTTCTTTGGTGGTTTCATCTGTGAAGAGCAGTTACCTATTTTCAACCCCCCAAGTCTGCTGCAAAATGTACATGCTTGAGACCTGATGGAAACAGAATGAAGAGGTCGAAGGTCGTCGCATGAGAGGAATCTGGACACGGGTGCCGTCTTATTCGCTTGATTACACTCTAAACATTTGCCCCCTCATGGCTTTATGGCTGAACACTCAGAGATTTCAGAATGATTATTATTAGTTTAGCAGAGACCAGTTAACGAAAACAACCGTTTCCAATTGCCGGAATTTCCTCAAGCACTCAGGTCTGTCAGATGGTGGCGTGGTTTTCTTTTTTTCTGCTGATGGCCTCTGGAGACTGCTGTCATCGGCACGCTCCAGCTCGCGGGTCGGTTGCCAGGGGGCTGCGTTTGCCGAGCCAAGGCACAGCCGCCATAAATCCTGGCCACGTAGCCTCGAACAAGGTTCTCCGTCTCGCTTCCTGTGTTTACTCGGACACGCTGTGTCTCACAAGGGTGTTTTAATGAGCCTCGGTTCATTTACCGGCAGGACTCCAGGAAGCTCTTCTGGGTCCCAAACTGCAGTGTAGCATGAGCAATAGACCTGCACCAACCTCAGATTGTAGCCCGCAACGGGAGGCTTTCCCCGTGGCAATCGGCAGCATCATAACTGGAGTTGCAGGTCGATGCTCACCAGCGTGCCCTTGGTTGCGATATGTGTCGCTCCGCGTACAGAGACTGCGGACACGTTTGCGTCAATATATCACTTTGCTGCCTGTCCAAAATTTCTGTCATCCCGAAACCAAGGTCAGGTCCACATCAACACATTATGTGGGTCCCCCTTTTTGAAAATGTACAACTCAAGGGCACAACTGAAGTCACATATGAAGGTAAGTGGTGGAATGTGTCTGACCCATAACATTGTTCAAGGTGATAGGAAAGCCTTGAGCCAGCCACAGTAATGTCCTCCTCTCCGCCGTTTGCTGTCCATGTCTGTCATCTTCGGCTGCCATTGACTTGAGGGACGCAAGGGTTTCTCCTGAACAGAGGCTCTCCGATCCTTTAAGGCTGTGTTTATCGAAACCAGAGTGCAAGGTCACCTCCATTTTCATTTGCTGTGTCCCCACATTTTTTTTAAACCGAAGCCACAGTTGTTTTCATACTTTTCCCGGCAATCTGTTCCCGTAACGTGGAAATGTGCTGTGGTGGGTTATCACGTAAGTTACCTGCAGTATTTCTCTCGCTCAAGGACAGATGGTTCCAAATTACAGCTCAAGTTGTTTTCCAGAAGTCATAAAACTTTATTCACACATGTACTAAAGACGAGAAAGGTAAAGACTTAAGAGCAAACTTGTTGTCTTTGAAGTAAATGCTTGCCAAAAGCTCAGTGCAGAGTTTTCGCCCATGTATTGGCTTCATCTGATTTACGTGTAACTCCACCCATATCTCTGTCTCTCTAGCGCCATCTGCAGTATCCATCATGCATCAGGTCAGCCGGTCTGTGGACAGCATCACTCTGTCCTGGTCCCAGCCAGACCAGCCGAATGGTGTCGTTCTGGACTATGAGCTTCAGTACTACGAGAAGGTGAGCAGGGAAAGAGCCTGTTGTTCATCCACCCGTCAGAAACCAAACATCGTCTAAACAGGCCACTTTTACACCCTGACAGATGTAGTCACTACTGGAGGCGAAGGATTCTTTCTTGCATTTTAAGAGCTGAGAAATTTTTATATTGTTTAGTTGCCAGTCAATTTAAAAGATTCCAGTTTTGAATTTATTTTTCTTTTTATGGATATAAAATACCAAGGCTTGTAACAATGGCAACATTATTTTCACTAGTTCATTATACACACATAACTCCACATAACAAACTGTTTACTACCTTTTCCCAGTGAGAGATGCTAATCTAGCATTAACCATATTCCTGACCAGCATATAAAACCGGTTCACCTGAGTTTATTTTTAAAAATTGCACACTTTCACTATAAAAATTCAAAAGGAGAAGTATAAGTGAAATAAAAAAAATAGTATTAAAAGGAAAACATTTTCAAAATTCTGAGGGTGCCTGTTACAGCAGGGATGTAGGTAGAGGCACTTACTCTACCGCAGATTCAGACGTTTGGAGTTTTCATCAAATCGTATTGTAAAATTAGTGAGAGCGACAGAGGTTGTGTCTGACACGGCTGAGCTGTTCTCCGACCGGGTGCCAGTTTGGCGCTGTCTCTGGGTCACGCTTTGGCAGATGTCTGCGGCTGCTGTGATTCCGTGGCTGAATCCTACCCTCAGCCTTTGTACTCCCATACGAATCAGGAATGCAGACAGTGCTGGGCGTGTGGCAGTGGCGTCTTCATACCCTCACACTTCAGCAGTCCCGCAAAATCCATGCAGATGTTCTTACTGCTCTCTCATCTCTGTCTTTTTTTTGGTGCAAAAATTTTAGGCAGTCAAAGAAAATTATGTTCAAATGATGTTGGTGTAACACGAATAACAGTAAAATACTATTTGTGCCCAATCAAATAAAGTGTTACCAGTGTCTGTCAAAGTGTGTCAGTTTAGCCATTTCAAAACCTCTCCGAAAGTCACCCAAATATTTGTGGCAACCATCCAATGCACCCATATTTTTTCTGACTTGCCTACTACCCAACCTTGTTAGGATAATCTATACCTCATCAAGTTATTTTATTAATCCATTTAGTTATTTGAGCTGGTGGTGAAATTTAACAAATGAATTAAATGTCTGGGCTGCCTTTGAGTAGAGGGAACCAAAGAGGTGTTTATCTAACCATCAGAAATCTGCAACTTATTGGAGACCAGAAGAAATTCTTGAAATTCCTTTTTTATCTATTACTATTAATTTGCAGGTTTTGACCAGCACCATATATTCTACCAGCTTTCGCTAAAGAGCAAATCCAGTCTGCAAATCTGGTCAGCTTATTGCATCATATTCATTTAGGGGAGGCTGACTAAATGGCAGAGTGATGGCTCTGAGCCTATGGATGTGTGCTGGCAGTCAGAATGTTGCTGGTTTGAATCCTGTGAACACCCAGAGTGCATCTGCTCTGTTGGGCCCTTGAGCAAGGCCAGCAGGATTGGCCCTCCAGTTACTGGGGAAAAGCTTCACCCTCTTCTCTTCAAACTAGTGTGATGCTGAGGTATCACCCACTGCATGGCTGGACTTGGGGTCTCATCCCTCTTGTAGTGTGGCAATGTGCTCTCTTGGTGTATGTTCCTTAACTCTCTTTTTATCGTACACTGCATCCTCTTTCTCTCTTTTTACCGTACACTGCATCCTTTCTCTCTCTTTATCGTACTCTGCATCCTCTCTCTCTCTTTATCGTACACCACATCCTCTCTCTCTCTTTATCGTACACCACATCCTCTATCTATCTATCTATCTATCTATCTATCTATCTATCTCCATCCATCTATCCATCCACCCACATCTTCTAACCCCTTATTGAGTATAGGGTCACACTGACCCCGGGGTCTATCTTAGGAGGCCCGGGGACATTCTGCATGGGATGTCTGTCCTCCATAGAGCATGCACTCTAATACACGTACCAAGGGCATTTTTTTGAGAGACCAGCTTCCATAGATGCATGCTTTGGGGCTATGAGTCAATGCTGCAATACCCAGGGAAAGCCCAAATCAGCATGACATGAGGAGAAGACGCAAATTCAAACACACAGAGCTGGGACGTGGGTGTGCAGTGCTGCCCCATAAACTAATGTACCACCCTCTTTGATAGTACAGTAGGGAGAAATTACTTTAAGACATTATAAAGATTAAACAATGTGTGTATGAGTGTTTGAGGCATGTAGGTGAGAAGGTGTGTTTGACACTTACCACAAAGACTGATCACTTTAAACCTGCAAAATCTATTTTTTCACCACATTTTTGTGCTGCTAAGCTGTAGGAGTTGGGAGGATCAGTACTACAGTGAGCCAGAGCCCGGTTTAGACTGTGATACGCCGTCAACGGCAGAATGACGAGCAACTCTGACCTTGTGATGATCTCATTTCAAGATGACTTGAAATACCTGTTGTGGAAAGTAGGAGATATCTCCAAGACCCTGCAGAGAACCTGAGCCATCTTTGAGTTTTGCCATAGATAGTTTGACAAGCATAAAAAACAATCCTGAGAAATAGGAATCTAAGCTGAAAGTTTCACGTTTGCGTTTTGAGATGTTATTCTTATCCAAATGCAAAATTGAACAGAAAACACGGATCTCACAATAGCTTTTTCTTTTCATTCCTGGGGTGCACTTAACCTAAACTGTTTTGGGATTCACCTACGCTGATTAGCTTCATATTCTGTTTGATTCTCTGTGCCGATAACCTTTGAAGGACTGGAAGATGTGGAATAGGCATTATGACTTGACTGTTGACAGTTGTCAAAGAGTGTCAAAACTGCATTTGAATGCACATGGAATTTTCCATGGAACACCAACAAACGGTTTTGAGAGTTCTGCTCAGATGCAAAGGGGACATTTGCATGCCTTGTGGGCAGTTATAGTGAGCTGGGAAAGGCGTCGTTCTGAAGCTGGATCCTCCCCAGTTGCAGCTTCAACACTTAACAGCAGATGTTTGGAAATCTTGTTCCTTTTACTATAATTCACGCATGAAACAAATCGTTTTTTGTTTATTTAAACTGCCGAGCCCCTTCCATTGCAGAGAGTTGGGTTTAGTTCCAGCTAAATTCCAAATGAACTGTTCATATTTCTTAGCTCATTAAATACTCATTATTTGAATAGGGACGTTTTGGGTGAGTGCATTTGTGTATTGGTGGGGGGGGGGGGCACTTAACCCATTTACAACCATTAGTTTTCCTATCAGCCCTATCAGCAGACCTTAGATCTCTTACATCTCTTAACAATGACGTGAGGTTACCTGGAGAACATTTTGTCTGCTCTCCACCCTGAAGGACCAGGCAGAGTACAACTCATCCATGGTGAAGAGCCAGACCAACACAGCGGTCATCCAGGGTCTCAAGTCTGGCACCATCTACGTGTTCCAGGTGCGGGCCAGAACAGTGGCCGGCTTTGGACGCTACAGCGGCAAGATGTACTTCCAGACCATGACAGAAGGTACAGCCGTCTTTATAGAATAGGGATTCGCAGCCTTCTGGATTTCATGTTGTGTATCCTCATTAATTACTTTGTATCAAACGTAATGTAGCATTCATTTAAGCTGAAATGCTGTTCTTCAGTGGTACACACTATGCCTGCAGATTATCAGATAAATGTTTTACTATGTATGACTTCATATTACAAAGAATTGTCCTTAACAATCCTTTAAAATAGCTACCTGCCTGACCATAACAGTAAATGCACATGAATAATTGAGGTGCAATTAGCCCCAGCACGTTTAAAACCTTCCTACATCCACATACTTCTCCACTGCTTGCCTGCTCCTGAGACCATCTTTGATGTGACAGCCTTAGAAAGGGTCTTCTGGACTCAGCATCTCACCCACCTTCTGACCTCACAGCCTTTATTAGACGTTCTTCTAGAACAGTGTTTCCACATCCGGTCCTCATGGGCCCACGGCCAGTCCACATTTTTGCTCCCTCCCAGCTCCCATGACACATGAACCAGGTATTTAGTGGTCTAGATTGTTCAGTTGGGGGGTGGGGGGGGCATGGTGATGCAGCGGTTAGCACTGTTGCATCACGCCTCTAAGATATGGATTTCCTCTGAGTATTATGGATTCCCTATGGTCCAAAAACATACTGAGGTTAGTAGGAATCACTAAGAAGCTCATAGGTTAGACAGGCTTGTGTGGGTGCCTTGCGATGGGCTGCTCTCTGTCAAACACCCATAGGCTCCAATCCCCACATGACCCTAAATAGGACAGGCAGTTACAGAAAATGGATGGATTGTTTTATTCAAGTGTGTTGGGAACAAGCAAAAATATGGACTGCTGGGGGTCCGTAGGAAACACTGTTCTAGAACAACATCTACATCTGTTTATATTTTGGAGCTCTGGCTGATAATTCTATTCATAGCAAACTTTACCTTTCTCAAAGGTACAGCAGCTTGCCTTTATCTGGGACTTGAACTTACATCCTTCCGGTTACCATGAGATCCATCTCTGTTAACCACCCTACTGACTGCTCCTTCGTAACTCAGGAGACACGTGGAAAACAGTTCAGAGCTATACATCTGCTTTCAGTCTACCTGCTTTGGAAGTTCTAACCAAACGTTCTGCTCCAACAGAGGAGTACAAAACCAGCCTTCAGGAGAAATTGCCTCTCATCGTCGGCTCGGCTGCCGCCGGCGTCGTCTTCCTCATCGCCGTTGTAGTCATCATCATCGTTTGTAACCGGTGAGTTTTTCTTGTCTCCCTGCCAAACTTTTCCTGGACGCCGTGCCGTTTACTGCTTTTTAACCATCCATAAAACGTTAACGACCATTAAATCAAGCCACTAAAGTGAGCCCAGAAATTGAAGATAATGTTAAAAGCAGGCTGCCCTGGTACCCATTTCCAAGGTCTCGCGCTGGATGTAGCCCGGGCCTTGCCGCGTGGTGCGGCAGTAATGATGGTATGTGGCCGTCACGCAGACCGGCCGGGAGTGCAGAATTGTGGGAAGGCGCCTTCCCTCCTCGTACCCCCGCTTTACAGCCATATGTCTTTCCGTCAGGAGGCGGGGCTCTGACAGGGCGGAGTCAGAGTACACAGACAAGCTGCAGCACTACACCAGTGGGCACATTGAGTATCTGCTCCCCCCCCCCCCCGCACACCTGCCAAACTGCGGGCTGCTGACCCCTCACCTCCATGTACCTGTCTATCACACACCATTTTAAAGCCACAGAAGGTCTCACGCTTACCCTTCCCCATTTTCATATCGTCTCTGCTGTCCTCTGAGTTCCAGCCACGTTTCACTCCGCCCTGATATGTGCAGTTGTCATCTGAGGGGCCCTTCTGTGGGGCGGCGCCTTCTAAGTAAAATCTGAAAATAGCTTGACCCTCTGGTCTGACAGGGGTCTGAAACTGTTTTCCCAGAAGCCCTCACTGTCCAGGGCCTGTTTTATTGGGCTGAGGATTTTATATTTCTTGATAGTCCCACCTCATTCGGACCCTGTTCTCTAACTGTGATTGCGTGTGCACGCCACCTTTCTGCAAAAGCCCGTGATTCCAGACCGGACGTCCTGCGCACACAAAGGCGCTCAGTATGACTTCAGCGGTTCATTATTTGCACCTGCAATGCTGTCAGCTCAGGGATACCACAAACGCAAAACACAGTATTTATGGCGCACAAAAGTATGGAAGCTATTAGGCATTGAAGGGTGAGAGATAAAGGAGGCCGAGCGTAACGGCGGCCATCCTCGGCACTTCCGGGCCAGGCCACCAAAAGCCGCGGATCAGGAATCGCTGGCAAGCCGTCATGGTAGCTGGGATTGGGGCATTCTGGCTCCGCTCGCTCTGGGATAAGTCGGGCCGCCCCGCGCGAGAAAGGCAGGTTTGGATAAGGTCAGGTGCTGAGCAGAGTCCCTCTCTTCACGCTGTATTTGTGTCTGAGGTTTAACTGGGGAAATTTTGGAAGATTAAGGAGCAGAGGCTGGACTATAAAAGACGTTACATCCATTTATAAATCCTTAGCTTTCACTCTTTACTGAAACTCGCTTAAAATACTTTCTGGTTCCTTGCCTGTATGTTATGTAGTTATGGCAATAGAATCTAATCCAGCAAAGATGGTGTTCCAAGCCGTTCTGCAAGGCAGCAGACAGATTATTTTCTTGTGTCTTTGCCTTTTTTGGTGTTGAAATCTCCTATGTGAGGGCTGTGTTCCTTCACTAGGTGTGGTTTCCACAACTTTAGGCCCTGTGCTGGGTTCGTGGTGCGACCAAACGAGTCATAAATCTGTGTCACTTCTAAGTTAGTAGCTGTGATTTTTTTTTTTTTCGTCCCTCAAGGACCACAAAAAGCCACTTCAGTCGAATCCCAGAGCGGCTGAAATGTCGGCTTATTTCCTGGAACTGGACGTGGTTATGAGCAGGTTTTCAAAGTGTATCTCCTGCTCCCTGGCCAGCGGCTCCCTGCAGTTCACGCTTATGTGGGCGGCTGCGAAAACTGGTGAAAACTGTTTGAAAGGTGACCATGGGGCTTTGATCCCCCTCCCTGTATTGCTCCACCTGACATCTGCCAGTGTGCTAAAATCTGCCTTCAATTCCCTTCCGTTTAGTCGCACCATGTCACTCTGAACAGCTTTGCTGGCGTGCCCTCGGCATTTTCTCCTATCTGAAATTGAAATGTGTCAGCAGCATCAGATTTCAGGTTTTAAAGACAGATCTTTGACCCAGCCACTGGGTTTTGCCTGAGATTGTGTGTGTGTGTGTGTGTATGCGTGTGTGTGGAAGGGATGTCCCACCAGTCTGGAGATAATTACAGCTGCGATTCCTTTCTCTAAGTGACTCCAGGGATGAAGATCTACATTGACCCGTTTACATATGAGGATCCCAACGAGGCTGTCAGGGAGTTTGCCAAGGAAATCGACATTTCCTGCGTGAAGATCGAGCAGGTCATTGGCGCAGGTAGGTTCTTGCTCAGAGAAGCAGAGGGAATGGGGGAAGAACCTGGAAGAGGATGCCAAACATGGACGGTGCTAGAACCGCAGGATGCCAACAGTGTGGATTTTCCTGGGGGCTCCAGACACGTTGGCAAGTTGCTTTAAGGCTTGGACCAGAGGAGCTGTTTTTGGAGATAAAAGAAGTGGTAGAAGTGTTAAATGTATTACATTATTTTAGCATGACAATGGTAATCCATCCACCCTCTGCCCACCCACACAGTACAGAATCAAGGGGGCTTATAACCTAGAGATTTATGAAAAATGGAGTTTGATAATGACAGGTCATACGAACAGGCTGCTTAAATTAGTGCACATTTATTTGGTTGGGGAGGGTTAAGAATATTTCAGAGGGGCTAAAGCCCATCTATTGCAGGGTTGGCACAGGCACCCACGCAGGCAATTCCAAGGCACCCCTTTACCAGGCTGCATGTCTTGGGAATTCTGGGGGGAACTGGAGTGTCCAGTGGATACCTGCTTAAAATTAGGCCGATCATGCAATTCCACATATAAACAGCTGGGGCAGGATTCAAATCCCCCACCTGGGAGATATAAAGCAAAAGTGCTACCCGCTGAGACACGGCCGCCTGCCGTTCATTTTAGGATCAGTATGGAGTATGGATAGTTGCAATGATATTGCTGATCCTAGCTTGAATAATTTTAGTCGGAAAAATTGCAAAGATACAGATATTCATGCTTGTGCAGGTCAGGTGTTAATTCTCAAGCCCTTGTAGGTTAGAGGGGTCTAAAATCCCCTGTTGCCTTTGCAGGACATGGTCCGTTTACATGGACCATAATAAGTTCACTCAGTGGAAGGGGGGTAATGTCTATACTTTTTTTGTGGAGTAATATTGATTTTGCTGCAGTTGTTCCCTCCTGACTCTCATTTGTGAGGTGATGCGTGTGGAAACGAGGTCAGCTGGTTCAGGTACTGGGAGGCAGAGGCGGCAGCCATGTTTGTGTCTTCATAGACTGCACCTCCTAGGTGCAGTTTGACATGTCTGTGTTTAGTGGGCCTCATTAGCGGCCCCTGTGTCCCGTGCCTTGCATCGACTGAGCGTGTGTGAAGGGCTCTGCCTCCAAGCTCTCGCCCCCCCTCCCCAGGTGAATTCGGAGAGGTGTGCAGCGGCAGTCTCAAGCTCCCGGGCAAGCGGGAGATGCTGGTGGCCATCAAGACCCTGAAGTGCGGCTACACGGAGAAGCAGAGGCGTGACTTCCTGAGCGAGGCCAGCATCATGGGCCAGTTCGAGCATCCCAACGTGATCCACCTGGAGGGAGTGGTCACCAAGACCACGTCCGTCATGATCGTCACCGAGTTCATGGAGAACGGCTCGCTCGACTGCTTCCTCAGGGTGGGTGCCCTCTTTGACTCTCCACCCCCCCAAGTAGGCTTGCATCTGTTCTTCTCCCCCTCCCCCACAATGTTCATTTAGGTATTTCATGGGGGTGGTGAAGGTCTTTAATACTTATCTCTCTTTCTCTGATCTTCTCTTTGGACACCAGCTAAAGGCAGTCCCCCTGCGCTCCGTAAATGTCAGCAAGCTATTGAGTCCGCAGTGATTAGCCGTGTGTTGCCGTCTTGTATGATTGTGCTGTCAGAAGGATGCCCAATTCCGTTTCTCATGTCAGCACCACTCAGAAAGAAAGATAATTCGGGCGTCGGGCAGCTCATGAATCATGACCTGACAGAGATGAGTGCACAGCGAGACATAATCCAGCTACGGCCTGATAGAGTCTCCTGAAGGAAGACGAGAAGAATGTAGGATTGTCAAAATATAGTCTAGGGATGGAGGTTGAAATTTGCGTAAGTTTCCAAATGAAAGCATCCACATTTTTTACTGCTAGTTAAGCTTGGCATGCACACACGCGATTTGGTCTTTGGTGACATGATGCGTGTCTGAACTTAGCCATGTTCGAGGCGGGTCAAAAGGGTGCCGGGGCTGCGCCCCCTGGTGGCAAATCCTCTTAACATGCTCATCTCCGGTCAGCCATCTGCCTCATTTCCACCTGCGAGGAGGTGAGAGAGGGGAGAGCCCATCCATTGAGAGGACGAAACTGGCCAAAGTGATGAATCGCGCTGCAAGAAACAGCCATGTTTAAGACGTGTGGAATCGTTCGCAGGTGCATCACTCTGTAAAAAGCATCTGCTCCCATGCACCAGTGACGGAGCCTTAATAATTCATATGCTCAGCTCAGAATGAACGGAATCTGCTCTCTTCAGTATGAACCACCGGGCTGCTGTCACGGGAAAACTGTCACTGACATTCACGGAGGAGTGAATATAGCACTTTGTTTGCTCGTCAGATAGCTGTACAATTTATATGTTTTTTTTTTTACTTTTATGGAAAAATATATAGTTTTCCTAAAGATTTACTTCTTGATTCAAATAAATGAAGAAAACAGAAGCTGAGCAGCTGAACCTTTAAGTAAATGAAGTGTAGCAGTGAGATTACGGCTGGTCTTCTACTGACTGTAATATAATTTTAACATCAGCAGCTCTGACAGTCTCACATGCGATGCTGTTACGAAACACTGTTTGAATCATTGATGCATTTTAAAAACCTATGGCATGCATCCCATTGCCAAACTACTCTCTCCATTTACAGTGATAAATAAGGTAATACCGAACAAACTGGATATTATCACTGCTCAGCAGAAATGTGGCTGCAATCTTAGCTAGAAAAGAGTCTCTCTTTAAAATATCAACTTACAAAATAACCAAAACTTTTTTGCTCACTTTTATGTTGACATTAATATTAATGGTGCATGCATAGAAAGTTTCCACTGGGCTTCTTTTGGTTGCTTCTGCACAGTCGCCCTGTTGGCAGGCTGAATGTTGTAGTTTTTGCTCCCCTGTCTGTTCTGGGGCTTATGCACTGTCACTGTTTTTGAAGAGAGTCAGAGCCACGTCAGTGTGAACTGCGATATTCTTCGTGAGTGTTCATTGGGTGGAGGGGAAAAAAAAACCACCCTTTTGAACACGTTTAAGCCAATCAGCATGCGGGGCTCAGTCATACCCGTGAGTGCTGGTCCCTGGGGCTGTGTACAGGGCACTGGTCCGTACACCTAGGCAGCTCAGGGCTCTTTTACAGAAGCTCCCGATGTGCGGGCCCCTGCCAGTCTCCACTCTCGCCGTGCCAGGCTGTCGGACAGATGACTGATGTGACTGTAGCTCTGTCAAAACACAGCCTGCTGCCCTTGACGTGTCATTAGCACGCAGACAGGTGGTGGCTGAACTAGGTGGAGGTTTCAGCAGCAGTAGATGATGCAAAACCTGCTAGTTTGTGTGGTACGGGCTGCATTTTGGGATATTGTAAATGCTTTAATAGTTGTTTATATTTAAACAATAAAGATATCCATTCATCCATCCATCTATTCATCTATTCATCCGTACATCCATCCATATTCTACTTATCCATTATGTATTAATTGGGCCGTAGGAACCAGGGGGCTGGGAAAACATGTACCCCCCCTATAAATAGACCTTTGTTAAGCTGTGTCCCCCCACCCAGTATTAAAGTTCTACGCCACTGGCGGAGCCTGATGAATATGTCCCAGGAGACGGAAGATGCTTTCGATGGGATGTCAGTCCATTGCAGTGCCACACAGACACACACACACGCAGACACACACACACACATGCGCACATGTAGGGTAAACATATCCTTATGGGGACCGCTCATTCATTTCAAAGGGAAAAATGCTAACGCTAAGTATG
>JAODUD010000107.1:2354537-2366944 GCA_026784285.1 Stomatorhinus walkeri
TTGCATTTTTAGTTTTTTCATAGCAGTCACCGATTTTTATAAAATAGAGTTTTCCCTTATGGGGACCAGGAAACCGGAAAAAAAACAGATATTTATCACATTATGGGGACATTGTGTCCCCATAAGGATAGGTATACCCGCTCGCACACACAGACACACACACACACACATGTGCAGACACACACACACAAGCACATGGACACACATGCACACATACACACACGTGCACAGAGAGAGAGAGAGAGAGAGAGAGATTAGGTACCATTGTGGGTACTCTCCATCTCTCCATTCTTTTTTAAGGACACAACCCTACTCCTAACAATGACAGCCTTATCCCCTACCCAGCCCTAACCTAAGCCATAAATAACTGAACAAAATACAACACTTTTGGCATTGTTAGTTTTTTGATTATAGACATGATTTTTATAAAATTGAGTTTCCCCACAGCATCAAAATAACAGGTTTTTATCATATTGTGGGGACATTTGGTCCCCACAGTGTAATATATATGTATAACCTACACACACACATGCAGACACACACATGCACACACACACACACGCACACACACATATGCAGACACACACACGCACATTCAGACACACACATGCAGACATACTCGCGCAGACACACACATGCACATTCAGGTGCACATGCACACACACATGCAGACACACACATTTTATTTCCATGTATTACACAGCACTGAATTACCTATCTTCAGAACATCGGGCAAAGGTGCTATTTCCATTCATTTGTTTAGCTGATGCTTTTATGCAAAATGACTTGTGATTTTACCCATTCGTACCCCAGAATATATTTACATCGGCAATTAAGGTTAAGTACCTCTCATGGTGATGTTACAGCAGAGCCACTGCTGGGACTGGAGCCAACAACCTTTGCGTCCCGTAGCAGTGCGCTTAAGTGCTCCACCAGGCTCCGAATGCGGGCTCGAACCCGGCTCTTAATAAGAAGGTAGTGGGTGGGGTCACTCACCCGTGCCATCCTTTCCCTGCACCTCGCCAGCAAAACGACGGGCAGTTCACGGCCATCCAACTGGTGGGCATGCTGCGTGGCATCGGCGCTGGCATGAAGTACCTCTCTGACATGAACTACGTGCACCGGGACCTGGCCGCCCGCAACATCCTGGTCAACAGCAACCTGGTGTGTAAGGTGTCCGACTTCGGCCTGTCCCGCTTCCTGGAGGACGATACGTCGGACCCCACCTACACGAGCGCACTGGTGAGGGGGCACACCGGCAGACGGGTACAGAAACACACATCATTAACTCGCTCTTTGCTTCCTGCTCTTAACTACCAAAAAGGCTTAACGGCAGTCCTCAGACTATGAATAAAAGCAAGCAGCACCCGCAGGTTAGCTGGCGAGCATGGTACCTTCACATACAAACACACCTTGCCTATATATATAAAGGCAAACGTTCACCCTCCCATGTCTGTAAATTATTGGAGGGAAGGGTGTTCCTCTCTTCTCAGTTTTAAATGTGAAAGCTTTTGTGGAATCAGATGCACTTTCCAGATGAATAATTCAGAGATTTCTGGGTTTTCACGGCTCGTCCATTACAGAGTACAGAAGAGCCACTTTCATCTTGATGGGAAGTCGACCGCATACAGATACAAAAACATATATTTGCTTCTCAGAGATTTTCAATTCAGTTTTTTGCCTTGTTTGACATCATTTTTATAAATATTGGGATATTTGGTATTATGCAGCATACAGTCCATCCCCTTTATTATGGCACAATGCATTTTATTTGGGAGCACCATGTACGCCTGATTGTTTCCATTCAGCAAAGGTTGTTCCCCATATTCATTTTACTCAGAGTGTCTGGGTTTTCAGGGAGGGAAAATTCCTATCAGATGGACGGCCCCCGAGGCTATTCAGTACCGGAAGTTCACCTCGTCCAGTGACGTGTGGAGTTACGGCATCGTCATGTGGGAAATCATGTCTTATGGGGAGCGGCCGTACTGGGACATGTCCAATCAAGATGTGAGTATTTCAGGCAGCGTAAGTTCACCTCATGAGTATTTCATGCTGCGTAAGTACACTTCGTGAGTCTTTCAGACTGTGTAAGTACAACTTGTGAGTATTTCAGACTGCAGAAGTTCACCTCGCGAGTATCTTAGGCTGCATAAGTTCACCTCGTGAGTATTTCAGACTGCATAAGTTCTCCTCGTGAGTATTTCAGGCTGCATAAGTTCACCTCGCGAGTATTTCAGGCTGCATAAGTTCACATTGTGAGTATTTCAGGCTGTGGAAGTTCAGCTCGCGAGTATCTAAGACTGTAAGTTCACCTTATGAATATTTCAGACTGCAGAAGTTCACCTCGTAAGTATTTCAGGCTGTGGAAGTTAACCATGTCCCCAAAGGCATCCCTGCACTTCATGATTGTGACAGTGAGGTCGCTCAAAGTCAGCATTCCTAGTGGTAAATTTACGTCAGGTGGAACTGAACGCTGGGCGGTTTCCGCTGCTTTCTTTGCGCCCCCTCCTGGCAGAAAGGAGAATTTCCCCCCCTGCCCCACCCCAAGAGGTGCACGCGCCGGCCTCCGAAGCGTGAGAGCAGCTAGCTCATTATTCACCAGAGACGCGTGCCGTAGGCCGAGCGAGAGGAGCGCTTCCCTGGTGTAATGCCATATGTCGAACACAGACGGACCATGCAGAGGTCAGGCTGCGCTGAATGCGACCCCCACTCCTGCCGCAGGACTTGTACCGAGTCTCCCAGCCCGCGTGTCTATATCTGGGAAACATCACTTTGGATTTCACCTCGTGCTTGTGCTCCTTTAGCTGTGTACTGCATTCCCCCAGTGAGGTCGATCCCACCTCCGCCTATTCTTAACCTCATCATTATTACTGTTAATGACAATGATAATACTGCATTTATATTACAGTAAGAGTGGCCCTCCCTGAGGACTCCCTAACAGCACTCCACATTCTCTCCCCTCAGCTCCGACGCCCTTTTTAATTAAGCAAACACACTGGCTCCGGTTCCCTTAGAAACACACATCTGTTAGATCTCCCGCACCCGGGCCGGCGGATGTGAGGTCAGGCGATCACTCCTCGGTGTCGGAGATGAGCGAGGAGATACCGGAATCCATAAACGGGATCTCATCGGGTGATGCGTCTCTGTCCTCTCGCAGCCAAGGCTCGTCTGGCTTCCTTTGTTATCGTTGTCAAATCCAGAAACACATTTCTGTGATTTATCACACACTGCGCTGCTCTGCTTTTTTTTTTTTTTTTTTTTAATCTAGCCAAACAGCTCCTGTCCCCCATTTCACGCCACTGTCACCACTGAGTAATAGCACCGACTGAAATCCATGACACCACACCTTGATGTACTGCTATTAGCTTCTTTTCAGGAATTCCCAAATTATAGGTGTGATAATGGAAGTGAATGAAAAATTGAATGTATGAAAGCTAAACGCCTTGGGAGAGAGACGGGATCTTGGCGCGCTTATCTCATTAGGCGTGTGCCTCCGCAGTGTGGCCCTCATTTATAATCAATGAGCTCTTCCCCATTTACGGGTGAGTAAAATTTCGGTAATCATTTACCGTCCTCTGTGGCAGGTCCGGGAGCGCCGGCTGCAAGCGTCCTAAGTCTGCAGAAGATCTGAATTATTAGTTTTGAATCTGAGCCGGGGTCAGTGTCACATGCTGTCCAAATCCTGTGTAAGAATTGTACTGTCCGGCTCCTGTTGTGACTGGTGCTGGAACTTTCCAATTTAGCAAAATAACAAAATCAGAGTAATTTTTTGCAGGATATATAGTGTGAAATATCCTTTATTAGTAGTGGCTGAAATGCAGTTCCAAGATGATGCCCAGTGGAGTGGACAGGCATTGGGCTGGTTTGTCATGTGACTCTGAGGTCACATGACAGTTTGGGGAAGTGTGGCGCAAGTTGCTGCCCCCCTGCGGGGAGGGGGGTGTCAGTCACAGGCGGACACTTCAAGGTCCCATCTGCCAGCCAAGCAGCTGTGTTTTGGCTAAATTGAGACGTCCTGTTCGGGACTGTGGCCGCAGTCGTGCGTGCTGCTTTAGGGTGAGCTGTCTTCATCCCCTGAACCCTTGACTCCTCGCCAGTACCAGATTCCATCACCAGCCCTTGTGTGCAAGGGGGGCCAGAGCAGTCGACGCCCATGGAGTGGATGGGCAGGGACCGTGTGTGTGTGTTTAAGCCCAAAACGGCCATTAAACATTAATGAGGGATGGGCTGTGACCTTCAATCGCTTCACATCTATAACCTTTAGTTTTGCGGTTTCTGTGCTGTTTACTAACGAGCCCTGGCTTTTAACGTCGGGGCCGTTGTTCTCTGTGTGCGTCTGACATCGGCGTAGACCAGGAGAGGTCTTTCAGCTCAGTACCTAAAAGAAGGATCAAAGAGTCAGACATGTTCAGTCTCATCCGTATTAACACGGGAATACAGAAGCGGACTTCTGCCTTGGAAAATGTTGCTACTGTTAACTTAATAACTGTAATTATTAGTAGTAGTATACATAATGCCCCTGCATTTGGATAACTGATTATGGAAAGTGCATGGATGGGTTTTTCCTTGTTATTGTTAGTAAACAACTGTTTAAGCTTTGCTGTTCTGCGTGTATAAGAAACAAGTTTGGGTTCTTGTTTTAGGAAACATCTAGATGGTCACAGCCTGGGTTACCCATAAGGGTAAAAAAGGGGAAATCTTTCAGGGGCCCAGACACTAGGGGGAGCTATTAGAAATGCTTGGAGGAATGGCCTATGGACATGTCAGCATGGATAATGGCCAGCCGCGTATTTGAGCGCGCCCTGCTCTCTGCTGTTTAGGCACCAGGCTCCCTTGTACCCTTGAGTTCAGGGCAAACTGGAGCTGACAGGAAGTGAGACTTGTAGATCCTGTGCCTGAGGATTCCCCTGGTAAACTACTTCCTCCCCACAGGTGATCAACGCCATCGAGCAGGACTACAGGCTGCCCCCGCCCATGGACTGCCCCAGCGCCCTGCACCAGCTCATGCTGGACTGCTGGCAGAAGGAGCGAAACGCCCGGCCCAAGTTCAGCCAGATAGTCAGCACCCTGGACAAGATGATCCGTAACCCTAATGCTCTGAAGGCCACGACCTCACTGTCCTCCGGGTGAGACGCTGACTGCCGCCATCCTGCCATGAGGCAGCACGTATTACAGTGATGGCCCTCTTAGCTCTGGGGGGGGACGATAGGGCATGGGGAAAGCGGTGTGTGTGTGTGTGTGTGTGTGTGTGTGGCATACACATGCGTGCATTAGCCTGCATGGTGAGTCATGCTCTATGACCTCAGGACCTTTATAAAAATCCATTTCATTCTGCTCCCCTGGACTTGCTGAGTGATCGTCACCAACCCATAATCCCCCACTGCTCTGGGCCTCATGACTGAAGGCACGTTTTGTGAAAAGGGACGTTATTCCGACTCGGAGGAGCTGCTCTCCGGCGTTCCCAACCTCCCACCTGGCCCGCTGGCCTCCCCTCACACCCCAGCACACGTGCGTCGGGCCAGAATGCGGCTCCCGTGCTGAGATCCCAGCTGGAGCCTCTTGCTCATTTCTCCGCATTCAGTTGCCACTCTTGCGGCAGGATGCTATCGAGCATGAGGCAACAAAACACAGCTCACTCAGCTCGATCCTGAGCTTTTTAGCGATGGCAGACGCAGAGCTCCAGTGAGTGGTGGTGTCACTCTCTGATTTAACCCAATATTTGTCACCGAGGCAACCAATGGGAGGTTAAGTTATTCTGACTGACAGGTCACCTGACACAATAATCCCGCCCACATTTGCTGTCAGCATCATCTCTCCCATTTGCAATGAATGTGCTCATTTAAAAAGTGATTTCTACGGGGCTTTCTTCACCCAGTTTGTTGAAGACGGCTGGGCCATGGGGGACGGGGTGCTGGGGGGTGTTCAACTGACAGAAAAAGACATTTTGAGTTTCTAATTCTGTGGGGGAATCCATTTTAGAATGAGCGGGATGGTTCGCGTGCCCACCCTCGCCCGGTAGAGATCACGGCTGATTCCAGGCAAGGCAGCCTTCCCAACTGCCCCTTGCTAGGGCTATTTCAGACGGGGGCGCTGTAAGCAGGCAGTGACCGTGCGTTTTTGCCCACAGCCCCCACCTGCCTCTGCTGGACCGCAGTGTGCCTGACTTCTCCAGCTTCAGCACGGTGGAGGAGTGGCTGGATGCCATCAAGATGGGCCAGTACAAGGAGAACTTCGCCAGCTCAGAGTTCAGCAGCTTCGAGGCCGTTTCCCAGATGACCATGGAGTACGTTTTTTTTGTCTTATTACCATAGCAACGGACATGGCTTACAGATAAACCATGCACTGGTGCGTACAGCCTGGTATCCCTGAAGTATTGCCATGCCGGTCTGCACCGTGCCAGCCAGCCTCCACGGGCTAATGTGGCAGACACTGACAGCTGTTATGGGCTAGCAGTCTGACACGGCGTCTTTCACTGAAGCATTTTTATTCCTCTGTTAAAGGTCAGCCATTGTTAAAAGTTAGAAATCGACTGCTCAGAGAGCCTTTCTTACCTTCTTCCTGGCGTTTAGTGGCATAGCTCTGCAGTAAAAGCATTTGAAAACGTTTACCAGCGATCTGCCATCCTTTCAGAATGTTCCAGAATATCTCGTGGTTGGGATATGCTTCATCGTAGTCATGAATGTGTGGGTGGTCTGCAAACTTTGAACAAGGACACTTTAACCCATTTTCTCTCATTTTTAATTAGGCTTCAAGATGAATTTGAGAAAGGAATTGGGTTTGACTTGGCAGTTGGTGTCACTGTGCCATAACGTCTTACTGCTTGTATTTCTGCTGATGCTTCTGCAGTGACATCATCAAGCTGGGAGTGACATTAGCCGGACACCAGAAGAAGATCCTCAACAGCATTCAGACCATGCGTGCCCAGATGAACCAGATCCAGTCTGTGGAGGTCTGACCCTCACTAGAAGCGATTGGGGGGAGGGGGGTGCAGGACCCTGAGCGTGGTGCCCCCCCACCCCCCCACCCCAGCACACCTTCATTTCCCTGAGATGATCCCCAACTAGCCCTTATCTTTCCAAGTCTGAAGGACCCACCCAGCTCCTGCTGGGCCGGAGGAGCTGAACAGCTGTTTTTGCTACAATCTTCCACAGATGAGTTTTATCTTCCCCGTTTAATTTTTGGTTTTTATTAATGCTTCTGTTCGTTGTTTTATTTTTATTTTTTAATTTTGTAAAGGAACTTTTGTACATTCGAAGTGTAAAGGAAGGCATGACTAAATCTCTGTGTGCGAACACGTGTACAGATGATGTGTGTAAACCACTTGAACTTGAAAATATTACCCTTCAAAAGGGCAAACACCTAAACTAAAGAAAGGGAGAGGCACTAGAGACAGCGACTCCGCCCACCCTCCCCCCCACAGCATCTTTCACGGGAGTTTCCTTCATATAAACCTGGAGAATTCATCAGCCAGGAATTATCTCCTGTTGTTTAGGTGGAAGGTGTTAAAAAATATAAAGCCACTTCAGAGTGTGGAACTCGTCGATGAAAATGAGTACCATGAAAATGAGTACCATGAATATGAGTACCATACCCTTAAACGATGGAAACTGGACTTATTTTACCCCCTGACTCTTCGTGACCTGAGGCAGTTATTCTTCCTTTCTTCAGTTCCACTGATTTAGCTTTCAAGGAAATCAGGAAACTTATCTTCTTGTCTGTGTGGTCTGCCAAAAGGAACAACGTCCCCTCGTACCTCAGATGCTGCCATCAGACATGCGTGACATTGTGATGTCATCACTAAGCGACAGCCTGCCATCGTCACTTCTGGAATCGATTAACCCAGATGTTTACCAATGACGTAGCTTGACCCTGTGAAAGTTTAAAACTGTTAATTAACAGCTATCAGCAGTAGGGTATTGTTTTCTACTGAAATCTGTACAGAGACGGCACTTCCTCCACTATCTTGAAAATAAAATTTTGGCATGAACGACATTCTTCCCCACTACAGAGGCCTCGTGGGATAGCGTAGCATCCATCAATTGCTTCAGAATGTCAAAGAATGTAGTATGCCATCAGAGTACCATTCGCCTACTGCCTCATCCATACTACATTCAGACATACTGCTCACTTCACATACTACATTTTGCCTACTACATAGCAAACAAGTATGCATCCATAATCTTTTTATATTTAGCTTGTTGTTTTTGTTGTCTACAGCTGAGTAGATCCACACAGATGCTGGGGAACCTGACCGTACCTGACACACATTACAGAACAAAATGCTGTGTGATGTATTTTCACAATCCTATTCACACTGGTTCGTTCTTTATTCCCGTTGTACTTTTCTCCAAAATGAAATTCTAAGATTTAAAATCCCACCTGACACTAATGTAAAATTTAAAGGAATCAGTTCTTCTTCCACCAGTGAGTAGTTGTTTTCAGCTTGTTCATTGCATGTTCATTTTTTATAAGATGGCCTTTGAAAAGCTCTTCTACCTTTCCGAATGAAACCCGGGAGGGTTAAGAATTGATCTGCCAGGGAAACCCCCCACCCGGGGAATTCCAGCTAGAGTCTGCAGTCGTTAATCCTCCCCCTGCCAGCTGGGGGGGGGGGGGGTGTTGGCTCTTTTAGGACATTGTGTGCGCATGTTCCATTTTGACAGCTTTTTTGTTCACACATTGTCACATTCTTTCTGGATCATTCCCTTGTCGTTAGTATGAGAATCTCTCCAGCCAGGATGGCACATGGAATTATGTGATGCAGCGGCAGGGATATTAGAATCAGGTTAACTGGGGAAGGGATCTTATACACAATCAGGAACACGGCTAAGAATGCAGCCTCAGTGAGAGAGACGGGTTCATCTGGAGCTTCTGTACGGGAGATGGGATTGCAGACACGCCCCGGGATTATTGGGGACCAGAGAAAATGCTGATTTATGCCTTTAATTTAGAAAGAGAAATAATGCAGACCACACATGTCACCCCCCACATAATTATATGTAAATAAAGTCCCTGGAAGGGTAAAGAGTTTCCATTTTCTAAAAAAATATAGCTGTGGGGAGATTATTTATAAAATATGTATTGTTTGTAGGTGTGAGGTCTTGTCAGGGCAAACCTAACTTCATGACCCAGAGAAGTGGGAGTGAGTGTTTTTGGTTTAGTTCAGTAACAGCTGCTGGGAAGAGGTCAAGGTGAAGAAAAACCCGGAGACGTTTATGGGTGAACATAAACACGACAAGTACTGTGCTGAGTTCCTTATCTGCAGCCAATTTTACAAATGGACGCATTCGGTTCACCGACTGTAGGCTGCAAAAAATATCTTAATGGTGAGAGTATAGTCTCCTGGATTTGGAATGTAAGCCAAAGACGTGCTTCCGGAAACCAGGTTAATGGTTCTTCCACACTGGCCGAGTTTTCCATTCTAGCAGGGCCTGGTAACGTGATATGGTGCTAACTGTCTCAGCATTGTCTGTCAGGGAGCGAGCTGACGCGTGTTCCTGTTCACCTGTCCCGGACACCTTGGCATGTAAGAGTACTGCCCTTATCCAGTAACGTGGCTGATGCGTCATTAAGCAAGAATCTGAAAGCAATGGGTCATCAGAAACGAGTGTTTTTGGCTGTACAGCTTCCTTAACGCTGCGAGGCCCCGCCGTTAATCTCCTGTTCTGCCTGAAAGGTCCCTCCGCACATTTGAAAGGCATTACTCACACGGCATGGCATCCGTTACCCGCGCCTCATATTTTTTGCATTATACACCCCCTTGTTATGTTTATGTATGTTTGTATAAGGAGCAGATTAATAAAACCCAAAACTGCAGCGTTTTGGTTAAGGTCGACAAATTGCTAACACGTGACCGGATTCCTCCACGCTGTGCCGTGAAAGCAGACCGGCGACATACGCCAGGTTTACCTGGACCAGTGTCGCAGTCTTGTTTACAAAAGCGGACTAGACAGGGGTTACGTTTACTGTACTGTCTGCCTGTCTGAGGCATGCAGGCTGCAGTATTCATTATGAGTTACGAAAGCAGCCATGAGTTCTGTCAAACGCCGACTAATAGCTCACTCCTATCTTTCTTTCTTTCTTTGGCCTTCCTCTCTTAAAATTGAGCAGCGAATGACCTCAGCCACTTTCCCTGCTCACGGTCCACTGACTGAATAAAGGAGTGCTGGTATTTTTGAAGAGTATTAAGAGATATGAAAGGTGTGCTTTGTCGCTCTGCCCGAGGGAGATGAGACAAGCTGTTATATGTTAAATAATCATGTCATCTTGTCTTTTGTGTGGTTAAAACCAGTTTTTTTGTTTTTTAAATGTGGCTGAGGTCCTGGATATTTTCCCATATCGTATTTGCATTAATCACGACAGAAAAATGATGATACACAGTGACCCATAGTCCCTGGCTTTCTAAATGCACTTTAAAATCACCGCAGAGGGCGGTTTCACTGACGCCGACCTCGCTGCTAATCTGTCCTTGTAGTCCTGATTCCCCGACCTCCTGCTTCACAGCTCATCCATGATATGAACCCGACTGCTTATGTTCGATTCACGTTGATTGTATGTCATCACCTCTTGACCTTTTCCTCACGACAATTCTGGGATCTAAAAGAGAAAATAAAGCCATTCTGTGCCACAAGAGGGGAAGATGAAATCCTCCTTTGCTAACGTCACTCTCGTAGAACTTCAATACACTAACTGAACATGGAACACAGTCCCTGCAAACATTAAGGCTGGGTGGCTTTCTTCAAAAGGAAGAGCCATATGTCCAAAGGGTTTACTGTTCACAATGTTCCTTTGTTCAGTGTTTTTATTTATTTAAGCACTATATTCATGGCCTCGGGAAAACAGCTTTAATTTGCAGGAAAGGCAGCTCCTCTCTGAATAAGTGAAACCGTGAAGCACCATAATATAATTTATAATCTTCCATGACTATAAACAGCAAGTTTACCTCTGCACATACTTTCTGAGACCAAGTCCACAAGTCAAACGCTTGAGTTGAAACAGCGGGAGGTCATGTGACCCATTTCCATGCGTCTGTGTGCCATTTCTCCTATGTAGGGAGTATCCTTGGTGACGGACTCTTATTTCCATTCAGAAACCAGATCACACTGATCCCCTTGGCAGGATCCTAAGATCGTGTTAATCTTTTAAAATAAACCCATAGCATCACTTAAATTCAGTGGTTTTGTCCCTGGCCATATTGTCACAATTAGTGTTATTATTTTATTTAAATTACACACATCGTAACAGCCTTGCACTGATATGAGCTGCAATTCATGTTCCGGGCTGCAGGAGTTAAAGCTGCTGATCGTTAAGCCCAGATGTGTTAAGTGCCAAAAATCAATGTTTCTTTAACTTCGTGAAGTATAAGGAGATTTATAATGGTACATGTTTCACAGTGGTTTATATCTACGGTGACATATATGCATTTTCTTGTTGAATTTGTCATGCCTTGCTGGGTTTTGGGTATCAAAGGAATATACATTCCCCAGCATCGACACCTCAGACCCTCGTGTCCTGTTGCTGATTCCGTTGTAGTCGCAGAGTGCAGATAATAGCACACAAGGAACATTTTTATTATAATTTCGATGAACTGAATCGTTTGTTACTCAATCATTCTTCGTGCTTCAGTTTTCCACAACATGCCTTCACTCCACACAGGTCTGACTGGAACATAATTAATGTACACACATCTTTCCTGGATGATATATTTTAAGTTATGAACTTTTTTGGTGCTTAATTGGAGAGGTCCAACTCTTTATGTAAAAGAGCAATGTACAAACTCTGTGCATAGGATAATATGGAGTAAAGCAGCAATCTGAGGCCAGTGATTAGTGAATTTATGGATAATTAAAGGTACATGTGTGTCATAAGGGGAACACCTTTTTTGTAAAGAACTTGGGAAATAAAACAGATATTTTGTAAATTGTAACAGCATGTGTGAATGTGTTAAATCAGTTGTATGGGTGTTGTTCTTTTCAATATTTCGCTGGGCCATAATCCACATTTACAAACTGTGTCATGTAAAAAAAAATACTATATGCACTTTTTGTTTGAGAGAAAAATGGGGGCTATTTTGTGGCACCTTGAAGGAAGCAAGGGCACAGAGGATGGCGAACAGGTGCCTAGACACACAGGGTACAAACATAAAACACGCTTCTAAGACAAATGACTGAAAATAGTGTGCTGTCCCTTTAAGAGGAGCTCCAGACACATGGAAAAGAAGTGAAAGTTAAATTCCCCCCAGATTAGTAAATCAATATTTGGTGGAAGCCTCCTTTTTCTCCAGAAGTTTTCACTTTCCCTACCCTCGTATATGTCCGTCCAGCTGGTTAAACAGTCCATTCTTATTAAGACCCGTCAGCTGAGCACCATTTAAAAAGCCGGCAAATTCACAAATTCGCACCATGATG
>JAODUD010000107.1:2385337-2398883 GCA_026784285.1 Stomatorhinus walkeri
CCCTGGATGGGATGCCTGTTCATCATGAGGCAGGAATACCCTGGAAGTTTCCGGGGCCCTGGAATGGCTGAAATATATTCAGGGGTCCCAGAATTTCTAGGTATGCTCCCTGATCACAGGGCACACATATTCACACATTTTTGGCAATTTAGAGAAGCCAATTTACTCGTTTTTTTACTGCATTTTTTTAAGTAACAAAAAAACAAATCGAATAACTATACAAGTAATCAGACCTGGAAAGTTTGGGTTCATTAAGTTCAAATCCAGACCAATATTTTGTTTCAGACAACTAGTTGAGTACTCTGTGAATGGTTGGTTTCAACTGGTTGGTTGAAACAAAATCATGGTCTGGATTTGTACTTTCTGCACCTGAACTTTCCAGTTCTGCTAATAGTCACAAGAACTTCTGAATTAAAAGCGGCAGAGTGCATGGATATCCTATACACTGCTGTGCAAAAGTCTTAGGCAGTTTGAGTCCTCACACCTGGGTTTGAACAGCTGACCTGAAGGTTATCCCAAAAACACACTGGCCCTTTGTGGATAAGATTGCCCACCCTTTCTGTCACAGCTTTCTGTCAACACGCCTCTCCCCAGGGGCTGCTCAGCCATTCCATGCATTTGTTAAAATTCAGCACCAACTCAATTAATTAGTTAGTGAAATTAGTTCATTAACTCAATGAGGCATTGATCAGTGATATATAGTGGAGAAGTCAGCAAAGATTTGTCTGTATTGGATGGTTGCTGTAAATACTGAAATGGCTTTAGGGGACCTTTCTGAATGGTTCATCTTTGACAGACATCATTTCATAGTATTACACCATCATGAAGATCATTTTAACATAATTTTCTTTGATTGCCTATGACTTTTTATTGCCTAAGACTTTTTGATTGCCTAAGATTTGCACACTATTGATGTACAGTATGTTACATACTGTATAGAATAATGAAGACTATGGATCTGTAATCTAAAGGTCACTGCTTCAAATACCTGGAGGGAGATGTCTAAGGTACCAATAAGTTATTCTGGTACAATAACTCATTTGAAGAAGCAATTGACGCATTGCAATAAGTGCCAGTTATGCGATTAATCGCTTGAAATTTCAAGAGACAGTCAGCTTGAGTTGTACCTCAAGAATCTCGATGGGTAAAAGCTGTAGAAGCGGATGAATCTGCTGCCTTATACATCGGGATGCCTGCTGTGATGACAGTGAGTAAGCAATCCCCATCTTTAACCTGCTTCCTGTACATTATGGATTTTTTTAAATGTAGCTTGTGGTGTCATTATTTAGATCCACAGTTCATTGTTGTCTTATCCCTTCGAATCAAATTCTCACCTGGAGGTTTTTCTGGTCCGGTGTGGTTACACCATGTGTTTTAAATGTGATTCATCACATCTGCTGAATAATTGTGCTGAATATGAAGTCACATCTTCATTCAGCAGAAGATTCTTTTTTTTAGGTTTGTTGGATGTTTATTTCAAGCTGCTCTTTTCAGTGACTGAGAAGCAGAATATCCTATTTTATAGTCTGTCCGTGTTTGGTTCTCAGTGGTTACAATCCGTGCAGTAATAAAAGACTTTTCAGATTAAAATAGATTAAAATAAATAGCTGGAAGATTCAATAGCTGAATTTGAAGACATAGATTTGCTCACATCACTCAAATCAAAATGTATTTTTAGTCGATGACTATTTACGTGCAGGATGTTCTGGTTATTTATGAAGGGAATTAAAAACACTCAGGTAGAGAATATAAGGGCAAAAAGTAAGATGTCCCCACAAACCCTTTATAAAGGTCAATGGTAAAGAATGACGGAAGCAATAAAAATATGAAGGGCAGAAGAGGGCCGCTGTAGCTGCTGGAAGCAGGTACTGGCCGTGCAGCAGATGGCCTCAGCACCGGGGTACCGATATATATCATCTACCTTTGCTGGGGGGCGGGGCTTATATTAAGCCAATCAGAGAAGAGAACTACTGGGGCAAACACAGCTGAAGAATTACAACATAGGTGTGTCGACCTCATTTTAAAAACTGGGAGAAGAATTCCGTCCAGCGGCGTGGCTCGAGATGAACCCGTGTACTTGTGTAGATGGTGGTTCTCATATAGGTGGGTCAAAAAACACAACATCCAAATGCTTAATATTCCGTATCCTCAGGTTCCCTCTGTTCTTGGACTGGCTGTTTATTGCCCATTTATCTCCACATGTGAACATTGTTTCATTTCTACAGCCAGTGGGTTCCATAAGTAACACAGCCCTGCTCCAGTTTCTTCCCACCCTTGCAGGAACTAGTAGGTGGGATTTGCAGAAGAAGTGGGTGTGTCTTAAATGGCTATTTGACTAGTTACTCATCTTTACTTTTTGTTTTCAGTAGGCAGAGGTGTTGGCTGCAGCTCCCGGTGTGCAGGATGAGTCTTGCTGTGTCGCATTAGTGTGTGTGTGTGGGGGGGGGGGGGGGGGTGCAATACCGCTCGCATTCTTGGGGCTGTGGACTCAAATCTAGCCCAGCATTATATGTATATCCTGATGACTCAGTAGTTTTGCTTCAGAAGATTCCTAGTTTCATTGTTACTGTCCCAGTTTTATTACGAGAGAGGATATTCCTCCTAATATCTGATTTTATCATTTTCTGTTTTTTTCTTTGAAGATGGATACAGTGATAGACTGATATAATACAATTATATTATTCCTTGTAGCGTTTTCATTTAAGTCACTGACTTTCTCCCTTTTCCCACATATATTCTGCATTTCAGATGAAGTACCAGGTTCAAGCATGTAACAGCATCTTCTCTAGGGTTTTCTGCCATCGATCACATGGCCACAGGTAGAATGACCTAATTTCCAAGGTTTTTACAGCAGATGGAAGCACCCATAAAATGTCTCTGCATGGTGTTGCCTAGAAAATAAGCATGACAGTACGATACACACTATAGTATGTGACAATATGATACACACTATATTATGTGACAATATGATACACAATATAGTATGTGACAATACGATACACACTATAGTATGTAACATACTGTGTTATTTCTACTCAGATTTGATCAAACCACTGTAAATATAGCTGCACTTCATTTTTGTTAATTAAACCAATTAGTAGAATAATTGCATTTCAGTAAGGCAACTCCCTTTTTTCTATAACAAATAATGATGTGTCTCTGTCTGAGCACACGCTTATCCTTCTTCTCTCTGAAAAAATATGCAATTATACCCTCCTGACGTGCGCATGTGGTTGGTAATATTTTGAGACCAACAACAATTGCAGTCAGGCAGAGGTAGCTGTTTGAAATAGCTTTCAGTCTACCTCAAATTTCTTGCATAAACTATTTAGGAGGTTAACCAGTGTAAACATGATACAGAGCTGTCTGCAGTGCTCTTGGGTTAAGGATGAACAAATGCTATGCATAATTCAATGCGACACTGAACCAGATCCCAGTGACAACATACCTCTGCCTGTAGCCACTGCAAGCTTAGTAGCAGGACCACCTCCTAGTGAACAGCCCCAGAACTGGATATGGCAGCAGTGGCGTTTTAGCCGGAACCTAATGTGGTGTGATAATGAGCGGTGATGGCAGCGTTTGCGGTGGAAACCCGCCAGCAGGAGGTGGCATAAATGATCGGGGGCACAATGCTTTTGGGACCTGAGCTTGTGTTTATAAGGTTTATAATTCCACCAGTGTTCTCCACGCGGAAATATTTCACCAGTGATCACCTTGGAGTTGCTAAATTGCCCGTAGGTGTGCCTGTGTGTGTTAATGGTGTGTGAGTGTGCCCTGCGATGGGCTGACCCCACGTCCAGGGTTGTTCCCTGCCTCGTGCCCGTTGCTTCCGGGTAGGCTCCGGACCCCCCCGCGACCCAGTAGGATAAGCGGGTATAGAAAATGGATGGATGGATGGATGATCACCTTGGTTCAAAACGTTCTGCTGTACTCTGTGCTGTTAGCCGTGATAAAAAAAACACATCCCAGGAATTAAGTAGATGAATAAAAAAAATGATGGGATTTAAGAATAAATAAGAATATGAAAGCTGTTTATGTAATAAATGTTTGATATCAATCTGTCCAGCAGAGGACACAAGGCCAGGGTCCATGGTGGGTGGGATGGCAGGTAAATGTTGCAGACTTAATTATAATGCTAGTATAAATAGATTGTCACAAGACCTAAAAATAGCAAAGGACGTGCCTTTTGTATGTGTGTATGTTTGACTTAAACCCCCCTAACTGATATCATCCCCCACGGTCGCCCCCGCCGCACTAAGAGGACATCCATGTGCAGAGAACTACGGGGGAGGTTTAAGTCACCGGATCCCCTGCCGGTGGAAAACCCCTCCTGGTCTGCCTGACTCATCCGAGCCCCCCCATCCCCGTCACCCGCCGGTACACAAAGCACTGCCGATGACGTCAAACAGCTTTTGGCAGTCAGCGGTAGCCTGTGTTTGAAACAGTCCTCTAAATAGCACAGAACACCGTGCTGATAATAGGGTCTTAGTCAAACATCGAACATTGCCCATGATAAAGGTGTTTGTAGAACTGCGATCATAACTGCCCTTCACGCTTTTTCGGGTGACGTGTTTTTATCTTTTAGTTTTGTTTCGCTCCATGTGTCTTTGGAGCACGATGGCCTCCCTGCCTGCTTTTTTGAAGACAGTCTCCATTTTGACTGGGCTGCAAGGTCGCACTGTTTTTGCTGGAGGAGATGCTGCAATCGCGCGCCTGTTTTCCCCAAAACTACGACTCCCACACTGTCAGTCGTCTCTCGCTTTCTTCCTTTGTTCCAGTTCGCAGGGTTGTCAACTTTGATCCGCTGGTTGGAGTAAGATTTTTTATTCAAGACAAGTCTGCACACACATACACACGCATTCATATGTATGTAACAGTTTTATTACCTTGTAAATAGACTGCAAGGATTTTGCGAAAAAACCGCAACACTCTCGTTGTAGTTAATTTTAGGTTTATAATGGATTAATATATATTTGCATTAAGATTTCTTGTGTAAGCATGGGAGTCTGAAAGCATCATTAAGAATCCTGAGTATGATAGTTCAGTGTGTCAACTAATGCAGATACAGTCTATTCTGTTATTCTATTGTTAAAACACTGAATTTCATTTTACCTGTAAGAGGCTAGTAAGTGATCATAACGTGAATATCCTATATAACTTCTCAGGAAAAAATAATGACTGTGTGTCATTTAAGGCTGTTGTGTGCTTGTTAAACTCATTTGCATTTGACTGAAGGTGAGTCTCTATCTGGTCCCTCACGGTTTTGTTCACAACACAGGAAAGTCCTTCCTCTGAGACAAAACTGAAGCCAATATCAAACTGGAAATTTAAACAAACAGCTCATTGATATACAGAGAAACGGGGGCAACAGGGGAATATCAAGCCAGATCTTATTTAAGAATTACTCCAGTGATGTAAACAGAGCACAGAGAGACTTATTAATGTTCTAATCTCCAAAAAAAGAACCAAATCAACTTCAGAAATAAATTACACACTTGCACACACGGTCTTGCGTCATGTGTTCCTGTCATTCAGGAATAAATAGCATTTAAACTGCTGAGTGACCTTTTATTAGAGGGGGTTGGGCGCCAAACACATGGACACCTTCTTTAAACCAGAAACTACGGCTTTGCCTGAATTGTTTGGCTGATGTAATGTTGCTTATTCTTAATAACAAAAAGACAAGGAAAGGAATTTACAATGACAATACACATGCATAATTTGCAACACAATATTGACGGAAGTATTAACGTGGGGCATTTTTGATGTGTATTAATAGTGTCTACTTTTTTGGTTCATCCATCTATCACTCCATTCCTCCATCCATCCATCCATTTTCTGTACACGCCTGTCCTACTCAGGGTCACGGGGTTTCCGGAGCCTATAGGCACAAGGCGGGGAACAACCCAGGGTGGGGCGCCAACCCATTACAGGGCACAAGGCAGGGAACAACCCAGGATGGGGCGCCAACCCATTGCAGCGTTTTGAGTTTCCTTAAATTCAATTCATCTTGAAAATGAATTGTAAAAGTTAAATTACTCAGTGTTACCTCCAGTGCTGGGGTTTAAACACGAAGGTTCACCGAGTCTCCTCAGTTCCCCCAAGCTCCCCTCCTTACCCTAGTATAAATTGTTACATCAGGCCTAGGCAGACAGCAGCTCCTCAATAATTACTGATGCAATTCAGGTTAACTGCCTTGCTGAAGGGTAAAACGACCCAGCCCAGCCCGGGACATGAAGGCTAACCTTTCCAGTCAAATGCCAGTGTCATTAACCAGCATGCAGCCTGCTTCCCCCAAGAACACGCCTTGAGAAAATCAGGTTTCCCTCAGTCAGGTGACACTCATTCCTTGTGCATTTGCTTGTTTGTACTTTTAATATGTACGCTTACTCTGCATAGAGCTATATTGCATTCTGTCTGCCTGCTCCTTCCAGTAGAATCTGGGCTGTATGACTCTCAGTATAGAGTAGAGTGAGATAATAGTCCTGACTTCAGTCATGATCTTCTATCTATCTATCTATCCATTTTCTGTAACCTCTTGTTCTTTTCATGGGTGCTGGGGGCCCTGAACCTATAAGCACAAGGCAGGGAACAACCCAGGATGGGGCGCCAACCCATCACAGGGCACAGTCACAGACCTGTGGCCAATATGGAGACCAATTAACTCCAGCATGTTTTTGGACTGAGGGGGCAATCCGGAGTACGCAGAGAAAACCCCATGATGGCATGGGGAGAACATGCAAGCTCCACACCCATGGAGCTATGGCGGAGACTCGAACCCTGATGAGGCAACAGTGCTAAGCTCTACATCACAGTGCTGCCTCTTCTCACAGGGGATGCTTTTTACGGTGAATTGTTTAATCCACAAATTTTACTCTGTCAGTCTCTTTTTCGTCAGTTTTATCAAAGACAAATTACAAGTCGACTGTGGCAAACCTAACCCCCCCCCCTCCCCCCGGGACTCAAACCTTGAGGCTATTTGCCAAAACCATACCAATTAGCACTCAGTAATTTTTCCCATTTGCAGGGCTGGTTTGTTGATTAGCTGTTGTTACACCGACATAGAGAGTCATTAGAAAGGATGAGTACATGCTTTTACAACACTGCTAATGAAAAGCAGGTAATACCTCACTGAATTGTCACAGTGTATATAATTTGGCTATAATAACGTGGGCACACACACACACAGGCTAAAAGACCAATAATCCTTCCATACACGATACACAATTTTTATAAAAACAAAGAATGACTGTATCTGCTCATGAAAAACTATCAAATGAATAAAAACTGAATATAAAGCACATGAATCAAACCCACAGGCGAATTAAATTAACCTGCAACTAAATATAATTACTTGTTTACTATTTATTTTGAATTAAAAAAAAAAATGGTTTGTCCGTGTGAGCAGCCATGCTGGTAGTAGCTGAATGTCACGAGTCCAAAATAGCAAGAACGTGTCGGACATCTCGGAAGAGGAGAGATTGAATAGCCCATTTTGGTATCCCCCCCCAGGCACATTATGAAAGGCTTAGACACAATCTAATGTGTTCCTGGTCCCATTCAGCTGGGTCACCTGATGTTCAGCTATTGTTACTGTTTACATTAATCTTAATTCGTAGTGTGAGCAGCGTCTTGTATTGTTGTTTGAACCCCATGGCTGTAAATGTACACTAATGAGGTATCTAGGAAACAGCTGCATCAACAGCTTATATAGCTAAATGGAATGTTCTTTAATTTTCTTAAGCTCTAAATTTGTTGGAAACTAATAAGGCAATTAGAAAAAAACCACAGTCGCATCCACCAATCAGCCATGGCATTAAACCACCTGCCTAATTTTGTGTAGATCCCCCTCGTGCTGCAGAAACAGCTCTGACCTGTGAAGGCATGGACTCCACAAAACCTCTGAAGGTGTCCTGTGGTATCTGGCACCAAGACATTATCAGCAGATCCTGTAAGTCCTGCAAGTTGTGAGATGGGACCTCAGACTTGTTTGTCCAGCGCATCCCACAGATTCTCAATCGGATTGAGATCCGGGGAATCCGGAGGCCAAATCAGCACCTTGATCTCTTTTGCATGTTCCTCAAACCCATTCCTGAACAGGATACACTATCCTGCTTAAAGAGGCCACTGCTATTGTGGAATACTGTTGCCATGAAGGGGTGTAGTTGGTCTGCAACAATGTTTAGGTAGGTGGTAAGGTGTCAAACTGACATCCACATGAATGCCAGGACCCAAGGTTTCCCAGAACATTGCCCAGAGCATCACGCTGCCTCCGCTGGCTTGCCTTCTTCCCACAAGACCTGCCATTTCAGAGATACTCAGACCTAGTTGTCCTAATCCAGGTCCTTATGCTTGTCCAATCTTCCTGCTTCCAACATATCAACTTAAAGAACTGACTGCTCACTTTGACAAGTGCCATCAATGCTATTCACTTCATATCTCACTGGTTTTAATGTTATGGCTGATTGCTGTGTTCTTTACTAGACACTTTTAGGTGTTACTGCAAATGAAATGCTGAGACAGACTCAAACTGCCCCCATGGTAAATAGTAAATACCAACTCAACAGTATGCAGATTGACAGTATGCAGATTAGTCTTATGGAACTTCCTTGCCTATAGAAATGTTTCTCTCTCCAAAGTGACCCTGTGTGTAAAGGCAGTTCAGCAGGGGGTCCCTTTGTGCTTGTCAGTGCACAGAAAAAAATCCACCAGCCTCTACTAAGCTGTCCCAGTCCACGGCACAAGGTCAGTCTCATGCAGCGTTTCAGAGGTTACCCCTGTTGTTGGCTTTGGTGCTTGTGGCCGTCCATCTCCACACTGTCACAGCAACATCTGCGGCACAGTCTCACATCGCCGCGGTTGGCCTGACAGTCTGAGGGGGGCCAGTAGGGCATGGTCGCGGATGGTTTTAATGCTTAAAAGAACATCAATAACAGTACTGGTTAACCATAGCTCCTTTTGGGAACATAAGAGTTTTCTGTAGAGATGTGCTTGTGGATGTGATGTGTGAGCCAGAACTAACACAATTATGAGAAATATATTATAAATGACATATATAATAATAATTAAGGAATGTTATAATAACTATTTAGATCTGACGGCTAGTGTCCAAGTTGAAGAGCCTCTGATCCCCCACAAGGGACCCCCTATAGGACAGAAAATATAAGTGGTCCTTAAGATCACCATCTTGACTTAAACAGAAGGGTGATTGACAGTGAAAGGTGACTCTACCCCCTGCAAAGACTTGCTAGACCCAAGGGCTGACTGAAAGCCTGTGAAAGTGAAGCACTTTATTCCTTAAGTTTCCTTAAAAATTCTTCAGTTTAATCCTTTCCCCCTGGCATCCCTCCCCCCACCTCCTTACCCCATCCCACTATAGGCATGAAGGGCATAGAGTGCATCATCTCCAGGAATGAGAACCGGACAGACCTCAGCAGGCTCTCCAAGGAGAGTTTCCAGAAGTGTCGGGTGACCCCCATGGATTACATCATCGTCATCTTCTCCGGTGTAGCTGTCTTAGTGGCCGGCATTGTGGCCAGCTTCTTCCTGGCCACCACGGTCCATTGTTGTCAGCGCTGGAGCGAGACCAGCAAGGGTGACAATGACGAGAACGATGCCTGAGATGGGGACACGTCCGCCGAGTGCCCCTGCTCTACCCCCAGAGCCTTTGACCCTGAAACAGAGGACTGGGTGAGGCTGTGAAAGAGGAATCCACACCGTGAATCGCACACGATGCACTGGGGGCTTTGTCTGCACAGACAGGTGTGTTCCATTGTGGGCTAATGGGTATGTGTGGAAGGAGACTCCATAGTGTAGAGAAGGTATTTAGGTTCCTTTGGCTGGTTTGAGATCTTTCACGTTTTTTTTTCTTTTGTTAAATGAAACTTATTTATCCAGGCCTTACTGCAAAAAAAACTGCCAGGGAGAGATTACCTGATATCCCGAAAACGTCCTGCGATTCCTCACAATTTAGCGATAGACAATGAAAAGTCATTGGAGCTCATCTATAAAGTAAGCACCTGCTTCTGAAATAAGCCTGCAATCCAGAAACACTTCGCAGAATCATTTAGCGACATGCGAGTGTTTAGCGAGATGGAAAATGTTCATAGTCAGAGACCCAGTGTGGTTTTCTAATAGGCATTGCAGGTAACTTTGTAGTGGAGGAAAAGTTTCCAAAGAGTGCCAGATTTTATAGTATATGTTTATCTTTATTTTCTTGACAAAACTACCTCTTCTTTTCTCCTTAAAAATGTAAAAGTGATAATCTAATATAATTAGTCACAGATTAGAAATCTGTCCCATTAAAATGTGTCTAGAGTTTTTAATCGCATAAATTAAAAATACAAAATATCAAATTAAAAAGAAAAAAGTGTCTTTATTACTAAATGTACTGTAAAATCAATCATTTAAAGTACATGCTTAAAGCAGATATGCCTAAAACACCTGGTCCAATTTAGTGAGATTGTCCAATTTGATGTGCAGAAATGTTTGACTGTTCAGTGTCATGCATTCATAAGATGAACTGAAACGATGCTTTTTGGCTACTTTCCGTGCTGTTATTTTATTAAGAAAATAATGGTGGCAATGGGGAGGAGCTGGGTTGTCAGGCTGTGTCCAAATTCAGGCGCTGCATCTTCCGAAGGCTGCATTCGAAGACCTAATGTGTGATAGCGGTGTGACATGGGCTGTCCCTTGCTGGCTACTAATGCAACCTAGAAATGCTTTATTCTTATACCGAGATCCCAGGATTCATTGCATGAACTGCATTGAAGAGTACAGCCTACAAAGGCTGCACAGATATTATCCTTTGAAGGATGCAGCACCTGAATTTGGACGCAGGCTTACAGTGGCTGAGTTTAGACGGGGTTTCTTGGGGCTGCACATGCTCCAGGAAGGGATTCGGCTTGGCCGAATATCTTTGGTTGGAAAAATGTCCTTTGCGAATCTGCGTTGAGAACTTTGAGTCACTGAGTCTAACGCTGTGTTCTGTGTCGTTTACTTGTGGGATTTCACATAGAAACTGTACCGACAGGTCTGGACTCCTAAATGACTTTGTTTATTCCTTCCAGAAAGAACAGAAGCAGCGGAGTCCTTGATTTCCAAAGAGTATGTTTGTTAGGTCTATTTTAAGATTAAGATTTAATTTTGCAGCTAATGGTGTCTCTGTGATGTTGATTCCCACTTGGGTTTATCTGAAGCTCCACTGTCACATGACTGGCGTCAGATCTGGGTTTATAGGAGGAGAAGGCCAAGTTCCAGTTCAGGATGACAAGCTCTACTGTCAAAACGTCTTCATGTCTGTCTGAAGTCCCCAACTGACATACCGTCTTACTACAGATTGGTCGGCAAGCCCCCAAAAATGAATATGTTGTTCATAAATTATTTGCATTTAAACAAGGCACAAAACGTATAATAAATTCAGGTAGATATATGTTGTTACGCTGGTGATGCAGCAGACCCATCATATATCTGTATCCATCATCTAAAGAGTTACAGTTCATGTTGGCTTTCATTTCTTATTTTCACTGCTACTCTTGATTGATTTTCAATATTTCTCATATTCGCAGCATGTTCAACGGTATTACTGTACCTGACTTGTGGTCATGTGTGTGCTACTTTAAATCCTTTTTTTGCACAATATTTTCAGACGGGGTGTGGATCCATGCACATGAAATCGTGCTCTTGAAATGTTTCTTTTTCTTCCAAGATTAAAATTAGCAATATTTACGGGTTAAAAAGTGATCCCCTTCACCTGAGTAAGGTGATCAGTCTGTTTCGGAGGTGGAAAGCTCAGGTCCAGAAACAAAACAAAATCTCAGTCTGGATTTTCACTTTCTAGACCTGGAAGTATCCACCTCTGAGACAGACCGATTTTGAGGATTAAAGTATAGCTTAATGTTCAGAAGAAACAGCAACGATTAGAGTCTGGTGACTATGGAGCAAGGCAGGAGTTCCAAGAAGGGTCTGGTCCTCGTGTAAAGGCTTGCTTTGGATGAAGTAGTCCGCTAATCTTATGACAGTAATGATAATCGTCATTCAAGGAAAGCTGGTGGGTAACAGCTAGTAACAGGAGAAAGAAGGCTTTGTATAATCACTTCCCTTTGGGTAAGACCAGACAGCGAACCCACCCACTGTGGGTCTCAGAACCTCATTTTTTTCACAGCATGGAGTGAAGAGTGGCTGTTTTTTTCACAGTGTTTACAGTCTATTGCTTCCCTGATGCTCCTGCTCAAAGCTGCTCTCAGATTTCCATCCCTGTTGTACAGGTGGCTATTTCATTGACAGTTGAAACTAAGAGCATAGGATTTCACTTAGCTATTCTCCAAAACACCAAGCCACAATCTCCTTTCCACCACTCTTTCTTAATATAAAAAAAATCAAAATCAACTATTGAAAAAAAATCAATATAACATTCATCAAGTTTAGTGCTCTGCTAGAGAATGTTCTGAATACTGGAATCGGCTTTCATGCTTCAGATGGCCAGATTAACAGAGAATCTACAAAACAACATAGTGACACATAACATTGGAAGGCACTTTTTCCTGAAAACAAGGGGACTTAAGTGTGATTATACAGCTGCAAATCTGACAAGGAAAATAGATTTCTGTTCAGATCCAATTAAACAGCACACAAAGTCCTGAATTTAATCTCTGGATTATTGCTTTAGTGATTCTGGAACTAGATCTTTGTAGGACCCAGATAAAGTATTTTATTTTTTATGTTAATAGTGAAATGCCATTTGCTGGAAAATGCTCTTAAAATCCCATGTGCAAGGCAATTTGCTAACCTTGCTCTCTGAAATAACTACATTTTGAGTATGTCCTGTATGTGAATATCATTTTACAATAATAATACTGTTGAAAGAAAAGTTATCCTTTTATACTTATATATTCCACTTTATACCAAAATAAAATTCTTTCTTGCTGAGGCAAATATATGTCCTAATAACTATGCTATGAACATAATGAACACTGTAAAATGGTGGTAATATATGTATATGTATATGCATAGTTATAAAATTCAAAATGACAAAAATAAATTTTTTCAAGATATATCATTGTCTGTTGTATTTCTGATAAAGGCAAACGGGAAATGTAAATGGATCATAACACGATATTTACATGGTACACAGTAACTCTGCCACAAATATATTGTGAAACGCTCTTAGTCATTTCACAGTTACTGTTACTATCACAAACACAGTAAACAGCCTGGTCTTAATCTCACAGTGTCTCAGTTACTCCTTTTTACTGTGACAAACAGTGTGAAATACTCATGTTTATTGCCCAGCAATTCAGATACTCACTGTTACCAACATAAAGTGTATAACACTCATGTGTCTCCTTGCATCATAGTTACGGTTTACTGTTCACACAGTGTAATACTCTCATAGGCATCTCACACTCTTTCAGTTACTCACTGTTACCAACATAAAGTGTATAACACTCATGTTGTCTCCTTGCATCATGGTTACGGTTTACTGTTCACACAGTGTAATACTCTCATAGGCATCTCACACTCTTTCAGTTACTCACTGTTACCAACA
>JAODUD010000107.1:2406774-2418404 GCA_026784285.1 Stomatorhinus walkeri
TTGAGCAAGGCCCTTAACCCCCAGCTCCCTGGGCGCCCCAACAGGTGGCTGCCCCTTGCGGACAGCTTGCTCTACAAGAGCAAGTTGAGGGAGGCATAAAAGGAATTTCCCCATGGGGATAATAAAGGATTGATTATTATTATTATTATTATTATTATTATTATTATTATTATTATTATTATTATTATTATATAATGTGGGAAACAAATATGATGAAAGATGCTGGACAAATCAACAATGACAGTGAACTTTTTCAGTGGTTCCTTAGACAGTGTTTCCCTTGCAGCCCCGAAAAAGCACTTCTTTATTCCAGACCTAATAGTAACTCTATTTCCAGTGCTGTGCTGGATGAGTTTGGCCTCCATTCCAGGGTGAATGTGCTCTGACAATTAAAATGAGGTGCCTAGGGGCAAAAGTGTACCCGGTATGTTGAATCAATGTGAATGACTCATGAATTCGGCACAGTCCTATATTAAAAGTTATGTCAGGTTTTGAACCAGAAGCCTGACCCAGAAGCCACCGCACAAGGTGTTATTAAAGTTTAGACTGCAAATGCTTGAAAAAGTGCAAAGACATCCTATGATTTAAGTGGGGGCGAAAATGTATAGGCCTATGTTTTATAAGCTGCTCTGAATCAAAAGTGAAATTTTACCAGCAATTAAAATATACTAACACCACCTAGCATAGCTCTTGAAGCCCACTTTACTGGTATAAACAAATCATTAATGTCAAGATTAATGGAAGGAGGGAGCGCATCAACACTGATGAAGACAAGGAGCACATGAGAAAATCAAGATCATCAGGTAATAATTTTTCAAGAGCCGGTTCTGATATGTCAATATTGCCTGTTATTGTTGCTTCTGGTGTGACATTCACATCCATTAGTTGTAAACTGTCCAGTTCACCGTTTTCCAGAAATATGAGCACATTCACGAAATTGTATGAGGACTGTGTGAGTTTTGAGTTGACATCTTGGGGACCAGTGTCAGAAAAGGAATTTTGATATGAATGTAGAACAATACAGAGCATTTCTGCGGATTCAGCATTATGTTTACAGACTGTGGGAGGAATCTAGAGCTCAGAGGAAACTCATGCAAACACAAGAACAGCATGCAAAGTCCAATCAACATAGACCTGGAGGTAGGAACTGAACCCATTACTCTGGAGGTGGGATGGGACAGTGCTAAAGTGACTCACCTTCCACCAATCAACATAGACCTGGATGCAGGAACTGAACTAATTACTCTGGAGATGGGATGGGACAGTGCTAAAGTGACTCACCTTCCACCAATCAACATAGACCTGGACGCAGGAACTGAACTAATTACTCTGGAGGTGGGATGGGACAGTGCTAAAGTGACTCACCTTCCACCAATCAACATAGACCTGGGGGCAGGAACTGAACCCATTACTCTGGAGGTGGGATGGGACAGTGCTAAAGTGACTCACCTTCCACCATTCAACATTGACCTGGAGGCAGGAACTGAACCCATTACTCTGGAGATGGGATGGGAAAGTTAAAGGTCTGCAACCAAGTATTAAATATGACAGTTTTCTTTAAGATAATATTAATTTCTCCAAATACTTTTGGTCCCTTAAAATGGTGGACATGGGGGTGTCTATGTATAACCATGGTTATAATTCCTCTATAGTTTACACAATACAGTGTTTGTAGCTTTAAGTTAAAGCAGACATTCTTCACTTTAAGCTCATAGTGAGTGTTTCACTTCAAATCTACTGTGATGGTATTTAGGGGCAAAATTAAAAGTAATTTGTCACGATGCGGTTTATTCAACTAATCACATTTATTACATCAGTCATTTCATTGTTAATAATGCAGTATCAATGAATTATTAATATTTCTTTATTATGAATTATTCCATGTAAAGGACAAGTGTCAACATTGTTACATACACACATATAGGCTGTATATACATATATACACACACACGCAAACACACACACACACACACTCCATATATACCGCACACACTATAGTGCCAAAAATATTGGGCCACCCCTCCAAATCATTGAATTCAGGTGTTCCCATCACTCCCATAGCCACATGTGTGTAAAATCAAGCACCTAGGCATGCAGACTGCTTCTACAAACATTTGGTACTCCGCGTAAAATCACAGAGAGGGGACAGTGCATGCTGAAGCGCACAGTGTGCAGAAGTCACCAACTCTGTGCAGAGTCAATAGCTGTAGACTTCCGTTCTTTGTGTGGCCTTCAGATTAGCTGAAGAACAGTGCGCAGAGAACTACCTGAAATGTGTTTCCATGACCAAACAGCTGCATCCAAGCCTTGCAATGCAAAGCATTGGATGCAGTGATGTAAAGTATACCACCACTGCACTCTAGAGCAGTAGAGGAGGTGGGATGTCTAGCAATCTGCATGGATGAGTCTGGGTTTGGTTGTTTTGAGGAGAACGTTGTTGGCCTGTCTGCGTTGGGCCAAGTGTAAAGTTTGATGGAGGGGGGATTATGGTGTGAGGTTGTTCTTCAGGGACTGCCTGAAAGGAACTCTTAATGCTGCAGTATTCAATGCCATTTTGGACATGTTCATGCTCCCAACCTTGTGGGAAGAGTTTGGGGACGGCCCCTTCCTGTTCCATAAGGACAAGGATGAGCGAGTCTGGTGTGGAGGAACTTGACTGCACAGAGCTCTGACCTCAACCCGATAGAACACCTATGGGATGAATTAGAGCAGAGACTGCCAGCCAGGCCTTCTCATCCAACATCAGTGCCTGACCTCACAAATGCTCTCCTGGAAGAATGGTCAAAATTCCCACAAACACACCCCTTAAGGACAGCCTTCCCAGAAGAGTTGAAGCTGTTATAGCTGCAAAAGGTGGGCCAACTCCATGTTAAAGTCTATGTATTAAAGTTCATGTGTGTGTAAAGGCAGGTGTCCTAATACTTTTGGAAATATAGTTTGTGTGTTTCTCAAATGAAGGCTGGAATTAAATTAACCGCTAAATCACCCGTAATTCAAGAATATCTTCACTAGAACAAAAACAGCTCCGTGGGGACGGGGACATCCCAGAGCCAAGGCCGGGAAACCCTGCTCGTGTCCCCCCGAAAACCTGATTGGCTGTCGCGCCTAAACATACGCGTGGGCTTTGCGGTGAGGCTTATAACTGTCCCCATTTGCGAGTGTGTTTTACGGCGCGCTGACAGCCCTGCTGACTCACTCGGCTGCGATCGCGGCGAACGCCGCCGTATTTCTTTGCTGTCCGCTGGTGCCCACTCGCCCATCAGTTTACGATTGATGCCAGTATTACGTCGAAACTCGCCATAAACACGGGGTTCTGTATGTTAAGGGATTTCAACCTTGTGATCGTTAAATGTAAATAGACGAGATAGGAAACCCCTATCACTGAAACATGGTTTTATAGATAAGTAAGATCTTAGGACTGGATGGTACGGTATGACACATTAAATAATTAGACTACATAAAGAAAGACATTTAATGCATATTTGTGAAACATGTGAGAAAATTTGTATGCATTTTGTTAAATTATTTAGAATGTTTTTGCAGAAAGAAGACCCTTGGTGTAGGTGGAATAGCAAGAGAAAAAAATATTTAGCTACCGCGACACATGTCAGGAATACATGACATGGCCCAATGGTAAGGAAGAGTGAGCAGAAATACTTTGTTTCTATGCCTTCTCCTATGCCTCCCACTCTTTCCAAGTGTCATTTACTGCCATTAAAAGTGACAGTTACCCAGTTATCACTTTTAGTTCTACCCATGCATGTCTACCTGCTAAACAGTCTCGCCTGGCGACCGATCGGTGAACTGCAAGTTAGCTTTTATTTTCAGTCTGCTCGCTAGATGAAATTTTTTTTTTTTGCTTTAAGAGAACTAGAGGGATGTTAGAGAGAGTTAACGTAAATACATACTTAAAAATGTTTGTTGCTCTGTCCAGATATTAGAAAACGTCAAAACCATGTCTTTTAATTACAGAATGAAAGTCCATTGTTCTGGTTTCATGGAGTAACCAAAGACAGGTACATTTACAGAGACGTTATTTTTAATTGCCTTTCAACCTTTGGAAAACACATTCCTGCGAGTGGGAGCAGAACGGTGGGTAAAGAATTGCAAATTCCATCCCCACTATATGTATAGCTTAATTTTCTCCCTTGTATCGCCCCCTGCAGTCCAATCAGGGGATAGGCTAACTGTGCTTCTAAATTGCCCGTAGCAATTGATTCATTCTTAAAACTGGAAATTCATCAAAACTCTGTAATAGACAAATTGGGTAGGATCCTTTATTTGTTTATTAGTTGTAGGAAGTGTAGATTCAATTCCATCCGAGGTTTAAACTTGTAGACCTGTACTATATAAGTATCACTTTATTTGCGGACATGTGAATCTAGTGTACATATGTGCCATATACTTTCGATTCAGTGGTTTGAACCACGTACAGTTTCAGAAAGGGAAATCTGCTCATCTTCAAATCGCTTATCCTGCCATAGATCCTGAAGCCTATTCGAGGCAGAGTAGCACATAAGGCTGGGGTGCATACTGGTCGGCATGGATAGGGATGCCAGTACAGGATTGGTAGGTTAAGTCAGCTGGCTGGAGTGAAATCTTCAATTCTGCACACGCATTTACATGTATGTAACAGTTTTATTACCTTGTAAATGGTCTACAGGGTTTGCAATCTATCCAAATGCCTTTCGTGTAGCTACTATTAGGTTTATAATGGAATAGTATAAATTTGCTATAAGATTTCTTGCATGAGCATGAGAGTCTGAAAGCACGAGTGTCACGTCAGATGTGAGAAAGCTGGCAATCCTGACAATATCACAGTGGCGCAGTGGGTTGCATCTCAATGGTTGTGGGCTTGAATTTCATCAGTTTTCATCCGTAGTTCAAAAACAATGTTGTTATGGGTATTTAAACTGTCCTTAGTGAGTGTGTGTCAAGAAACGGACTGGCATTCTGTTTAAGGTGTTTCCTGGGGTGGCTGACCAATCTACACATCCACCGAGAGCCCAAGTTTTTCTTGATCTAGGTTTATATAGCATCCATCCGCTAGGTGTCCTCAGCATAATTTGAAAATCTAGAAAAATGACGTTTGTAGTCACATGACCGGAAGAGCTTGCTATATGTACTCAATATTGTTTTTTGTATGTCCGTGGTGCTGACATCTAAGGGTAGGAGAGCAAAAAGCACAAGGGAGAAAAACAAACAGTTCGTTTTCTCGTGAACTTGTTGCTGCAGTGTCGCGACCGTAATGACTCAACCGTTGAAACATGAATATGTCTGTATTAATTAACAGCCAGTTTTAATGAATTCTTGTGCTGCAAGACAGTTTCAGTTTCCGTATCTCTCTGCAGTGACATTTCTGTAGGTGTGTAGAAATAGTCGTTATCGAAAAGCACAACGGACTTGATAACGATTTGGCTCTCTGTGTAAATAGCCTGCTATCCTGCTGTTTGATTTTGCCTGGTAGTCTCTGTATTGAAGGATGCATGTTTGCTCTACAGCCACATGACATGAAGAAGTTTTACATGAAAGCTGTGACGATGCATTTTATCCAAACACCTAGATGTTTGACGTAAAGGACGTCGGCACCTAAGCTCGCCACAAACAATGGTAAGTTGACAGTTTCTCGTTAGTGAAACCCAAGTAGGCGAGTCACCTTCGAGACCCGTATCGCTGGCTATCCCTAGATTTAGGGCAGAGCTAGCTCTGTTTCTCTGCAAGGCTAGCAGTCATTTAATTAGCCAGCCGCTCACGCTGTCAAGCATTTTCCTATTTCGTGAAGTTGCCTGAATTTTTACGTGTTCCAGGATATCTTTAACAAATGATTGACAGTTTGTAAGCTTATGATCTTGGTAACCAGCCAGTTTGTCTAATTAGTTAGCCATTAATCTTCGTCTAAGCTGTTGGTTTATATCTGAATTTTGATCTACTCGCATGTGCAAGAGATGGGCTGCCACCAAAAATTGCAATGTATGACATAGCAAGACAAGAAAGTATGTAATTCAGTGTTAAAATCGGTGTTTGGATTCTTAAGTAAATCTGTATTTTTTAACGTCTCTATGAGGAGTGTCACAACTTTCTTTTTGAGATCTCATACTCTATATTAAATGGTTGTGCTAAAGTTGAACCTTTTTGATGGTTGGGGAGTAGGAGTACTTAATTCCATAGCACTAGATGTAGGTCATCTGACTATTGCATTCTCTCCTTACCAGGTCTTGGGGTTAGAAGTTGGAGGGTAATTGCTGATGCCCCTCAGTACGTGCCCTATCGGTACCCAAAGTAAACCCTGTGGTCTCCAACCACATCCCCCTATTCCCACATTGTAATCCTTCACCATGCTGGAAGGACTTGTCGCCTGGGTACTCAACACCTACCTGGGCAAATATGTCAGCAACCTTAACACTGACCAGCTCTCCATTGCCCTGCTGAAAGGTACAATGAAAATTTGCACGTGCTGAGATTACGACGACAGTGTATCCGTGTGCTTTGTGCCGAGTCTGACCCTTAATGCTGCCATGCTTTAGGGGCAGTCGAGCTAGAAAACCTCCCCTTGAGGAAGGATGCCCTTCGAGAAATTGATCTCCCGTTTGAGGTCAAAGCTGGTGAGTATGAGCCGATTAGTAGTTTGTTTGCATGGGTTTTTATGCATTGAAAGAATGTTGACAAACATGAATGTGGAGCAGTGAGGTCTGTAATGGGAGACACATTTTGCAGTCAAGCAGAGCAGCATTCATTGCTGTAGTGTTTGATCCTTACTGACAAGTTTAGCATTGCATTTTAATGTTACCAAACTCTTCCTAAAGATTAGACTGCCACTGCTATCAAAACAATGAGTAATCTTATCTAATGCTAAAGGGCTATATTATTCTTTGCTAGTATCTGAGCAAATCTTAACAGGGCTTCGTGTAACCTCATTGTCATGTTGCAGGCTTCATCGGGAAGATCACTCTCCAGATCCCAGTCTACCGCCCGCACAGCGACCCCTGGGTCGTCTCCATGTCCCAGCTGAACTTGATCATCGGGCCGGCCAACCTGCAGGACTTTGATGAGGAGCAAGAGAGGGATTCTGAGCAGGAGCGCAAGAAGCAGCTGCTACAGGCGCTGGAGGACAAGTGGAAGGTGAGCTGTCTTGAGTCTTAGCAGTTCGCTCAGTGTTCGTTTCTTTGTTTTTTGCCCGCACCCCCGAAATCACAGTGCATATAATTCAGAATGCCAGTTTCAGTAACTGAGCATCGGTGCACATGGCCCGTGCCATTGACTGCCGCCCGATTCTCACAGCTTCTGACCCCCACAGCTGCCCTCGCTGGTTACTGGGCCCACAGGAATGTGAACGTGTAACTGTGTCAGGCCCAGGACATGCTGGAGAGATTTTATCTCTCAGCTGGCTTGGGAACACCTTGGTGTTCTCCTGGAGGAGCTGAGGAACGTGGATGGGGAGTGGGAGGTCGGGGCATGTCTGTTAGACTGCTGCCCCCATGACCCAATGGGTGGATGGATGGATGGATGGATTATTTATTTAAATTGATGGATTATTTAGAATGACTTGTGGTTAAAGGAATTGCTGAGATACCCTGTAAATGTGACAAGAGGAAAAAGGAAATGTCACACGACAGATGACTAGATGAGGAATATGACTCTGGCAAATGGTTCTGAAACTCATTTGCTGTGCCCTTAAAAAGCACCCTGACATTTGTACAGGAGGGGGCAGATCTGAGCTGTGTTGTATCCACAGTGTAACTGAGTGAGTGTGGGAAGTGAATGAAAAGCAGGACCTTAGCACTGCGGAGAAAGGAGGTCGCGCCGACTAACAGTCCAGCCGCTGGGTGAAAGTGACAAACGATGTAGATACGTCACATGGCGGGTGCTAGCTGGTGAATGTAAGGTGCTGAAACCACAGAGATTATTACATATGATCTTTTTGTATTTATTACATAATTTTTAAAAATTAATTCTTAGCTGCTTTATTGCTGTTATTGTTGTTTTCTTACAAGTGAATATATGTGAGAATAAATATGTATTTTTAAACGTAGATATATGATTATATATATATGTGTGTGTGTGTACATATATAATTATACTGTAGTTAAATGGTTTTCTAGCATCTACTATTTTTCTGTGAAATATCGCAATGAATGGTATATGTCTCAACGGGTTAATCAGGAGTCCCAGGTTCGAGCCTCAGGGACAGCAGAGTGATGTCACTGTTGGGCCTTTGAACAAGGTTCTTAACCCCCAGTTTCTCACAAATAAGAGTGTGTTGTGGTGAAACTGTCTGCTAAATCATGTAAATGATTTTTAAATTATTTTTTTGCATGCGAATCAGTTTAACTTTGCCTTGGGCAGCAGGTATTAAGTTTTTGTTTGTTACTGTGCTTTGCAGAATGAGCGGGAGCAGAAGGGCGAATCCTATTGGTACTCTGTGACCGCGTCATTGGTCACCAGGATAGTGGAGAACATCGAGGTGAGCTTCGGATGTTCTTTATGGCTCACTTCCCACTCCATGGACTTTCTTATTCCGCTCAGAGTCATGTGGACTGCTCTCCGCCTTCCAGAATCATTTAATTAGGCACTAAAGCTTAGTTATTTATGTATTTTGCAGATTTGACTGACTTCTCAATCGGCTCGACCTCATTGCCATGGGTTTATATGCAAGGGCATAACTTTAGGTTGAGCATTGGGGGGATCCATTGTACTGACCATTGTTTGGGGTTGTATTGACTAGTTTTGACTATTCTGCCCTCTGACAGAATTTTGAACATTATTCCAGAATAGAAACACACTCTTAGCAGTCTTTTGCTCTCCGGCATTATATTTAATGCCTTCTTAATGTATGTCGTCGCACCAAACTGGTGTCTGGTTTTGTTTCTTTTTAGCTGAAGATTCAAGATGTTCACTTGCGGTTTGAGGATGATTTTTCCAACCCGTGTAAACCGTATGCCTTCGGCGTCTGCATAAAGAATGTGTCCGCGCAAAACGCCTCTAAGGAGCCGGTGAGTAGCGCTCTAATGCAGTATATGTCACCTCGACCAGGCTGATATGTCGCCTTTTCATGGTCTGTCTGTATATTTTCATGTGAGGTTGAGGATGAGACAATACCGTTTATATTAATATACTTTTATTCTGTGTGTTATACACATGATATTTGATCATTGAGCTGTGAGCATTAGCTGGAAATATAGTCATAACGCACTATTTCTTTGAAGGCATTAACATATGCAGTATTTTGATTCCCAAATGAGAAAAGATGTTTAATACATACCAATAGTATTATTTCCTGTTTGCAAACAACATAAGCACTTCAGTTGTGATGTTGCACAGAATTCTAAGATTCAGATCTAGCGTCTAATTTTTTTAGTTGGGAAAGAATCACTTGGTTCATTTAATTAAAAAAATTGATAAAGCTCAATGGATAAAAATATTGTAATTTGTAATATTAGTTGTATTTTATTAAAGGCTAGTACCTTGAAATGAGGATCTTTTCTAGTTATGAAAAGCAGTTTCAATGATTGTCAAGCTTTTGGTTTCAGAGCCATTTGCCAAATAGGTTTTAGATGTTGATTTTTTTTTCTTCTTCTAAATATTCACCTTTTTTTCAAAGCATTATTATAAATAAAGAAAACCGTCTGAAGAAAATTATGCAATACTTTAATGTCACAGCTGCTTTAATAAACCTTAAAGCCTTATTTTTGTCTCATCATTTTTTAAAATACTCAATAGTTGAAGTTGAATGTGTATTTGCAAACAGGAATGTATGCATTTGGTATTGACCACACTTTGTTTTACAAAGTGTTTGTGACATCTCACATGTCGTCCTGACTGTCAAACTGAACATTTAGCCCACTTCCTAGAAAATACTGAGATGTTTATTGTGTAGCTGTTCTGCCTAAAAAAACAGGGATGCGGTTTTTAGTCCACATCGCGTAGCCCTGAACCTGACAGGCATACAAATAGCCAATAAGGCATCTTCACCCTGCTGTAGGTCCGGAAGCTCCTGCGACAGAAGCAGTTAGAGATCCGGGATTTCTGTGTGTACTGGGACACGGAGTGCTGCATGCTGGGAAATCTTCCTGCAGCAGAGATCCAGGTAAAACTCCATGGCTACTATCATTTTATATAATTCATTTTAACAGGGTTTAGCGGTTAGCACTGCTGCCTGACACCTACAGGGTTGTGGGTTTGAGTTCCCATCTGATTGTGTGTGCCTTTGCCAGTGTGTGTGTGCTCTTCCTGTGTCTGCATGAGATTCCACTAAATGCTTTCATTCCTCCCCCAAAAAAACTCAAAAATCTCAATAACAATACAATATTTTTAGGTGACCATTTTTTATTCATACCCTAGAATACATTAAAGAAAACAAATCGCATTTTTCTAATTCCAAGAAAAATGTGGTGTTTATTTCTTAAAAAAAATACAGTTTTCCTCATCAAAAAGTTTTTTATGCTTGTGTTTCACCTCTAATTTTTTTTCTGCTTGAAAAACTTTCTTTGGTGGTGGCGTGAAAGACATTTGCTTCTGGTTGCAGTCGGCAGTAACATTCTCATTGGTTGATTTCGGTAGCATAGCCAAAGGTCTTATCTAGCACAACATACACCACCAGCATGTTTAATACATGTCTGCATGTAGATCTTGGTTGTATGAGATTAGATCAGATAAACTTTTTTGATTGCAGAGGGAAAGTCAAATACTGATAGCATTTGAATAGTGCAAATACTGCAAACGAATGAAAAAAATACACGGTATACAAATTAAAAATGAAAAATTATAGAATATGACAAATAAAGAAAATATCAGTAATAGTAATGTTTTGTTGTTCTTAAGAAGATGATGATGATGATGATGATGTTTTCTGGTCCCCCGCCCCGCCAGGAGGCCATGACGCAATGCATGCACAGCAGAAAGCACCAGTACGTCTTTGAGCCAGTGTTCGCCTCCGTGCTGCTGCGCAGGAATGCCTCCAAGGAGCCGCTAAGATCCCGCCACACCCCGCGCATTGAGGGCCAGGTGCAGTTGGAGCCCGTGTCCCTGCGCCTCTCACAGGTAATTACCCGTGGGGGGCGCTGCTGCGGACCAAAAGTCCACAGTGTCTGTAGAACTAACCTCCAGGGCAGATTCTGGCTCAGGGTCCTTGCACTCAGGAAGGGCTGTGGATTGGTTAATAGCTAGGATGGCTCATTGGGTGAATGTATTGTTACCATCATTCGGAATATAATGATCTAGTCCTATGATGCTTAGTCCATATTTTTGTTCTGATTCACTACATCCCTGGTTTTGCCAGCTGGCTAATTATAGATCATTTGATTGCTGGAGATCATGTAATGCTGGACAAAGCCCTTATTTTGGCCCAGCTTTGCCTTTGTTGAGTTCAGTGCTCCCTGTTTGATGGCATCCACGTCCATCTTCTGTTAAGGTGCAATACCAGCAGGTCATGGCCTTCCTGAAGGAGCTCGACCGCCGCGAGAGGGAGATGCACTTTCGGAGGTGGAGACCCCGGGTCCCTGTTTCTGGAAAGTGAGTGCTGGTCCTCTGCCCGCCGGCCGCCCGGTGCTCGCGGTCTCCTCTGCCCGCCGGCCGCCCGGTGCTCGCGGTCTCCTCTGCCCGCCGGCCGCCCGGTGCTCGCGGTCTCCTCTGCC
>JAODUD010000107.1:2418504-2443971 GCA_026784285.1 Stomatorhinus walkeri
CTCCTCTGCCCGCCGGCCGCCCGGTGCTCGCTGTCTCCTCTGCCCGCCGGGCGCCCGGTCCGCGCGGTCTCCTCTGCCCGCCGCCCGCCCCGTGTGTGCGGTCTCCTCTGCTCGCCGCCCGCCCGGTGCGCGCGGTCTCCTCTGCCCGCCTGACATGTGTGTCTGCACAGCTGCCGGCAGTGGTGGCGGTTCGCCGTTGACGCCAGCCTGAGTGATGTACGGGAGCGGAGGCGCCGCCGCAATTGGGAGTTTGCCCTGCGGCGAGCGAAGGACGCGCAGCTGTACACTGCCCTGTACATGGACCGACTTAAGGGGGTCCTCCTGGACCCCATGGAGGAGGTGAGGAGCCCAAGTCTTTTCTTTAAAATGAAGTGATGCTTTATGTGCCATTTTAACAAGTACTGACACACACACAAACACAAACTTGAGAGCAAAGATTGGGGTCTGAGCACAGGGTCAGGCATTTATCTGTCTCCGCTGGAGCATTTTAGGGAGTTAAGGGCCTCATTCATTGGAATTATGATATGTCCACTAAGGATGGGATTTGAAATGGTCACCTTCTGGTTACAGGTACAGAGGCATAAATGTCAGTGAATTATATGTTCGTTGTCTGTATATTATCTGTCTAGCTTGAGACACCATTGGCTGGAACCAATTTTTTTTGTGTGGCTTAACATCCAGCAAATCTGATCCTTATTTTGATAACTCGGTGAAGAAGTTATGCAAGATTTCTCCAGGATGTTGATACTGCATTTAATACAAATTTCCATTTCCTTTGGCAAACAAAGGGTCAGAATTCTTGTATCAGACATTAGGGCCTTCAGGGTGAACATGGCAGGAATAAGCTGCGGATTAGATCACTCAAGTTTGTCATGTTGCAGATAGTCTTTAATGCAGGGAAAAGCAGACAGTGAAGAGTTTCTGTCATCTCTTCCGACAGAGTGACCTGGAGAGGGTGGAGACTGAACAGAGTCTGGAGGAGCTTCAGTGTCTCCGGGAGGTCGTCCATCACCGCTTTCGTAAGCAGGAGGAGATCGCAGAGGTAAGCGGCTGCAATGAGCTTTTCATACTTAGTCCTGCAGTGTAAAATCTCTGTGCCGTATTGATGTTTTATGTGGTTTGTCTCATAATGGAGTCTTTTAGGCTGTGCCGTTCCATGCCTGGGCTTGGAAGCCTGTAACGAATCCGCCAGTTATTAACATACATGCTAATTCTATTCAGTTATGGATATTGAAAATATGTGTAGTAAACCTCTGTAAACATTGGAGCACCGAGACCAGCGATCTGTGTGTATCTATGGATTTTTTTTTTCCCTCCAAAATAATTTTACCCTATTTTATCTGTCTGTTCTGGCTGTCCATCGGTCTGTGTATCTATCAGCCAATCAGATGACATTTTAAATGTGACTGTGCTGTGTGTTTTATCTGAGTGAGGATCTGAGATTGTTTGGCTGTGGTCTGATATGAAGCCTCTCCCGCGTTCTGTAGAGCCTTCGAGAGCCCATGTCTGATGTGGCCGCCTATTCCCCTGCCGACTCCATCCCCAAGAGCGGCAGCTCGGGCATGCTGCAGTACCTGCAGTCCTGGTTCCCAGGCTGGGGGGGCTGGTATGGGGACTCGGACCCGGTCCCAGAGGGCAGCGTGGAGGCCCAGGCGGCGGCTGCTGCTGACAAGCTGTTGACCGACCAGGGCACGTGGGACATGCTGGGTGAGAGTCCTGATTGGTATCCTTCAGAAACAGGAGCTGTGGACCTTAGGTGCTGGTTTATAACTAGAGCACCCTGCTAGGTTGCTTTCTACACAAGCAAGAACTAAATAAAGTGGAACAAGAAGCAGGTTGATTTTGTGGTCTTTTCTTAGTAATCCTATGACCTGGATTATTGTTTTTTTCCATCTTCAGGCTGTCTTGTGATACAAGTGAATGTATATAAAAGTTGAATGCATATGTCTTGTAATACAAGTATATACAAGTGAATGTATATAAACCTCTGAAACAAGAGCAATCTGACTGATGCAGAACATTTATGCGCACCTGCAGCCAACGCTGATGACCTCTTTGACCCACTGGAAGACTCCCAAACTCTAAACACCTTCACCAGGAGGGACCATGTTTTTGCACGTCTTGACTTCCTCCTAGAGACTGGGGCTGTCACTCTGCTCCACCAGGACGAGAAGGGCTCTGTGCCTCATGACAGAAGTGTCGCCCAAACAGGGAGGAGTGCCACACCTCTTGAGAGAGGGGTCATTCAGTTAGAGTTCTCAGGTACTTTGTTTTTATATTTATTTTTTATAAACCTGTTGATTTTTGTGAAAAATAGCGATTGTTCAAACTGAGTTTTTTAAATTTTGTTTCAGGAGTGAAGATTGGTTTGGAGTCACTTCCCCGATCAGAGTCTTCTCTGCTGTCTTTGAAACTTGGAGGGTTATTTCTGAGGGACCTCAGTACCCAGGGAACCAACTTCCCTGTGCTCGTCTCTCCAAAACTGGTCAGTGTCCCTGTGATTCATCCGCATCCTTTTTCTATGAAGTGATTGCGTATGACATCACTTGTTCACCGTACTATGGTATCGCTCTTTTCCTTGTACAAGGATAAGGTTGCTGTGGGCATCAACCAGACATTTAATCAGGCAAGCAGTTCAGAAACACCCAGCTCAGGCAAGTGTTTTTAATCACAGCAAACCAATTCGCCTCACCCTCCCCATGGAACGTTGAGTTGCATGCAAACATTGTTTGGATATGTGCCAGTGGAATTGTGTAATTTGTAGATATTTAAGGCAAGTTTACAAAAGTAATAATGTAGATTATTTTACTTATAGTTGTTTTAGTGATATTGTAACACCGGTATGTTTGTTTTAAATATAAATAGCTTGTGGTTCATATTTCCATGTTTCGAATTTGTGTCAAGGCACATTGTAACAGTAGGTTTATTTCGCCGTTACCCTCAAACCAGGCTCAGACCAGTCATCAGCAGCACCAGTCTTTGAGATGATCTATGAGCAGAACCCAGCAAGAAGTCGTTTTGAGAGGCGCCTGGAAGTGAACACTAGCCCTCTCAATATCATCTACAACCCACAGGCTATCAAAAAGGTGGCTGACTTCTTCTACAAGGGCCGGGTCCACACCTCAGGTAAGCTTTTTTGGTATTTTAAGTGCAGGTTGTGGTGATGGAGGTTTTGTTTGGCTGTTGTAGCAGCTGACCTTGTTTGCTTCAGGTTTTGGTTATCAGTCTGAGTTGGAACTGAGGGTAGCAGAAGCCGCCAGAAGGCAGTACAATAAGCTGAAGATGCAGACCAAGGCCGAGATCCGGCAGACGATTGACCAGCTGCTAGTTGGCGAGTTCATTGTAAGGCCTCTCTTAACAAGCGTCATGATACTATTGTCCATCTACATGTCTGATTTGCCTAGTTCTTGCTGTGGATTCCTTATTTTGCTTTTCCCCTGGCAGGAGAACAGCAAGCGTTGGACCATGAAGCTGGATATCTGTGCCCCTCAGGTGATCTTCCCAGATGACTTTCAGTCTGAAGACCCCATGTTAGTGGTTGTGGATTTAGGTCGCATTCTCCTGACTAATTCTCAAGGTACTGTTGGATGACTGTCATACTTGTCATGATTGATTGCTGATGGGTGACTATTATGAAAATGTCTGTATTAATATGGTGTTTTTCTTTGAAGATGAACCCAAGACAAAGCTGAAGTCCCCTCAGTCGGAAGCAGATGAGCTTAGTGACGAAGAGTACCAGACTCCTCTGGGCACGCCCCCTGCGTCTCCCTCTCCTGAGCCAGAAATGGAGCTTGTAGATTCCGTAAAGAGCACAGAGCTTCCCCTCTGGAAGTCAGAGGGCACACTGCCGTTCAATCGAAGGCTCTACGAAAAGTACTCATTGTCCTTCAATGACTTGCAGATCATGGTTGGCCGGTACAAAGACAACTGGAAGCACCTCCAGGAAAGTGAGGTGGGGCCAACTCATGTTGTTGAGAAATTCAACGTCCTACTGAAGCTGGAGCAGAGGCTCTGCTATACTTCTGACCCTCAGCTCCCCGGCGCAGTTCTATCAGGAACTCTGCCTGACCTCAAAGTGCATGTTAATATGGAGAAAATGTTAGCCCTCCGAAGCTGCTTCGCTAGTCTGAGCAGCACAGGAGAAGAGGAGGACACTAGTCAAAAGAATACAGAAAATGGAAAATCACCAGACCCTGTAACACTGCGTCATGAAAAAATATTCCAGAGAGAGGATGGCCTTCAAAAATCTCAGGGGTCTTCAAAAAATCTCACTCAGAGTGTGATGACACTGGAGCAACACACAAGAGAGGTCCTGGTGGAATCAAGGCTTCTTCTTGCAGAGTTCAACATTAACTACATGCAGTTGGGGATTGAGAGTGGTGGCCGATATATTTCTGTACTTAAAGTTTTTGGCACAAATGCCCACTTTGTGAAACGACCTTATGATGCTGAAGTTTCCCTCACTGTCCATGGGCTCCTCCTGGTTGATACTCTACAGACTTACGGTTCAGACTTTGACCTTTTGGTGGCCTCCCACAAGCATCTCAGCTTTGATGTTCCTACAGGCAGACTTAGGGAGAGTCAGCCTTCCTCTCCAGTCTCACCTGATGGTAAACTTAATGAGTTATCAGATATTCATGGAGAATCCTTGCCAGATTTTGACAAAATGTCCAATTTTAGTTCATTTCTCAAAGACCAGGATGCCCTCATTAAGCTAGAGTACCAGTTTGTCAGCTCTGACTGTCCATCTATGAACCTGGACAGCTCCCTCCAAGTGGCCACCATGCAAGTCAACAATCTTGACATCATCCTAAACCCAGAAACAATGGTGGAACTTCTAAAGTTCCTCCAGAATTCTTTCCCTAAAGAAGAAAGCTCCTGGACTTCCTCACCCCAACAGTCTTATCACAAACCTGATGAAGGTTTGAATGAAACCTATCAGTCTACTTATGATCAGAACACAGAGGTAACTGTGGAGATACACCGATTGAACCTGTTACTCTTGCGCACTATTTCCACCGGCACTGTACTGGGTGGAGAGAAGAAAGGCATGAAAATTGCCACGGCCAGCATAAACAGTACCAAAGTCAATGTTTCCATGGGGAGTCGTCTTGATGTCAATGGTTCTCTTGGATGCATTCAGCTGGTGGACCTAACTCAGGAAGGAGGGAAAAGTCAGTTTGTGGTCAGCATTGGAAATGTGGAAGATCTTCCCCCAGCAGGGGAGATGGCCCTCTTCTCTGGTGCTGCTGGAGCACCGTCGGAAGCTCTGAATTTCCAGCTTTTGGAGAAATCACAAGGGGAGTGCTCCCTGCAGTTGCAGATGGCTTCCTTGCACTACAACCATTCCGCTAAGTTTCTGAAGGAGCTCAGTCTCTCTGCTAATGAGGTGGAGGACAACTTTCGCTCCATGTTGAAATCGGCAGCCACCAAAGTGTCCACAGTGCTTGCGACAAAGACGGCAGAGTATAGTGGCATGGTATCGATTTTTGAAACCCCATTCAGGAGGTCCAGAAGGCAGAGTCAGTGTAATTGGACCAGCAGTTTTGAAGATGAGGCTGATGTTCAGGTTCCAGTGGAGGAACCAAAAGTAGATTCTTTTTTGGTCAAACTCAATTTAAACATTAGCATAGACTCCCCTGTTGTTTCCATCCCACGAAAGCCAGGCCACCCAGAGCTACTAGTGGGCCATTTAGGTAGTATAACCATTCAGAATTTTATGTCTGAGCAGGATAGCTCAGAGAGGGAAAAGTTGCAGGTTGAGGTTAAAGACATTTGTCTGTACTCACTCAACACCAGTCACTTGGTCCTCCGCAAGGCCACTCGTGCTGACAGTAGCTCCACCTCCAATTTCTCACCCAGTCAGCATAAAGGCAGCAGTCAGGAGGAGCTTCAGTTCACACGTCATGACTTTTTTGAGTCCCTGAACCGTGGGAGAGGTGAGATGCTTTTGTTTTACCTTGATCTAGTTGGGAAAGATGTTTTTCAGTGCTATTTTAAATAAATACTTTCCGGACTCCCACAATCCCCAAAGGACTGGATGGGTGGATGCATGGATTAGTTGCTTGCTTGATTGATTGATTTTCTAAAATCCTTTTAGAGGTTTTTCTGATCAGGGGTGTTGAAAACCCCAACATTTAATCTTGCTTCATCCAGTCCCTCTTAATAAATAGTAATGTTGTATGTAATTTATTGTATGTCCCCCTCAGTACAATCTTCTCTTTGTGGCAGTTTCAAACCAGCATATAGTATCTCATGTAATACGATTCTTGGATGATCTAAAAACCCCTTAGCCTCTGACTGTACATCAGTTAATCAGCTGTGATGTTTCCCTGTGTTTAAGCTTTTCACATCCTCAAAGACACCACGATCATGTTCACCCTTGAGAAAGTTCCTGTCTCAGATGACACACAGTTCTCCTTCATTTCTAATGATGAGCCCTTCCTCAGTGCTGGACAGCTCAGAGTAGAGGGCAGATTTGTCAATGCCGTTCAGGTAAATTGCTCCAGCTTCTTATTTTAATTTAGGTTTTAAGTCTGTGCTCTGCACGTCATCATTTCAATTAACTGTAGTTGGTATATAGCCTCTAGATGCAGTCAGGGTTTTCATTGGGACCTATGGGTCAAAGGTGACACCTTTTACAAATGTTACCTTGATACCTGTTATTGGGATATCTTCTTTCCTATGGTTTTTTAGTACCGTGGCTGTAATCAGATTTGCTCCGTTAATGTAAACCATTTTTTTCTTGGCTTATTCTAGGTGTATCTCGCCAAGCCTGTATATGAGCAGGTCTTACAGACCCTGGACAATCTGACCTTTATCGAAGACGATCGAGCAACACCGAGTCAGCCCCCAACTCCGCCGCCCCCCACTCCATCCTACGCCAAGCTCCCTCGCTTCCCAGATTCCCAGGGCGGGCTTTTTGCACACGACCCTCCCTTTGCTGGACTGTCCTATGCTTCCCTGTCCTCCTCCCTCTCTACACCCATTCTCCTGCCGGGCCACAGCCCTTCCCTCCAGCCCCCATCTTTTACCCAGTTAAGGGCCAACTTTCGAGTGGCAGAGTTGCAGGTGCATCTCAGTGCTGACCTCAGCCAGGGCTCTCAGGGCCTGGTCAGCTTGTGTTTCCAGGACCTGGAGGGGGATTTCACAAAGGACCATCCTCAGTCTTTGGCAGTTGAGCTCACCCTTCGTTCTCTGCTAATGGAGGATCTCCTGGAGCCCAATCCAGACTCAAAGTACAAGCACCTCATGGTTTCCAGGGGTGCCCCAAAGCCCTCCACCTTCAGCCGCAAAGAGTACCTCTCACAGTCCTGCCCAACGGCATCCAGTGTCCTTTACCCTGATATGCCCCGTTCCCTCCCAGCCCAGATGGAGGAGGCACAGAATGTCTTCCAGTTCTACCAGAGACACCCCAACACACCATCTTCTGGTGCTCGGAAAACTGAAGACCCAGCTTGCCCAAGTACCCCTCCTCCTTCCCCAACCCGCAACATCCCAGCATCTCTCCAGGCCCCAGATTTTGACGATTCCCTGGTCCGCATAAACATCCTCCTGGTGGACAAACGTCATCCCGAGTTCAAGAGCCGCTATGGCAGTGTCAGCCGCAGTGTGGATGTGGACTTCAACTGCCTGGACGTTCTCATCACTCTTCAGACTTGGGTGGTCATTCTTGACTTCTTTGGCATCGGCTCCACAGCAAACAACCATGCTGTGAAAGTTCCTCTGGACCCGACCCAGGAGACGCGTGGTCACCAGCTGCTTTACGCCTGTACAGAAGAACCAGGACTAGCCTATGAGCAGGAAGAACCGGAGAGGGTCAACACCAGGCTTGACCTGAAGGTAATTGAACAAGAGGACTTTGAATACAAAGTATAAGATTAACAACTTGCATTAATTTGAACTTTTGGTTGTTCATGCAAGTACATGTATTGATTCCTTCCCAGACTAATTGCCTTTCATTAATATTCTTCATGTTCTTCTTAGGTACATTCTCTATCCCTCGTTCTCAACAAGAAAACCAACGAACTCGCCAAAGCTAGTGTCTCCAAACTGTCTGCCCATTTAGAGATGATTGGTAAGTTTAGAACCTGGTTATCAAAGTCAAATTAATATTCAGTTAATCCTATATTCTTGTCACAAAATGCCAGTGACCTGCATAATACACTTCCCAGTGTCTTCCTGAAACGCTTCCTGTCTTTCAGAGGGAGACTTGACCCTGCAAGGCAGTCTGGGAAGTTTATCGCTCAGTGACCTGACGCCACACGGAGACCTGTACAGGGAGCGCTTCACCACACGGGGCGGCGAGGCGCTCGTTTTCAACATCCACAAGTATTCATCTACTACTCATGCTTACTGATATTCACTTATATGTGAGACAGGTCCACATTCAGTGCTTTTTTGTTGTTGTGTAATCTTTGAGTTTTGTGTTTGTAAGACGTGGCGTTCTGGCTGGAGTTCCGCCCCCAGGTCTCTGAGGCTGCCCACTGTGTCCCATGCAGGTATGGTCAGCCAGACCCCTTCCTGAAGCGTCAGTGCGACATGAAGGTGTCTCTGCAGATGGCCTCCGTGCAGTACGTGCATACGCAGCGCTTCCAGGCAGAAGTGGTAGCCTTCATCCAGCACTTCACCCAGCTGCAGGATGTCCTGGGCAGGCAGCGGGCTGCAATGGAGGGCCAGGCTGTATGTTACCTTGGGTGTTTCTCAGATGCGTATTTAACCGTACATGTGTTCCCGTTTTACATCATTATAGACAAGTTCCAATGCTTAAGAACAGAAGTACAGAGTTCAGTAAAAATCCCCAGATGTTGTTCTTGCCCTGCCCCAAATATCAAGGATACATCAGTTGCATCCTCGCAGAATGAGGCTTATCCCATGGTTCATTGCTTCCCAAGTTCATTCTTGGGAGGCAAGTTAGCAAGTCCAGACTTGCCAAGACCACAAGTATGATCTATGATCTTTGCATTCTTGGTATTGAAAAACACCCCTTGTTTTTGTTTTGTTTTGAATGTGGTTTAACCTCATTTGAATTTGTGACTCCAAGAATTACTTTATTAATCTTCGTAGCGTAACTTTAAGCCTTTCTCCAAGCACCTAAACAGCACTAAGGGTCTTCCAGAAGTCCTAAAACCATGACTGATGATTAAATTAGTGGTCAGTTAGGCCAAAAACAAAAATGTGTTGCTTTTGTAGTGTCATGTACATGTTTGCAGTATAATATTGTTTGTGGCATAAAGAGTCGCGCTAATCAGCACGGCGTGTAATAAAGATTGTAGGTGTATGCACTCAGACCTTGTGGAGATCTGGCAGTTTGTCAGCGCTCTGTCGGCTCTGTCCGGCAGGTACGGGAACATCCTCAGCGCACGGCCCGCATCCTCCTGGACATCGAAGCCGGTGCCCCGGTGCTCCTGATCCCCGAGAGCTCCCGCTCGCCCCGGCTCATCGTGGCCAACCTCGGCCAGCTGCGAGTCCGTAACCGCTTCCTGCCTGCCGGCTCACGTGGTACATTTTCCCTCAAAGACAAGGTAGAGAAACTTACCATGGCTCATGCCTTTTTCCCCTCTCTGGTGAGTCTCTGGCCCACACTCTGCCTGACTTGCTACCTGCCTGCTTTCTTCAAGGGTTTACTTATGCCTGAGCTTGATTTCTGCAGAGTGTGTCTTGCTATCGAGCCTGGATTGGGGTTGCCTCCTTAACCGTTATCGTTATCTGTTTATTTAACCCTGATGTTACAAGCCTGTGCCTTTTACCTAAAGCAACCTTCAGACTTGTAATTTTTGGTGGAAAACCTTTAAGTGTTTTGACATGTTAGTAAGCATCTCATGTAAAAATTTTGTCCGTCATTGTTATTTTTGTTTTTCCTCAGCTTGTACCTTTGTCTTTCTTTGGAAATTGAGCATTGTAGAATATTTAGTAGTGCCAAACTTGCTATTTGTGTCACATGTGGATAAACCACCTGCCATTACTGGATCAGTGTTGTTGTCAGTTTAAATTTGCAGTGCAGTGCAGTGCACTGCCTTTAGCAATGTCTCCCCGCTGTCATTCATGCATCATGTGTTCGCTTTGTTTCCACGAGAATCTGGTTTTGCATGCCAGCTCCTTCAAGGATCCTGCCCCCTATGAGGTACCCTGTCACACAGGAAGCCTTGACTCTCCTTTGCCTCAGTTTGACTCTCACATTTCCTTCAGTGCATGAATGTGTCCGTCAGAAATTTTGGTTCGCTTTCATCAGTCAACCTGCAAGGGATCTTTCCAGTTATCAGAGTTTGTTCATTTATGTGCGAGTTTATAGTATCCCTGTGTGGCGAGTCACTGCCGTTTCAAGGGCAGTGCTGGCTTTCTCTGACTGCTGTGTCTGCTTGCAGTCAGCAAGGTGTGCGTTTCCCCTCGCACGCCGAGAGGCGGCTCGCTGAAAGCCGATTGGCCTGCGTTCTGCTAGCGGCGCAGGGGAAACACCAGTTTTGCTGCCCTGTGCTTTTTTGTCACTGTTATTGTGCACTTAATTTTAATTGGTTAATTCCTGTTATAATTGCAGCTGTTATTGTGCAAAATGACTGCGTTCTTGTTCCTGTTGTTTTGGGCTCTGCCAACACGAGTTGCTTTCCGCAGGACCGTGTGAGAAATGTTCCGCCAGCACCCAGCACTGTGCCCAGGGAGTCTCCGGAGCCGGCCTCCAGTTGCACTGACCCTGGCACTGGCTTTTCCCTGGGCCGGCCCCAGCCTGCCCTGGGAAAGATTCCTGCTGTGGATATTGTTAGTCCAGGTGAGCTGTCACTGCCTAACTGGCTGGAAAACCAAGAGACCCCCCCCTCCTTTGTGTTAAATGTTATTTATGTAGGCCCTGCTGTGGAAAAGCCCAGCTCAGCATTACTCTACGCTGGGAAGGTTAGAACATGCTCCCTTTAAATGACCCATTTTCATCAAGCCCCCAGGCCCCTTGTGATCATAAAATATACCATTAATAAGATTCTACCCTGGGTGTTCAGGGCATCGTTAATCGGCAAATTAATTATTCAGCTTACAAAGCTTGACTAATGAGCAATCATCATTGCCCGTTATTTAATGTCATAAAGCATCTGAAAAGAGAATTATATAAACAATAAAATTACTTGTTACCATAGTAAGATATGTGCCGTTAGGAACTTCTCACTTCTCGCAAAAAACGCAGGACAAGCGCAAATTGATCTAAAAATGACTTTGGATCCAGCCGTCCTTGTGACACTCTGACCTCTGCGCCACCATTAGAGGGCCACGTGTGCCTGCTGGACTGCATCGCCCTGGAACTGCAGGAGATGGACATCTTTGCGGCAGAGCGGCTGCCCTGCGAGTCCTGGGACGGCACCAGGAAGCCGCTGGAAGGCGACCTGCTCTTCCCCTCCTACTCGGTGCGCCGCACGGGGGGCAGCCTGCTGAAGGAGCGCTGCCGGCTCAGCCTGAAGGTGGAGAGGAACTTGGACAAGTGAGCCGGGGGCCCGTCTTTGTGCCTGAGCTGTGAGCTAGGGGGCCCCCCGCCTCTAGGCCTATGCTGTGAGCTGTGGGCCCTTGTTTCCATGCCTGTGCTGTGAGCTGGGGGCCCATTTCTGTGCCTGCACTGCCTAGCTCGCTGGCTTAGCATAAGCGTTATCCTGTTTGTACAGCCGGCTGTTTCGAGTAACTGATTCTAACCCTTTTGTCGCATGACCTGACTCTTCAAGCGCTGTTTGATCCCTTTCTGGGAATCGCTCATACTCTGTGCCATTTCTAAGGAAACATTGCAGTTATGTGAAGAAGTCGATTCCTTACTTGATAGAGGGTTTGCCTGAACCTCTTCTCCCGCTGCAGGGAGCTGAGCCATTCTGTGCCAGACATGTCCATCCACGGCAGCCTGTCCTCCGTGCACTGCTCCCTGGACCTGGACCGGTACCGGCTGATCCGGGGGCTCCTGGAGAACAATCTGGGGGAACCGGTGGAGGAATTCCTCAGACCCTACAACCTGCAGGACCCCAGCACCTATGTATGGCGAATGGCGTTTTTGGGTTTTTAGCACAAACACAAATATGCAGTGCGGGACGTTAATATTAATGATGTTAATCATAGGCAAGAGGTCGGCAGAAAGGTTATTAGACAATGTTGTCATTGTGCGAGAGTAATATTATGTGAGTGGATTATGCTCACTGTTTTTTTTTTTATATTTTAAATGTTCTTAAAACCTTTCCTGGGGACGGACTGTTCATTTCTCTGGGGGAAAATTCCCAACATGACGACCTTAATCCCTACCCAGTCTTATCCATAAGTGACCAAACAAAATACTAAGCTTTTGGCAATTTTAATTTTTTGATTGCAATCACAGATGTGAGTTTGTATGTAATATATACATAATACACACATACACACAGAGAGAAAGATCCATTAGCAGAAGTGCTTTTCCTGGCCTTGTGATCTGCTTTGTATTTCAAACTCGACCCAAATTCACAGCCAAAATCATGTTTTTTGTATTTGCACTGCTGTACCTAATTTGACAAAATGCAAAATGAAACATTGTAAGTGCAAACCCCCCCGTTTTCCCTGGCTTCCTCACCCGGTGCCCTTGCAGACAGTGCTGAGTGGGGATGTGTACACCAGCCTGTCCTTCCTCGTTGACATGATGGACGTCAGCTTGGAGCTGCTCCACACTTCGGCTGCTTCGGGTTGGACGCGCTCTTTGGCCAGGTAGGCACTTCACTCTCTGGGAATCCAAATTAAACGCTCTTTGTTCTCCGCCTTTGTTAGCCGTCCTGAAATGAAGAGCGGCGCCTCAGCGGTGTGGCTGCCTGGCCGTGGCTACGCTTTAGCAGATGCTCACCGCTTGCAGTAGCATCCCTCCAGAGCTATCTGACAGCTTCCCCACAGGCTTGCGGGTTCGGTTCTGTGACCGATGTGCCGCCTCTGCAGGTTCGACTTCCGCAAGTCCAAGCTGCTGTTTGAGAGCTTCTCCAATGGGTCCAAGTCTGTGAACCTGGTGTCCCACTCGCTGCTGGCGTATGACACGCGTTATGGGGGGCCTGACTCCGCGCCGGGCAGCGATGCCACTGGGGAAAAGCGCAATGTGTTCCACTGCATCCTGCAGCCCTCTAGGACTGGGGCCAACCGAGCCTCTCTGCAGATGGAGCTGCACTACAGGTTCGTTGGCTGTCCTGGTCCAGTCCTGCCCTGTCCTATGCCCAGTCCTGCCCTCCTGTGCCCTTAATCTCCTTTATTAGTGTCATAGTCATTTAAACTGGTCCAATTAGGAAATAAATTAGTGCTGTTGGAATAGAAGGTTCAGTTTGTACCTTTGGTACAGTTACTTGACACTGGGACTTTTCCACTGTACCCTAGCTGTAAGTAAATGTACCTTTTAAGGTACAGAAATTAGGGCATTTTTGTTTGTACCTTGGGGAACAGAACTGTAGCAGGGCTGTGCCATATTTCTGACGGTATGGATATTGTACCCCCCTTCCCCCATTTTGGCTCAGGTCCACCCGGGACTCGTCCTGCTTCACCGTGGTGCTCAACAACTTGCGGGTCTTCCTCATCTTCGACTGGCTTCAGCTGGTGCGTGACTTCCTGCATGTGCCAGCCAAAAGTGGCGCTGCCCATGGGAGACAACGCTGCCCCAGCGGCGGCAGCGATGCGGGAGCCCCCCCCACGGCCGTGATGCCCAAGACAGTCAAGAGCGGCGTGGTCACCAAGAGGTCCACTGTGCCGGTTACTCAGGAACGTCACCTGGAGATCAAGGTCAATGTGACAGGTGAGGCAGCAAGAGAGAATGCTTACGGGAGTCTACTTCTTTGAGCAGATTACCCAGAATCCCCTGCAAGATATGCACAAATGTCCCTAGTATTATAGTTTATTCTTTGTTTTTGACTTAATGAGTTATTGTTACCTATTGGGTGTATTAGTTCTACCTGCAGTTAAATTCAAGGGGCAGTGTTTGACTCAGTGGGCTAATCCTGTGTGCCTGTAATCAGAAGGTCACCGGTTCAAACCCGGCCTCAGTATGTTTGCGGGTCCTTGAGCAAGGCCCTTAATCCCCTGATCCCTGGGCTATGGGTGGCTGCCCTTCGCAGACAGCTTACTCTTCAAAAAAGAGCAAGTTGAGGGAGGTGTAAAGAAAATTCAGATCAATAAAGTATCTATTATTGTTATTTAATTCAGCCTGAGCCCGGCTAAGTAAAACCAGATACCCATGTTTGTGTTGAACGCTTCTGCTGTGCCACAGGAACAGAGTTTGTGGTGGTAGAGGAATGTTCCTGCCAGGACACCAACGCCATCATCCTGAAGGGCACCACTGTGCTGACCTACAAGCCTCGATTGCTGGACCGCCCTTTTTCCGGAAGCCTGGCTGGCGTTGAGGTTCGTGACGCCCATGTCCATGAACAAGTGCAGTGTTTTTCAGTCCAGTCCTCAGGGACCTGCAGATTTTCCACGTTTTTGCTCCCTCCCAGCTTCCAGTAAAAATGTGAACTGTCTGGCAGGGAGCTGGGAAGGAGCAAAAACGTGGACTGTCTGGCAGGGAGCTGGGAGGGAGCAAAAACGTGGACTGTCTGTGTCACCATGAACTGGGTTGGGAAACTGACAAAGTGGCTTGTGTAGAAGAGTATTATTCATCTATAGAGAAATGTTATGTTAGAAAATGTTTTTAGTTCTTTGCTCATGAGCTGAGTAGTTGAACACATTTCCAAGCTCCTGCTTTTTTACCAGTTCTACACTCTTCTAAAATGAATACCTGAATACCTGAGCAGGTGCTGTTTGTCTCGATTGATTGCTCTTTCCTTGACTCTCACTGTTTCCTGCTGCTTTGATAAACAGCTGTGATGCTGTGGCTTTTTACGTCATCCTGCACTCGTCCTCCTGTCACGTCTCCCTCCCCGTACCCAGGTGTTCTCCTGTCGGCTCGGCAGCGAGCAGGAGACGGCGCTGTCCATCATCGACCCCGTCAATGTGCAGGTAGAGCTCTGCGGAAGCCCCACCTATCAGAGCAGCTCCGGCCTCCTGGATGCCTTCAACATGGAGGACATCCCCCCTCTGCTGGAGGTATGCAGGCATTGCAAGCGTTTAGTCAGGAGGCGCCAGTTCAGATCTGGCTAATACCATGTTCAGAACACCAGAACGTTTTATTTACAGATTCAGTTCCCGGCCCTGGACATCCGTCTCTCCTACAATGACGTGCAGCTTTTCCTGGCCATCGCCAAGTCCATCCCCACCTCCAGCTCTCAGGCACCCAGTGATCCTGCCCCCTGCAAGCCGCCGGGCCCATCTGCAGCCGGCCCTGATTCCTCTGCCAGTCAGAAGGACCTTTTCAGGCAGAAGACGCAGGCATTACTGGGTATGAGTGTCATTGTTACAGAGCCTCTATTGCCCATATATTCTCTGCATCTTTTTCAGCTTTCCACTATATCCATTGTAGAAACTTCCATTTACACTATGATGCCGCAATATTAGTCAGACGTCTTACAATTAGATTACGATCAGTATCAAGCAACCACCCAGTACACATGTATTGACTGAGAGTTGCAATAAGCAATGGACAGAAAAGCAATATCTCCTGTACAGTCGCATAATCAGAAGCTCCCTTTGTTGTACCTTACCAGCCATCTGAGGGAAAGTGATGTTGGAAAAAGGTGTAAACTGGCCAGCTATATTAACATGTGAAGTGTTTTACGTGCTCCAGCAGTTTGACCAATGGGGTTAAGGATAAAGAAGAGAAATTTGACCATTTGCTGAAGTATAGGTACATTGGAATGCTTCTCTCTGCATACCGCATCTTGCTCTCCGTAGCTTGTGGGTCATAGCATAGGGTTAGCCAGCATGCAGCGCCCCGAGCTGGGAGCCAAGTACCTCATTCAAGGGCCCACGGATATGGGGACGGGGGCTCAAACCGGCAAGCTTCCAACCCCAGGCGCAGAGACGTAGCCCACTGAGCTGCTCGGCATCCTCGTAGCTGCTGGAGGATTTTGGAGGATTCCCTCAAATCACAGGCTGATGTTTCCACTCCCAAGAGTAGGAATTCTGGGAAAGAGGAGTGGGACACCATGGAAGGCAGGAGGGCCAGGGTGGGTCAGAGACCTTCAAGGTGAATAACATGTCACTCCCGTCTTCAGAGGGGCAGCTGGCCCGCCTACAGGACCTGGGCTTTAAGAAGGAGGACTGTCGAAGGGCCCTCATCCACTGCAAAGGTGGGCGCCTCTGCTCGTCGGCAGCGCCGCGTCGCCAGGGGACTCGCTGCGTCGTACATCAAAAATGCAGACCAAAGTCCTTTTTCCATTATATTAAATGGGAAAAATTATTTCACCACCAAAAAACCCCAAACATTTTTTTTTATCACTAGAGCATTTTAATCTAGAAAAAATATCAAAGGCTAAATATGAAAAAACTGAAATGTCAAGACGATGCAAATGTTAACAAAGACTGAATGCTTTTCAATAGTCTGTTTATTCTATATTTCACACACTTGACTAATTTATTCCACATGACATTCTTTGGCTGGAAATAATTGTGCCGAAGAAATTGTGCAGATTTTTTTTTTTTTACACACAATATTTGGCTTAAATGATAATGTTGATGTGAATCTCAGCTTTTTTTAAAGTATATGCTATGGCTGAAAAACGTATTGACCTCCCTTCTGATATTAAACCTGATGATCCATTATGACAAAACAAAGTGAATTACCACAAATCAAGGGATTGCTGTAGCCAGAAGTGTCCATTGCCTTTGATATGTTAACAGGTAAATATAATCTGAGTTTGAATTTCTACTCATTGCCTACAATTGCTAATTATCACTGTGGAACCATTGGAACCAGACGTAGCAGTGATTGTGAAACGTGGGCGTGTTATCATGTGGGCTGTGATTCGTCAGGGCAACTAGACCAGGCTGCCACGTGGCTGCTGGAGAATGCTGAGATGACCACCTCGTCAGCAGAGGGCGGGGCCGACTCAGCGAGCCACTCCAGCCACCCACTCTCCGGGGTGGAAGTGAAGGCCGATAACGTGTGCATCTGCTTCATCGACGACTGCCTGGACTGCGACGTCCCGCTGGCTGAGCTCACGTTCTCGCGTGAGTTCCAGAAGTGACCCATTCCGTTAGATCAGGCTGCTGATAGATGATGGGTGAAGCAGGTGCACCAGGGAGGATTATTTTTACACTAATAACTAAGAATGACAATGGAATGGAAATGGCTGTATGTCCAGCATGTTATCAGTTCAGTGCCCTGTGCTGCCTGAGACAGGTTCCAGGCTGGTTGTGATCTACTGGCTAACAATATGAATATTAACAAATAAGATGCGGTTATGTTTAAATAAGTATGAAAAGTTGATGAAGATCACCGTTAGCAACATTATTTCAAAGGTTGAGGGTTTTAAGGAAAAACAGGTGGCAGTGTTGCAGTGGCACAAGAGCACAGCTGATGTCAGTTCAGAGCAGAGTGCTGGGTGGTGCAGAACCTGACATCAGTTATTCCAAGTTGAGGTTTCGATTTCTAAGCGGATCTACTGCTGTAAGGATCCGGCTGTATGAATGGGTGAGATCAGTGGGTAACGCTGTCATCTGAGCTGCCCAGTGCTGATGTGAGAGTGCTGTGTTTGTTGTCAGTGTTTCCATGTCTAACTGCCTTAATCGTGCCTCTTCAGGACTTTATGTACTGCAACGTATCGGCTCCACCCAGGAAGGCAACGCCAGCGTCACACTTTCCGGAGACTACTATAACCGCGCGCTGTCCGGTAAGCCGCCCCCCCCCCCCCCTCTCAGGGCTCGTCGCCCAGCGCGTCACGTAGCTACAAGCCCATTAGCCGAATTTCCCCCTCCCTTTGTGTCCCCCCAGGATGGGAGCCCTTCATTGAGCCCTGGTCATGTTCCCTCACCTGGCAGCAGCAGGCGGCGGGGCGTCTGCACCCTCCACGGCTCAGGATGAGCGTACGGGCCAAGCAGAGACTGGACATCAACGTCACCTCTGTCTTACTCGGTGAGTCCTCAGTAGGGTTGCAAGGTTTCTAGAAACTTTCCATTGCATGGGAATTTTGAAGATGTTCCATGTTGGAAACTTTCCAGCTAATTCCAATGGATTATATGGAAATTAACAGGAAAATTCTCTGAATTTTCAACCCTAGTCCTTGCTGGGGGGGTCAAAGGTCAGCATTCTTCCATCAGTCACTATGCTGCATTTTAGTTTGTCAGGTTTCTTACCGGAAGCTTCCAAGTTCCGTTTCCAACAATGTGACAAATGCCCTTCTCTGATATCTTCATGGTGTAGTTGCATATTAACTTGCACTCCAATGAATGTTTTTTTCGCATTTTTTTTATTGCACTAGTTCTGATCTTAATTTGTCTTGCATTGTGTTCTGAAGAATGATCTGCTGTAAATCCATTGTCTATTTCCTATTTTCATCCATTTATTTTCATACATAATTTTCCATGAATTGTTTCTCGAATATCAGGTATTATTATTATGTTCATGTTTGGCATCGGACCACAAACAATTCTGGTACGTTTGTCCTCACCGGCAATAAAGTGTCCGAGTCCTGAATTCAGGTAACATGGACTTAGACACTCAAAGCAGAGCCTTAGCCTGCAATAATATCCAGTCAGTCTGTTTATAATTGCTGCTTGGTCCCCCCCCCTCCCAACCCACAGAGCAGTACAGCACCACCAAGAGCTCCTGGCTCGCTGATTACTGCAAGGAGAAGGATGAGGGGGTGACGTCCCCCTGTTCCGCACCCATGCCCTGGATGGGCTCCTCTGTTGACCCACCCTCTGTTGGCCAGAGTAAGTCTCTGCATGGTAACATTTAAATACAATAGATATTTATACAGGTGTGAGATGCTCTGCATTTGATTTTAGTGTTAAACATAATTCTGCAGTGACCAAGGACATAACTTTGGGGTGAGCATTGAGGGGGGGTAGAGTTTTCCAGCCATTTAAGGTGCTCCGGGGGTCCAGTCCCCCCCATAATTTACCCCCATGGGCTCGGACGATGCCGGTTGCACAGCCCACGGGGCCTTCTGAAGCTCATGTTTAGTACAGGCCCGAGATGTTCATACAGTGGAGAAATCTGTTGAAGGTCTTTCGAAGGTCGCAGTGTGGCTGTGTCTGCTACTGGGACACACCCCCTTTTGCAGCATTTCTGCTCTCGTTTAGCAGTCCGGCCAATCGGGTGACTGTCATCGCCGTCTTGGTGGTTCCTTTGAGAGTCTAGCCAAGCGTTGGCTTTTTTCTTCTCCTTCTCCCCCCTCCTTTCCTTGTCACATGCGTGCGTCTCTCCCCTCTAACTCTCTGTCTCCTTGCTGTCAGGTCTTCCTCTTTTCTACCTTAGAACTAGGAGCTCAGCCAGCTTGACTTGTCTCGAGCAGCAGATTCGTGCCAGAGGTACAGTGCTCAGACTGAGCGGGCTGTTGCCCCGGCCGTGCCGTATGTGCGCTAGGCCTGCTGGTCCCGTGCCATTCATCGGGCAGTTTCGTTAATAAAAATGGAGCTTTACAAAGTGTACAAAGAATGAGGACTCTTGTAAGCTTTGTAAGCCATGAAAACGAGCATCCTTAGCTTTCATTGTGGGGATGTGTGCGATACTTGTGCAAGTTGCCATGCAGCGAATCGCTTGGTGTCGCCTGCAAGTCTTTTTCCTGGTTCTGTCGCTTTTTATGTTTGTTTTTGTTTGCTTGTTTATTTATTTATACTTTTTTTTGCCTGTGTTTCTGTTTTATTGTTAACAACCTTCTCCCCAGTTTAAGCTGCCTCATTTGTCAGTGTGTCATCCCGCCATTCTCTCACTCAGTTCCCTGTCCTCACTGTTGTTTATACTGCGACGTCGTACATTTTGTCAGGATAGGCACGTTGGACATTCTTTGGAGCAAAATGGTAAATGTAAATCATTTTTTTGATCCTACTTTGAGTCTGACCACATGATTAACAATGTAGATCAGTGTTTCCCAGTCGGTCATTGTGGGCCCACAGACTATCCACATTTTTGGGTAGGATGGACTATCTGCAAGGGCTGGATTGGGAAACACTGATTTAGATTAATGTAAAGCTGTATTTGAACAGCCAGTTGTAGATGCAGTGGATGCAGTGAACTGGGCCCAAACAGGCAGTGATTTTGCTGAGATTCCCATGGGTTTGCCCAGTACAAAGCCTGCTTCTCATAGTCCTCTTTACTTCCTTCCGGTCCTCAGTGGATGTCAAGCTGTCCAAACGGAGGCAGCCGTTTGTGCCCTACGCCCTGCGGAACCACACCGGATGCACCATGTGGTTTGCCACCCTCACCACCACGCCCACCAGGTAAGGTTCCATCCTTCCCTGGGTGCCAGGGCACAGACCTTAAATGGTGATTAGACAATGTGTCACTGTGAACTGATGGAGCTCCTTTACACATGACTTGGTTTATTTAATGAACAATAATACTGTTATTCCTCTATGAATTCAAATTTGATTTGAAGGAATGAGAGTATAATCAATTCAGTTCAATTCAATCTGTTTTTATGTAGCGCCTTTCACAACAGAGTCATCCCAAGGCTATTTGCATTGGTATATTGTGGTACATTAATACAGAATAATACAAAAACAGGGAAAATGGCAGACAAAGAAAGAGAGAACAAAAGAGAATGAACAAACAAAAGAATGGATGAAAGAGAATGAAGGAAGGAAAGAGAATGAACAAACGAAAGTGAACAAAAGACATACTAACATTATTGAAAAAGAGAGGGTTTGCTTGCTAAAATCAAGGTGTGATAGTTGTGCAATTGTTGTGTGTAGGCAGGTTCTGATTTTTTTTTAACCTGCTTCCCATTGGGCAGTTAATTGGTTCTGACAGTGAATCCGACTGTGATTGACAGTGCTGCACAGTAATTCCACCTCTCACAAGATCAATACCTCAACTAGCACTTCTGGTATTATTCTCTGAGCTCTCTTCCAAAAAAAAAAACTTTCCCAACAAAGTATTGTCAATGGTGTACATAGCCTTGGTTTTATTGAGCTAGTATCGGGAGGAAATTTATCGTGAAGTCTTAAAGCACTTATGTAAGCCGCTATGCCTAAAAGCGTCTGCCAAATGCTGTGAATGTAAATGTAAATTACATATCAGTACTAGAGCGTAGCTTAGACAAATAACACAGAAGGTGTCTGTTAGGGGGGCAGCATGTGGCTCAGTGGGCTAAGCCTGTATGCTTATAATCACAAGGTCGTGGTTCAGTCCCAGCCTCAGCATGTCTGTGGGTCCTTCAGCGAGACGCTTAACCCCCAGCTCCCTGGGCGCTGCTATGGGTGACTGCCCTTCATAGACAGCTTACGCCACAAAAAAGAGCAATATAGCAAGATCAATATAAAGTATCAATTATTAAGACTATTATCTGCAGGCTGCTGACTTAGTTTGATTTTAAATATATACATCATGGAGCTTCAGACCGAGTACATCTCCTGGGATTAGAGTCAGTGACCTTTTCAACTGTATGTCCACTAGAAGCATCTGACTTTGCTTGCTGCAGCCCTGATGTTAAGAAGCACATTTTTGCCCACAGGGTGGCGCTGTCGCACAGTGGCAGTGCAGATTCCATTTCTGATTCCCACGGGCCAGGTCTGGATGACACTCACAACGTCAGCCAGTGGCGGGAGGTGCTGCCGGGAGAGGAAATCCCCTTTGAGTTTGAGGCCCGGGAGAAACTGAGGCACAGGTGGGTGTGGGGTCCATGTCTGTCGAGCTCAGTGCATAAGGCCTGCTGATTATTATTATTATTGTTTTCTGGTTGTATTGCAGTGTTGAGCTGTTTATGTTAAACTACTATGCAAAGTGTCTCATTTATGCCCGTAAATATTTGAATACTTATCCATCCATACATCTTCTTCTCCTGGTTGATGTTGTGGTCGATACAGTTGGGAATGTTTGGTGCCATTCTTACCTGTTTAATGATTTACAACACAAATCTTTTCTTGCTGTCGCTAAATTTTCCCTCTTTAACAATTAATATATTTGTTTATTTTAAGTTCACACATGATCCAGAATAGAAGTGGGTACACAGGATGGATAGATGATTGAATGGAGAGAGGAATTTTCTTATTTATTTGATAATGTTCATCTTTGTTCTAGATATAGATTGAACATTGGGTATTGTGGTAGTAGCAGTGGTTTGTCTTCGACCTCTGAGGAGCAACCTTGGTCTTTATCTGGCAGATTTGTGGCAGCATATTCTTCGTTTTGAATTTGGCTGACCTTGTTCCAGGCACACCCATGACCTGAAGCTGCATCAGCTGCTGGTTCGTGTGGGAGGCTGGGAGCAGGTAAAGCCTGTCTCCGTGGACAAGGTGGGGGTGTTCTTCCGCTACGCTGCCCCCGATCGTAACAACCAATCCAGCACCGTGAGTCCCTCCCATCAGTCTTGAAACTAACATCTCACTCTGTTGTTCAGATTCTGGGAACCACCTTATTCTTGAGGAATAAGTATGGAGAATTCCGGTCTTTCTGCTTAGGGTAGACAGTGCTATTTGTTGTTATAGTGACTCTTTGATTTGATCTGAAAGCAGAGACCTGCCGAAGTCATTTGTAGGTGTTGCGGTGTGATGCAAGCTCAAAGGAACTGTATCTTTTTATCCTTCTGTTTTTTGTACATAATATAAAAACTGATCCGCTTTTTCATCCACTAGGTTGGCAGCCCAATCAGTCGGACCAACATTATACATCCTCACGTCTATGTAAGTCCATCTTTGTTTCATAAAAATCTTTGTGTAACTTAAGGTAGAATTCTTATTGAAACTGTCAGAGACTTTCACTATCTGCCTGGATTTAACAGAATCCTCTGTGAATTCATAGAAGTCTTCTATCTGTGGTTTCTTTGTCCTCTGCCTTCCAGTTCTCAGCCCTTCCGCCAGTCAGAGTGGTCTTCTCCATCACCATGGAAGGCAGCGCACGCAAGGTCATCACAGTACGCTCAGCGCTCATGGTCAAAAACCGGCTGGAGGTCCCCATGGAGGTTCGCCTAGACAGTCCATCTGCCCCCGACAGTGAGTGTCACCTTTCTAGCCCGGAAAGTAAATGAAGTGAAGTTTTACCTAGTCTGGGATGCTCGAAGCCAACACTCATTCCTCATCGCCAACAGAGCCAGTGGTTCTTCCCCCAATCCTGCCTGGCGAGTCCCTGGCTGTGCCCCTGCACCTCACTTCCTGGAGACTGCAGGCTCGGCCCAAAGGCCTGGGCGTCTTCTTCTGCAAGGTTCCGATCCATTGGACCACTGTAGAGCGGCCAGGCGAAGTCAGCAGCAGTAAGAGGGAGTGCCAGTCGGTGGACTTTGAGGACCACCTCAAACGTAGCTTCAGGTATAATGGCTGTGTCCAAATCAAAGGACTGGGTACATCATGTAGGAGACCTAGTGCATTTCCTGAAATAAGGACATTATTTCTGTAGCTTAATATAACAATCAAGTATGACTGCTGATGACAAACATATTCAGGTCAAGTTCAGGCACATGAATTCGAATAGATCCAGTGGGTTTAGTTATCGACTTCATGTTTCTGGCTCTGAGATTCTGCGTGGTGATCAAGAAGGAGTTCTATCCTGAGCAGCAGCCCGCGAAGGCCGTGCCAGGGGAACCCAAGCAGATATACCGGCAGCCTGGCCACACCATCTACCTGCTGCCCACGCTGGTCCTGGCTAACCTGCTGCCATGTGACCTCAACTACTACATCAAGGGCACCACCATCAAGGGCACCATGAAGCCCGGCAGGGAGGCCGTGCTGCACGCCGCAGATACCTCCCAGAACATGGAGCTGGGTGAGGCCCCCGGGGAAAGCTCTTAGCTAGTCTACCGCTGGTGGTTGGCTCAAAACCCGAGAAGGGTCATGAATCCATGAATCCTTGAAGAGAGAAATGAGGCTTTGAATGTTGTGGTCACTGTAGTTACTCTGCTCTGTGAAGGTGACTAGTGGGTTGAAGAAGCTGTAGAGGAAGAGCACTCATAAGTACTGAGTTTGGATGTCTTTGAAGCAGTGAGGGCTGTTCATATAGTACTCCATTCTGTATTAAAACAAAATACAATAGTGCAAGCTAAAGTCCCTGAAATTTCCTTCACGTTCCTTCATGTCTACCACCATTTACTTGTTTAGTGCTTCTAGTCTCCATGTCTGTAACCCAACCCAAGGACACTGACCCAACTCTCTCTGCCCCACCTTCACTGACTATGCACCATGCATGTTTGCAAGGGACTGTCCTGATTTCCATTCAGGAATCAAGTACCATCTTGTGTCTCAGTTCATGGTTTTATGACCTCTTCTGTGCTGTATACAGTCTTATTTATTTCTTTGTCAGGGGAACTGTTGTGGTGGGATTTTTAAATACTGCTCTAGCACTAAAATGTTCTGCCTTACCAATAATTGCTTGACAGCCCAATAAAAACTAGTTAGGTGATGCAGTGCAAATGGTTTACTGCACATGGTAATCCCTCCCAATGCCCCTTCTTTCTCTCACCACTCTTAATTGGTGTGTTGAACAAAATAACTGGGAATATAAACAGGCAAAATATAAAACTGACAAAGCATCTTCACAACGTTTATTTTATTGCACATATATATCTATAGCTACGTATTCCAACCCATACTTCCTATTGGTTTTAGGGTCATATTCTGGGATTTAGATGAGCTACAGGTGTCATTTATGCCTGGATAGATTCAGTCATATGATTCTGTCTGACCACTTGGGTTTGCAACTGCTAGATAGACCATGATGTCTCGACTGAATTTCTTCACCTCCCTTTCAGAGATCTTAAAGGTCTTTCCAGAACTCAAGGGTGTTCTGCACTTGATGTCCATGGCTGAGGCTGTGCCCGCCCCCTCCCCATGTAGCGCGTTAGCCTTCATTCTGGCTGCTTTCTCGGCAGGCGTGCTGCTGGAGAACTTCCCTGTATGCAAGGAGCTGCTGATCCCACCAGGAACCCAGAACTACGTGGTGCGGATGCGGCTGTATGACACCAATAAGCGCCTGCTGTGCCTGACCATCCGCATCGTGCTCCGCGCCCAGGGAGCCCTCAAGATCCTCATCTCCTCCCCCTACTGGCTCATTAACAAAACCGGTATTCCACCTGCAACCACTTGTGACCAATCCATACACGCTTAATGGACTACATCAATATCGTAGATCTGTAGCATATGGCTTTTAATCCAATCTTTGTTTTTGATTCATATTTAATTGAATACATTTTTATTTGTATAGTGCGTTTTCTGAGTATTACATTGTTTTTAACAGGGCAATGCTATCCCTGCCAAAAGCCTGCAATGAGCAAGCCAGAGGCATCAGTGGCAATGAAAAACACAGTAGTATGAAGAAATCTTGGGAGGAACCAGACTCTAGGGGCCAGCAGAGGAAGTCAAATTAACAGGAAGGGCGCAGACAGGAAGGGCGTCACAGGTAGTAGGGGCGTCACAGACAGGAAGGGCGTCACAGGTAGTAGGGGCGTCGCAGACAGGAAGGGCGTCACAGGTAGTAGGGGCGTCGCAGAC
>JAODUD010000107.1:2450516-2466617 GCA_026784285.1 Stomatorhinus walkeri
CCCCCGTTTAATACCTGTTTTCAGGTGAGCGACTTCAACCAGCACCACATGACCCAGCATGCCTCGGGGGCAGAGGGAGAGCTCAGTGAAGAGAGCGAGCAGGCTGGGGCCCGGGATCAGGAGCTGGAGGTACGAGGGGGCTGGACCAGGCTGTCGCTGCTCTTCTTTAACTGTTAGCCAGTACAACGGTGCCATGTAGGAAAGTCTGTAGGCTTCCTATTAAACTGCTGTGGGTTAGGGTTACTGTTAGTTAATTTGCATGTTTCACTATTTTGTTTTCTTCTGAGCAAATACACACTTATTGCCCAGATAAATAGCCTTCTCACACATTTTCTTTGACTGCCTAAGACTTTTGCACAGCACCATCGGTCATAATCAGCTCCCGTCCGGCTCTCCCAGGTAGTCATCTGCCTGGAGGATGGTCTGGGCCTTTCCCTGGTCAACAAGCTGCCAGAGGAGCTTGTGTTAACCACGCTGTCAGGCATTGACATCCACTTCACCCGCACAGCTGCCAGCCAGGTGCTGGAGCTCAACGTCCAGAACATCCAGGTGAGGCCCCAGATCCTTTGCTGAACTGCCTCAGTTGGGTCAGGCTCGCAGCCTCAAGGTTTCTGGATCAAAGGAAAGGCTTTTCTGTCGTTTGTTCACTAAACAAAACCAGTGCACTGGTTCAAACAGCCAAACTACACATAATGGATAAAATAAAATAATTCAGGCATTGGTCTGTTTTTCAGTTGCTAAGCCTTCAGAATCACTTTAACAACTGAAAAAATAAGCGGAATATCAACAGTGTACCCTGAAGTTTTCCTAACCACATTAGCAAGAGCTGGTTGCTGTGCAGGCAGATATAATTTTCCATCTGTTTTCAGAGCATTTCTGCTGCTGAAAATTCATGAGGTTGTGTTTAAAAATATTAAAGATGATTGCGAAAAACCAAGAATCCATTTATCCTCAAGTTACTGCAGTAAGTTTTTGACACTGAGACTGAAGAATGTGGGGATTTGTGTGTAATACTATTGTAAGCGTACTGCTTATCTAAGTGATTAACCTTCATCACACATTTCTGTATGGGCTTCCTCAATACAAGATGCCTTTATTGTATTGCTAACTACTCCTGTAGTCGGGTTGTACCAATGTTGAATGCAGGTGAGTTCTGTTCCCGTCATGGTAGCTCTGCTCACTAAAGCAGCCTTTGGCCTCTTCCCCCACCACCTCCCTAAGCTTGGTATAACCCCCGTCGCCGCCTTCAATCCTGACAGGTGGATAACCAGCTGCTGGGCACCACGCAGCCAGTGATGGTGTGCGTCACACCCTGCTCCGGCGAGGGCAGCGTCACGGAGACGGGCCCAGCCCTGCAGGTCAACGCCGTCAAGGTGCCCAGCAGCCTCTCGCTGACTGAGCTTTTTAAGGTGAGGGATGACCACCGGCCCAGTGCTGCCCTAGACACAGCTTTCAGATGAAGGGCAATGCTTTATGATTTATTTTATTTGATTTTTTTAATAGTCTTGTGAGATTCCACGCGGCATATTTAAGGTCCAGCAGTCCAGGCCTATTTATAGCGGAGCCGTAGCTGGAATGGCAGCTTTGCTCTATTTACACGTGGGGAACCTTCTCGTTTCAGCATCTGATGGTGACCACCCGCCACTTCACGGTCCTCGTCGAGGAGAAGCTGCTGCTGAAGCTGCTCAGCTTTTTCGGTTACGGCCAGTCGGTCGCCGGTAGGTCGGCGGAAGGCGGTGGCCCCCTGGCGCCTTAAGAACGCGATGCCTGTGTGGGCGAGTGCTAGTGACGTACCCAGCTGTTGCGATGGGTTTGAATGGATGAGTATCTGCTGGTGGATGGTGACAATGAGAAGGGTGCTGTTGGGGAGGGAGGGTGCCGCCGACAGCTCTGCTGTTTTCCAACAGTGCCCTGATCAGTAAACCTCTCTTGTCCCCTTTCAGAGCTGGAGAAGCTGGATGAGAATCTGTATGAGAAGCCCAGCGAGGAAGGTGGGAATCCCAAGCGCTACTACTTTGAGAACCTGAAGATCAGCCTGCCACAGGTCAAGCTGAGCGTCTTCACTTCTCACAAGCTCCCCGCGGACCTCAAGGTACCTGCCAGCCAGTCGGCAGCCCACTCTTCTGTCCTTCACTGCAGAACTGCTGTCATCTGCACCATCAAAATGCAGAGTGCAGTGTCTGTGCGGTCAGGCTTTCCAGGAGCTTGACTGATTTAGTGTCACTGCCTTTTGCCACAAGGGGGTGCAAGAGCCCTGTTTACATATCACTGTGTTCCATGCTCCAATTAACCTGAATGCTATGACAAACTGGCTGTATATCAGTCTGTCTTCTATTATTTTTTGCTACTTATTTCATTGTGTGCATGTGAGTTTGTGTTTTTTTTCTAAGGATGTAATTGTAAAATGTTAGTTTTAAAAAGCGTAGTTTGTGTAATTATGATCATTCATCATCAGTTAGATTATTAGTCCTCTCTTATTTTCAAAGGGACTATTAAAGTAAAAGAAATATTATTCAGACATTTACATCTTCCAAAACTCATTAGCCCAGTACCCCACCCCCATAATAAACTGCATTTTCATCCTCATACCCCCCCAAATCCCTGACGGTCCTCCGTTCCCTCTTCCCATGAGAGGTGGACACTGACGGTTCCCTTGATGGCTTGCTTGTGTTTTTTCTAGGCTCTGAAGGGAACTCTGGGATTCCCCCTCATCAGATTCGAAGATGCCGTCATCAATATGTACCCTTACACCCGGGTCCATCCTTACGAGACTCAGGAGATCATCATCAACGACATCCTGAAGCACTTCCGGGAGGTGAGGTGCTACAAAAAGTCCATTCTTAGATGAATTCTGTCATCTATCCACGTGATGGGCTCATGTCCGCCATGCAGGTAAATCTAGCAGGCAATAACACTGATGGTTCCCCCCCAGGAGCTGATGGGTCAGGCAGCCCAGATTCTGGGCTCAGTAGACTTCCTGGGGAACCCCATGGGTCTTCTGAATGATGTCACTGAGGGCGTCTCTGAGCTTATCAAGTACGGCAACGTCGGCGGCCTCATCCGCAACGTCACCCATGGCGTATCCAACTCTGCTGCCAAGGTAGGGGTCTTCCTACTCCGGGGAGGAGTCCCGCCATCGAAACAGGCACCAGAGAAAGGTGCAGCCCCAAGTGTCCCTCAGTTTGGGTCAGGTGGTGCTCTGTGATCCTCGCACAAAATGGAACCTTCCTCTTGTGATAAAGTACCCAGTATCCAGCTGTGCCCATTATTCACTATCCTTCCAGCTGTGTGTAGGGAGAGTGATAGCTGGATAGATGGATGAATGGATACATACTTATGTACTTAATTGATCCCAAGGGAAATTAGTTTGAGCGTAACATCCGCAACAATAAGCCACACTGTCTCTTGCAAACCTGATTTATATGTCAGACACTTCAAGGTATCGTAAAACATTCCTGTCAGTGACCTCAGCTTATTTCATTTGCATTTCTAACTTTCGATCCACTTAATTACATTTGCATGTGTCTGAAGTGTTCTGTCATGTTACTTTATTTAACACGACATGCACAAGGTATGAACAGTTCATCTCGCTCAACGGCATCAGAAGATCCCTTCAGACTAAAACAGGCAAGCTGTGATTATAATATGATGTTAACCAGTGCGCCCCCTGATGGCTGTAGCTGGAGCGTATTCCATGGTCTTTCTTAAGGCTGGCCTCATTTAGCATCATTGCATTAGTGGCCTCTCTGCAGCAGGCTTTGTCCCGCAGCCTGTTCGGTGTGTGGTCCGCCCTGTAGCCTAGCAAACCCCGGGCTCCTAGGCCCGTATCCAGGTTCTGGCACGCTACTGACCCAGTCTCCTCCTCACCACCAGCAGAGCTGCACCTTCTTGAGCAGATCCCACCTTTCAGCGTCCGCCAGCCCAGTGTAGCATCCTCTGTTCGGAGCGCTTGCTCGTCAGCACAGGTCACTCTCGTCTTTGTCCTACGGAGGTACGGACAGCCAGCAGGTCTGCTTGGAGAGCCTTGTCCAGGCTCTGGGAACGGTAACGGCTTTCACCCAAAAGCGCTCAGCAGCCAAGTGGGCTGTTTTTCCTTTTTTTTTTTTTTAATCTTCTGCTTCGGCTACTTTGGATGCAAATGCCTATCAGGAAGAAAAGATTTCCAGCACTTACAAGCACAAGTTATGGGAATGCTTTGGAACTTTTAATAGTGCTTATCTCTGTTTCACTTTTATTGGTGCTGATATTATTTGTGTTTAATTAAGTTGATTTATGTATTTGAGTTCTGGTTAATAGGTGAAACTAAAGCAAGGTGTTCTGCTGTACTTGTGCAGATCCCAGCCTTTCGTGGTCTTTGCTTACTCACCCCTGGAGGCATTAGTCTCCTGAAGTCCATTTGCTTTTGTCCTGTTTGTTTCTACACCCATTCTCTGGGTATTAAGATGGGATCACTGGTTTGCATTGATGTTTTGATTAAAGCCCATCATCTAAGAGGATCCCGTGCGCTTCCACTGTACCCAGTAGAACAGTTTATGACCCTCTTTCTGCTTGAGTAATGCAAATCGCTTCTAGCAGTTTCCTACAAAAAAAGAAGTTGCCAAGACGTTTTGTCGTCAATGGTGGATTCCCACGCTTATTTCGAATCGAAATAGTTTTCATCCAGAATGGTTCATGTTAAAGAGATTAAGTCTATTGTCTGTTCCCGGTTTGGTTAGCTTTGCAGTAATCTGTCTTTCCCCTTGGTCTCACAAAACGTGGTGCTGAGGGCTGAAATGTTTTACGACTTTGCGTGGTCCGATGCTGGCTTTAATCTCTTACATTTCTGTTGATGCTAGGATGTTTCATAAGCTCAGCTGGGGTCACTCGGTTTATGAGCTATCTGTCCCCTTTAGTCTGTTCCACAACAGGCCAGAACCCGCTAACTGATACCTTCTGTACGTTTTACATACTCCTAACTCCATGACTCAAAGCTTCATTGTGAGAGGAGAAAAAAACAATCTCCCGCTTGGACGGCATCTGAAGGAATGACTTTAAACTTTTAAACTCTGGCTGTGCCGCTCGAACTTGTTCGCCAAAATATCCCTTCAAAAAAAAAAAGGGTGGATTCTTATCCTGAAGGACCAATCAGAGGTCAGAACGTGACTTGTCCTCCACCCTTTCTCTCCAGACCTGTATTCTGTCTGTTATTGTCTCTGTTCACAAAAGTTTTATATATATATTTATGCGTTTCTCAACACATCAGGCTAGAAATATGCATATGTGTTGTTTGTCATTCCCCCCCCCCCTTCTTTTTTTTGGGAGGCGGGAGGGGCCTTGTTATGAAGCTGGTGGGAGAGGATCTGTAAACTTGAAAGCATAACCACCGCCACACAGCTCAGATCTGTTTAGTATATTGGTTTGGATTTGTGAGACGTGGCCGTGTGCGCGCACGCACACACACACGCACACACACAGATACACAAAGGACTGTGAGAGAATGGGAACTGGCCTTCAGATGAACCCGCCCAGGGTCATACCAAGTTCACGGCTGGCTCTCTCGCCGACGGTGCGATGTGGAGTCTGTTTGCGCAGCACGTGGCCTTTGGCAAGGAGCATCCGAGGCAGTAAGACGAGCCCACTTCCAGCAAGCACCTGCTGGGGCTGCTTCGAGGTGTTTGGGGGAGGGAGCTAGGGAGGTGGGATGCATTTCTGGGCAAAGCCTGGTCAGCTCTGAAAATCCAGCGAAGAATTACTCTGCTAATACATTGAACAGATGGGTGAAACGCCAAATTCGAAATGTAAAACTTAACGTCCCCTTAGTTTAACTCGGCTGTTACTTGATGTGCATTTTTGTTCTTTATATAACCCTGACCACCATCCCCGGGGTTTTTTTTACTCCTTTGAATCTACATTTATGTAACATGATTACACGTGTAGAGTTTCAGATGCTGGGCTGAGTGTAGATAGGGTGGCGATGTCTGGCCGTTTGTTTTGTTAAGGTTGGTCTGTTTTCAGTGCTATAAACGCCATGGTCGGCTGCAGGGTTGTATAACTCATACCTCGCTAAATTTTCAGTGGTTAAGACTCCATAAACAGCCCAGAGTTTTCTTGTTTGTTTACTCTGAAAGAACTAGGCAGTGTTGAATATACTTCATAACTGTTTTTCAAAAGTTTGGAGAAGTGTGATGATTTTCAGTGTTTTGTGTTGAAACAGAGAGACAATGTTGTCTTTGTTACACATGGCAAAGCGATGCACCGTGTTGCATGTGATTTAAAAATATCACATATATCAGGACAAAACATCGACTTTATGGTAGCAGTTACAGATTGTGTTGACCGTATTGCAGACCTATCACTCTCTTAGCAGAAGTTAGACATAGAAAAGAAATGTTATGCGTTGTAGAGACACTTTTAAATGAAAACCTTGATGGTATCTTTTAGGGAAAAAGAACATTCTGCCAATAAGCTTCTTCATTTTTAATGTGTGTTAAATAATGTTGGCTTTGTATTCTCAGATAGATCTAGACATCCTCATGAACACCTCCTTCAGAAATGTTCAAACGATCTATTATCACAAAGGTCAGGAGGTTCTGGGGGGGATTTCTGACACAGTGGGTAGTGTAACCGCCAATACCAGGCCTTTGATTGAGACAAATGAGGGGCAATCGGTCACGCTCTCTCAGGCCCATCCAGTGGGGCATAGCTGGCTAATCAGGCAGTTCACGTAGACAACCCCGTGGGGGCCCTTTGACAGGTTCTAGTCCCACCTCCTGTGTCTGCTGCAGGGAACTGCAGAAGGATAATGAACTTAGATGATTGAAGGGCTTGAATGGACTTGACCAAAGGCCCTAGGCATGGAGTCTCTGGCCAGAAGGACTCTTTTCCTAGACTGAAGCTCTACAGAAGAGTTTGAGTGTGTTACGTAGGTGTCCTCCAACAATGCTCTTACAATGCTTTAATTGGCAAGTTCCTACGGCGTCCTTCAAATATAACAATGTGGCTCTGTCTGACCCCAGACTGGTCTTTATTGGAGCCAGAGTGGTTTTCCCGCAAACACGCCAGCCGTCTAGAAGCCGCATTCAGACTGCCGGTTTGTTTGAAGTCCTGTATAAACTTCGCTTTGTGAGAATCTGCCATGGCCTCATTGTTGTACAGACATTCTGCAGGTCAACTCAAGGTCTCACCTTGTCAGCTGGAGCCCTCTAAGTTCCATTCAGACCTGCTCTTTATTCTTCAGCATACTTAGCATCTCTTTGTGTCGTAATTGTTAGCAGGAGCTGGGCTTCCAGTTCGTCGACCTTGAAGCAGAGGAGCACTGAAGTAGACTGTCTGCTCCCCTCAGTTTGCAGGAACCCTGTCAGACGGGTTGGGCAAGACCATGGACACAAGACACCAGAGTGAGAGGGAGTACATCCGTTACCATGGCGCCACCAGCGGAGAACATCTGGTGGCGGGGATCCATGGATTGGCACATGGTACAACGCAAGCTGTGTGTGTGTGTGTGTGTTGTTGGGGTTTGGGATGTAAACAGTCTAGAGCAGGGTTCCTCAAAGTCCAGACTGTGGTCCGGATGCAGACTGAACTGCAAGTTAATCGAGACCAAGCCGAAAATGCACCTTATGAACGACTTAATGTGGTTTGAAGTATAAAAATACAATGCAGAACCACCAAATTTCGCACACACAGCTCATAATAATCTTCCTGTTGAACCAGTCTTTATGTTAAGTTCCCGTCATTGTTAAATATTGATGTCTATATTGAAGGTTATTGTTAATTCATTAAAGTTCATGAAATGCTGTTATTGAAAATTGTCCCTGACCTCTGACTTTGAACAAAAATCAAAAGTCTGATACGGACCTTTGATGAAAGAATTAGAGAACCTATAGATATTGATATTTAACGCCGTCTTTCCAGTGATAAATTGCTCAGTTCTAAGTTAAATCGCGCCGTTAATTTCTGCCTTCTTTTCCACCTTTACATTTGCCCTGGAGCTGGAGGCTTTTGCTCTTTATCTTCATGCTAAGCAGACATTAGCGTTTGTTAGAGAGACCCCGCCCCCCCCATTTCCCCTCAGCCTGGAGGTGTCACACCGCTGTGATGTGGCGGGAAGCCCGTGCTTTTCCTCTCGTCTCTTTAATGTTGAAGTTCACCGCCAGGGAGGTGTGTCTCGCCGCGATGAAAGATCGACTTTTGCTCACAGTTGGCACTGTGGTGTGTACAAGGACTCCGTTTGAACTGTTTAGCTGTTACGTTAGTTTGATGATGCATTCCTATATCTGGCTGATGTCTTGTTGCATGGAAGCAGTGTTGTTATATATTTTTTAAATGGAATCCTCTATATTAAATGCTCCGTATTTGTTCATTTTACTGTCAAATGAAACGTTCCCTCTGCCAGCAGACTGTCTAGGGGAAATCCGGCCTCCTGTAGCTGGTAGTACCGGCGATATCCATTACCGCTCTGGTGACAGGCTGTCCGCCTCTGTGTGAATGCTGGGTGCCGCTGTACTCTGGGTGACACCGAGCCTGTCCCACCCCGTCCCACCCCACAGGCATCCTGGGAGGCCTCACCAGCGTCATCACCTCGACCGTGGAAGGCGTGAAGACGGAGGGCGGCGTCAGCGGCTTCTTCTCCGGCCTGGGGAAGGGCTTGGTGGGTACCGTGACAAAGCCGGTGGCCGGTGCACTGGACTTCGCCTCGGAGACGGCCCAAACTGTGCGGGACATGGCCAGCCTGAGCAACCACAGGTTTGAGCGAGTCTTGTCTACCAAAAAAAATAACGTTCCCTGGTTTGAGCCCCAATTTGGGCCCTGAACTTAAATCCTCCAGAAAGGCTTATAAGAAACACAGTAAGCCAGTGTACACATGCCTAGGTTGATTGCAATAATGCAAATGATACTGTTTGTTATTCAGCGTCATCATCGTCCGACTTGGCTAATGCTTTCTAATCTCGTGAGGCCTCTGTGCCCAAGTTTGAGCCTGTAACCGGAACCCTCTGGAGGTAATGGGATTCGCCGTGGTGTCGAGTGAGCCGTGGGCTCAGTTGTCACGTGTTGTGATGTTAAGCGCCTTGTGTATGCGCCGTCCTCCCCCAGCTGACCAATCGGCTTGCGCGACAGCTGCCTGGTCCACTCCATCGCCTGGATCATCTTTCTGCCAGGATGTTTTTAGTCATGCTGCTACTGGAGCTCATGTGGAATGTCCCCCGGTGAACCTTGGTGCGTACGCCGAGCAGTGCGTGGATACCCACGGGGCCAATGTGATATAACAATGCTTGGGGGGGGGGGGCTATTTCACAATAAATGGCTTTTTATAGCCAGGTAACTTCGTATGAAGCATCGATCGTCCACTGATCTTCTGCGGCTCCTTTCACTTGATTTGATCAGACGCTGTTCATTACAGTCCGGACTGCCGAACGGGAAAAAAATTGTCATCATGACCGATTTCTGGAGGGCGCGTGTAAAATTTTTTGCATTGCGATCTGCTTTCGTGCCGTGGATATTCCGGTTTAGCTCTCAAATATTTAATGCGACAGTCACCGGAACTGAACGAACCGCAAATCGGAAAAGACTCGCAAAAAGTTGAAATTCCCGGATGGCGTGATGGTTCTTGGAGTCGTGCGTCACCAGCCCTGTGACCTTGCTTGATCTGCCGGAAAACCAACAACTCCGTCCTGCTGAGTCATGGGCTGGGGAGAGGCGTCCATCCATGGTGTGCATGGTAGGAGCATTTGCCTATCAATATTGTAGGAGTACTGTATACGTTTCAGGGAGTTGGGTGTTTGGTCCCCCAATGGTGAAATGACCATCTCCACACACCCTCTACCAAATCCTGGGAACCTGGAGGCTGTCCTCTCCCTGGCTCTTCTCACTTGGGGTAGGGTAGGGCTAGGGGGTGTTCCCTACTTGGGGGACCCCCCCAATGGACGTCGTCATGATGAGCTAGGCCTCTGGGAGACGGGGCATTTGTGAGGCGATTTGTGGAGGAGCCCGCGGAACATGCCGGCTGCTGCAGGGTGCCTGCGGGGTCGGCAACCGGTCACGGACGAAACGTGCCTCACCGCAAGCTACAGCTGACGCACTCGCACACGCACACAAACACACAAGTGCAGAGGAAGCACTAATATTCACTCCCATAGACACTTGTGTCCCATCGCACCCATATTGACACTTACACACCTTACATACCCAGAAATACGGGCCCGCGTTTGTGCTCTTGCTGAAGTATAGAAGCATGCTTGGGCGTATCCAGGGGACTCGGGTCACATTTCACGTCTTTAACGATGCCTGATCCCAAACCACCACAACATTGTTGGTAACTGTTTTACCAAAGCAGATGGAGCCCAGTAAGCAATATCTGCATAAACAAATTGATGATGTTTGGGGTCTTGCTACTTAGTTAATGCCAGTACTACCAATGGAGTGAATTAGAGTCATCCTGCCCCTGGCCTATTTCTGACCGCGCGTCTTCATACAGCCCTTGGCCTGTGGCTGAGCCCGCTCTCCCTCCAACCACGCGGCAAGTTTTCCGACAACAAAAAGAGCAGGTGAACAAATGAATATGAATGAACGAACAAGCTCCAAGCGAGAAATGCCCCCTCTGTTCCTACCCTTCAACAGCACTCCCCCTTCCTGCCACCTCCTGCCCTCACATTCAGCTCACCTTCTCTGCTCCGGTCCCCACCCCCCAGGAGGGCAGCCAGCTCCGGCTCGGTTACAGTCCCAAAACTAATAGTGAGAAGTGTCATGGCGGGAGGGGGTTTCACTCTCGTCGTTCTACCAGCATGCATAGCTGCCTTCCGTTACATTTATCGTCCTGCCAAAGTATTTCGGGTCCACTAGACCCAAACCTCTGGGGGGGGTGGAGCAGCCCGTCACTGTAATGCTACTCAGCCCCACCCTCGGCTTGAACTCGGCGCGGCGCTTCGTGGCTAGGCCGCGTGCCAGGGAGCGGCATGGTGCAGAGAGACACGGGCTCGGCAATGGAGCGATTTCAATTCTGTCAGCGCCTGTCGAGGTTCCTCCGGCAGTCAGCTCTGGAGCTCTGGATCACTGGAGCGGTACGAGGCAAACGTATGGCTTGTGCGTTCTGTTTTGACACAGGGTGGGTGTGTCTCAATATTCACCCCCCCACCTCGCGCCACCCCCCCTGACTCCCCCTGACACATCAGGCAAGCTGCCCGAGCAGGAGTCTGCTGTAGCCATTAATGTCAGACTGGCTCCGTTCCAAGGCTGATACTGACCTGAGGTTGAACTCTGGTGTTCCACCCAGCCATCTAGGGAAGGACATTGTGTCTTTACAGCTTCCTGGTCCACCCCAGGGAGAGCTCTGGGTGTTTGACACTCAAAGTAGGCATATATGTTGGCAGGCCTGGCAGAATTGCAGGAAGAGGCCTGCTTTGAGGAACCAACCCGTCGACGAGGTCATGTGACACGTTTACCTTAATGGCGGTAACATTTTAGTAATTGTAACCCGGGGAAATGGTCTCAAGTCGTGGGTAGATGCGAAGTTAAGGATCTTTATTGGTTGCTGGGAACATGATGGAGAGGATTTTTGCCCATGCGTATTAAACAGAGAGAAGATAGTTTTAAATGTCATCTATGTCATGGTAATATGCCTGTTGTGTTAATATTTATAAAACAGAAGTTTTTTTTAATTGTATCTGATACCCAATCTTGAAACCCACGAGCGCATGTGCGGGTTCCGCTGAAAGTGACCTGCAGAACCCTGAACCCAACCTGGACTTTTCTTTTTTCTTTTTTTTCCTTTCTTCTCAAACTCTTGAATGTGCATGATGGTTCACATTATGTGCTTTTGAGTAGCGCACACACTCATTAGATGTTCACATTTAATTCATTTCTGGACTGGCCATGACGCAGATGCCTTCAAGTGGAGGAAAGATCTGTGAGAAGAAGCTGAGATCATTCATATTGTTGCTGCTCAGGTTTGGCAGTAATGCTACAGTTGAGCCCCTGAAAGATGGTTTCGCTTCTCTGTCCTCGTCGTGCCCCGTGCCCCCCGCCCCCCCATCCCAGATTAGCAGCAGCTGTGGGTGACCCACCCCTGGTTGAAAGGGAAAGGCGGATTTTAGCACAGTGCCGCCTTTGTGCTTCGACTGGAAGCCATCTGGTCCAATCAGAGGAGAGCAGCTGGAGACTCAAGCCAGAGGTGGGGGCTGGGGGGGGCGGGGTGGGGGATCCCAGCCCGGCGGCACAGGGGTCGTCCTCACCGGGAGCCCGGACCTGGCGCCCCTGCGGTTGGCTTGTTTCTCTGGCCCGTCGAGCGCATAAGCCTTTTTCTTCTAACCCCAAGCCGCTAATTGGTTAACTGTGAGTGTCACTTGGGAAAAATGTGAAAGAGAACGATTGTGGTACACTGCAAATTGTTTTAACTTTCGAGCTAGATCAGTGCCCAAGCATATATATGGGTGGATAGTGAACATTTCAATAAGAGAATTATCCAGAGGTATTTTGCCTTAGCCTACTTGCTAACTGGAAACGTATGCAGTTTCAGTGTTTCAGGCTTCAGCCTTTTTTTTTTTAACATTCCATTCTTTTACTAATTTTTCTGCGATTAACATTGCATTGCATCGATACAGATGCTGCCAGGTGAATAACATCTCGTCTGAAGATCTCGGTGTCCAGCCACATTGCACAATATGCCAATATCTGTTTTTGTCATATCTATATGGCCATTTACAACTTAATGCATTTGGGAGGGGGGGCATAATGGCTGTTTTCCTGCCAGGATGGCGTGGGGTTCTACAGAAGTTCCCTCCCCTCTTCTTCGACATAATGTACTGAATAATTCCTTACAGGCCTGAGGTGTCCACACAATTTGGAGAACCACAGGTAGGGAGGGGTCCGGGGAGCTGGAAATGGGGGGGAATAAAGGGGAAAAGCAGAGGGGGTCACTTCAGGAAGGAAGCGAATACTGGGGTCAGATGTGAACACCCCCAGCTGCATGTATTATTGAATTCAATGTCTTGCTAAGGATTGGCTCAGTTTCATGTGTAGTGCGCAGAGTCTGTCCTTTGTGTGGTCTGGCCCCAGAAATCAGGCCAGAGGTGTCTGGTCTCCCCACGAGTCCATGAGTGTGTGGAAGAGATGTCCACGTTTGGGGGGGACAGGTATATCGGGGTCAAAGGTGTGACGTCACCTTATAAGGCGAATCTGTAGTCGTGCTGTATACAGTTAATTTCTTTTCGTAAACTACTGCTGTTACATAAAGTGAAATTTCTTTACTTTTTACTGTTATCTTCACTAATGTGGTAGTTTAAGTGTGTTAAGTCTCGCGTTGTTTTATGCTGGAATTATTAAACTTGTGCACAATTTGTGAGATTCCACCACGAATGTCAGGCCATTCATTATGGAAAAAAAGCCTCACCTCAGTGTCCATTGTGATGCTCCTGCCGTTCTCCTGCATCGTGTCTCTCACACAAACACAGCCTAACGTTCTGGAAGGAAACACAACACACATTAAATAGCAGCTAGGACAGACCAACAGAAGTAAATATTGGAGATTTACTGAATCTCTTCTTGGTAATAAAAGGGACTTTCTGCCAGCCCTGTTTATGAACTAAATGATTCTGAGATCCTGGTAAATGAGTAACGTACTTTATGGTGTTTTCCCATAAATGCCAGATCTGGCCACATTTTCCGATGAGCTTCTTACTCATTCCTACACCGTAGCAGCACAGTGGGATGAGAATTGTGACTGACACAAACGCCACGTACTGCTGCATTGTCAGCATGGCTATTTGTGCTGTGCTGTTAACTAACCAAGCTAGCCGCAGTTTGCACAATCAAATAAGATAATCTTTATGAAACTTAATCGACATGAGATGAATTCCACTATTTCACACAGCCTTTTATTGATTAAATGCTGGTTGTGATACAGGGTCTTCAGTGAGTTAAGTTCACACACTAAGCCGCAGCGTGCTTCTCCGCTCTCTATGTTAATCGTCTCGTTACTCGAGGGTCTGCAGGTGAGCGTCTGCCTGCCAAAGCAGGAGTTGAGAAAATTACTTTTTAACAGAGGGTTAGGCTTCTCCGAAAAAAAACTTTGTAAGGAGATATATTACTCGTATGTGGTTTTGTAAACCAGGCATTATGTGCGATATTGAGGGAGATGACCCCCCCCTTGTCAACATTGGGGGGACGTTTGTTCCCCATCTCCTCCTAAATCTACGCCTATGTCCCGGGGTTCTTTTTGTGTGGAAGAGACGCCGCCTTGGTGGGATACTGCTGGACGTCGAGTAGCCATTGGCGTGCTGTGGCCACAGCTCAATGAGCCGGTTCCTAATGCCTTCCAGGCGTGATCTGTTGTCCTTCCAATGGCTTTGCCTGGTCTCCTGCCTGCAGGTTCTCCACTTACGTGCTTCGCATGTCACGATGTGAAGCTCCGTCTTCCCTTTTTGCTCTTGGCCTCCGTGTCTGGAACGGGTTTCTGGAACGCGGTGCGGCTTGTCAGCTCTCGTTTGCTCTGCGCTCATATCAGTCCATCTATTGGCTGATCTACTGATCTATTGGCTGATCTGCTGATGTACTGCATTTTGGTTCACATGGTTTCACTGAGGTCCTTTGCAGTTGTACGTTTTGTAGATCTTTGTTGCTTCTGGTGCCTTCATCCAGAGTGACCCACAGTTTGCACTCATCTGCACAGCCTGGTGTTTTTATTGGAGTGACTTTGCTTGAGCACATTTACCTTTATTTAGTAGTAGCATAGGATGGGGGAGGTAGGCTCTGCTAGTACCTGGAGCAACTGGGGGTTGAGATTTGTCCTGGGGCGCTATGGTGAAATCACTCTGCCGACCCTGGGATTTGAACCTGTGACGTTCTGATCACTCCTAACCTGCTGAGTTACACACACACACAGCATGTTCCTTGTTCAAAGTAACTACATCAGGGTTCCCCAGTTCTGGTCCTAGTGGGCCAGTATACAACACAGTCTGCCAATTTTCCTGCTCAAACACACTTTAGTCTAATTATCAGGTTTAGTTGGAGTGTTTGAGCAAAGAAATCTGTAGACTGTGTTGTAAACTGGCCCTGCAGGATCGGAACTGGAGAGCCCTGTACTGCAGAAAGACCCAATCTGGAACATGAACCACCAGCCTTTGGGTCAGTAACTGCTGTCTTGAAGTTACAGGCTTATTTCCCATTTGCTTAATATTTTTACAGTGGTGGTGATGATGATGATGATGATGAAGAAGACTAAGGCGACATTCACGGTGATAGAGGAAGACCTATCCGGCAGAGACTTTATAGCGGTGGTTAGCGTTGGCGTCGCCATGGCGGCCGTCCTGACGCCCCTCCCATCTGCCCACAGGCTCAGCGTACAGCGAGTCAGGAAGCCACGCTGCTGTAAGGGCCCCCAGGGTCTGCTGCCCCGCTTCTCGGCCACCCAGGCGGACGGACAGGAGCAGCTCTTCCGCCTGACGGACAACATCCAGTCTGAGTTGTGAGTGTCCTCAACACCCCCCGCCCCCCCCCCCGGCAACGCGTACTTCGAGGGGAGAGACGCCAAGTAGCTGAGCGTGCCAAAGTGTAACGGTCTGTTACTCCAAACCGCAGCTCTTATTATGCTTTATGGGACTACAAGCCTTTTCAGAAGTAATTTTCAAAGTAATTTAAAAGTATTTGAAGTCTCTACTGCAGTTTTCAGATTTGTATTCAGTTCTTGGATGCTGATCATATGTCAGAATGGATTTTTCCGTGGACTACAATTTATTTTTTGGGAAGCATTAAAAATGTATATATAATGTAATTGCTTCTGACATAGAATGTCAAAGAATAGTTATAGAGTTCGTTTTTAGAGCAGCTTACAATCAGGGATTTGCCAGAACCACAGCTGTTAATAACCCTTGACAGAGACTTCAAAGGCTCTCTTAAGGTCTTTTTCCCCATTATGGGCTAAGAGAAGAACCTCCTGCTACCCCATTCTGCCTTGGAGTCGTGGCCTGTAGATCTCCAGCTACCCCATTCTGCCTTTGAGGCGTGGCCTGTGGATCTCCAGCTACCCCATTCTGCCTTTGAGGCGTGGCCTGTGGATCTCCAGCTACCCCATTCTGCCTTTGAGGCGTGGCCTGTAGATCTCCAGCTACCCCATTCTGCCTTGGAGGCGTG
>JAODUD010000107.1:2475424-2495195 GCA_026784285.1 Stomatorhinus walkeri
TTGTTGGCCTGAGAGGAGGTTGTGTTAGTGTTCTACCCCCCACCCTTCCCAAAAGGGAGAAAATCCCCTCAGCCTTTAAAAATCCCCTCAGCCTTTTGTGGCTTAAAGGCTCCTCTTCAGCACACTCACTTCAGGATGGGGGGTTTAGTGACGATACTGTTGGGGGCAACACAATGTCATGACTGGTGGTGTACTGCAGTGACCCTCAAAAGCCCCCCGACACACATACACACCACACCCTTGCACATTTAAGCCTGCTGGTCTCTGCTAGTCACATGAACGTATAGAAAATGTGCGATTATCAAGTGAATTTTATTCAGTAATCCAACACACAAATAAGATTTCATTTACTGAAAAAGTTCGGCAGGTGAAATAACTTCAAAAGAAATCAGAAGTTTATAAGAATTCCGGAGTAAAAATCTGGTTATGAAACCATGAAGAATTAAATTGGAGTCCTTTGTGGAGGTGTCGTGGTGTAGGCCGGGCAGGCTGCAGATCTTCCTTGCCTCTGAGCTGCCACTTCAGAATGAACAGGAACACTTCGAAACATGAATGGCTCAGGGACAAAGATTATGAAATGGCGTCCAGATATGCCAAAGTCACCCGAAACGCACCGAAAGCAGGGCCACAGACATTAGACGGCTCCGGAAGAGTCTGCGGGGCCTCGGTTGCCATCCCCAAGCTGCGGAGCTGCGTTGCAGGGTACCCGTCTGCGCCTGCGCCCGTGCTCCTCACACGCTGATGTTGGCTTCTGGTCACTAGGCTGGCCCCGCCCACTATGTCCGCCCCTTGAACGTGTTCATGCAGATGTACGTCCCCGAGAACCTATGAATTTCTTCAAGGGCAAACTGTGGTAGGAAGCTGTAGTGGGAAGATACAAAGAGACATTAAGGCTTGCTAATCTGTGTCAAGTGTGCTGCCGATATTTCTTACTAAACTACTGCTAAGCTTTTTTCCAGTAACCATGGTTATACAGAAGATGTACAGAAAAATAGACGGGGAAAATGCTTCAGAATATAATCACTGAAACAATGAACTAAACAGCAGTATTAACTATAATTATATTAGCAGTAATTGTAATATATTTAACCTGATCAGCAGATACTTTTATCCGAAGTAACATACATTTTTGAAGGGGGGGGGTGGTGTGTACTCAGGGGTCCATTGATGAAATCACCCTTACAGCTATGGGATTTGACCCAATAACCTTCCGATCACAGGTACAGCATCCTAACCCACTGAGCCACACACTGCTGCCAAAAATCCTTACCCTCCCCATCGGGCAAACGATGACATGAACAAATGATCCTTAAAACGTTAAAACAATGGTACTGAATGAGCGACGTGGCACAGTGACCCCATACTGTCTGGAGGCCCACCTCTTGAGGATGACGAGCACGTGCATGGTCCATGGCAGATAGACGAAGGCCTTGTTGCTTCTCACCGCATCCACTGTCCGTTGGGCCACGAGCTCCGGCTTCAGGGGAGGGAAAAGCTGGGGGAACCTGGCCGGGGTCCAAAGGCACAGAGGGGGTCACTGCCTCTGCCCAGCCGGAACGGGCGCTCTCCCACCACAGGTGCCCCCGCCCACTTCGGTTCTGATGAGCCTGTCGTGTGGCTTCCTGCATTTTCGGGCTGGGGTTCTGCCGTCGGCCATAACCCAATTTGCTACAGCAGACGCCCAGCTGCCAAATGTTAAGCTGCCTTATCGTTTGGTTTGGCTGATGCTTTTTATCCAAAGCGACTTACGCATGTATACATGGGGGTGTTACACTGGAGCAGGTCAGGCTAAATATGTCAGCCAGGGTGGGTCCACGGTCTGCCCCCCCATGCCTGTCCCCCTGCCCCAGCCCCGGCCCCCATCCCTGTCCCCGCCCTCACCGGATCCTCATGCCCTGGAACATCTCGGTGTTTGTGTGGAAGGGCAGTACAGTGGTGCAGGCCATCCCAGGGCAGTCCAGCAGTCCCAGAGTCAAGCTCTCCATGAAGGCGAAGGCGGCCGCCTTGGATGTGCAGTAGTCAATGGCCCCGGGAATGGAGGACAGTGACAGGATGGAGTTGACACAGACCACGTGGCCGTCACACAGCCCCAGCATCCGCGGCAGGAAGGCCTTGGTGGTCTGGAGGGGTCAGAGCGGGGTGGAGGGACTTTATGAGCGTTAAACCGCTAGTCTGTTATCATTTTACCATTATGGCCTGCTTTGAGATAAATTCTGCAGCAGGAGGAAGAGCGAGAACTGAGCAGAGATGGCAGCTTCAGACCCCCCCGAGAAGAGATGGCAGCAGCAGCTCCTTTTTGTATTTAGACTGAACCACAGACATCACACAAAAGCTAGCAGAGCTTTTTGGGGGGTGGCGGGGGGGGGGGGGATTGTGACCAAACACTCCCCGCAGCCCCATTGCTGTAAACCCAGAGCTGACTTGAGGTTTTGATTGACTTCACAGATGTTTGAGCTCCGGCGCATAAGGGCCCAGCTCTCCAGCAGAACAGAAGGATGTTTGATCGCTGGTAAAGTAATAAGGCGAGATGCTGCAGACATGAAAGCGGCGGCGTGTCAGACAACGGCGTGTATGTGCAGCGCGTGCAGCGCATTGCCGTTAACCCTCAAATGCAGGATTCCCCCTCCCCACGCTCTGTAAGCTAAGACGGGCAGCGCAGTGCCACGTGGGGCCGCCTCTCACTCAACACTGACAAATCAGAGCCATTTCCGCCCGTGGGGCAGTGGCATCGTCCAATGGGAGCGCAGCGCTCTCCTTGAGGAGCGGCCCATTATTACTAACAGACTTGCAGGCCGGGTTTGGTCAGCCTCCGTTTCCTTTGTAAATGGAATGTGCAGTTTAGTGTTAACTTTTTGTGTCGGTCCTGCCGGTTTTGGCAAACGCATTCCATGCGCCCAGGCCGATCGCTGCAGACCGACTGGTAGCCGTGTAACCAGTACGCCCATTAGCTGTGGAAATCTAGCGGGTTTATCATGAGGTAAGCAGGCAGCGAACTCCCCCCAACGTGACAGGCTGGTGGCACCTGGGGACGGAGAGCGGGCAGGCCCGTCCCTGCAGAACTCACCCAGAACTGGCCCAGGGTGTTGATGTGCTGCGTTTTCAGCAGCGCGTCGTCGTCACTGTCAATTAAGCTCTTCCCGTGGACCACGGCAGCATTGTTCACAAGAATAGTAACATCCCCCACCTACAATGAAAACAAGTGCCATTTATATTTTGACACAGTAAAATCCAATACCCCCCTACGGTTCAGAGAGGTTATGCAATTCGTCTCATTTTTTTATTTTCCCTTTCGAGTGCTTTTCTCTCTCCTCCTTTTTCTGGGTTTCATGTTGCCCGTGCTGACAGAGAATCATTATTTGTTGTTATCTTATCCAGACTTCTCAAACGGAGTGTAATCTATCCCAGGACAGGCCTTTGAGGAATGCAGATACGTTAGCTCGAAAGAGCAGTCACTGAGCCTCCTGACGGTCCGACTCGCCTGAAGTTAACGTGTCCTGCAAAGGGCCGTACAGTACAGCGCGATCAGCACTACAGGAACATCCAGAAACACTTGCGTTGGCCACCACATGCTGCTAGTTAACACCTTCTATGAACTACACTTTCAGAAAACATTCCCACGTCCTCAAGCTTAGAACGTTAGCTATCTCATTCTGTGAAGGACCTCTTAACACCTTCACAAGCACTATAAACATTTTAAATGGCTACATAAGCAACCAAGTTACAGAATCTCTTAGGGAAGATCTAGAGGATCAGGATGCATTTATTATCTTTCATGACTTTGGCATATTTTGCGAGGCCGTTATGAAGATGCCGTCTTCCAAAGTTAGCTTGTCCCTGAGCACTTTAATAGCAATGTGAGAGCCGTAAATTAGGAGGAGATCCTTACCTTTTCCCTGATGACCTTGGCCTGCCTATACACCTCCTCCCGGTTGCCCACGTCACACACGAAGTAGTGGCACTCCGTCCCCATCTGCTGGATCTCGCTGCAAGTCTCCCTGAGGCTCCGCTCGGTGCGGCCCCAGAGGATCAGCTGAGGAGAGCCAGTGGCACAGCGGAGCCGTTAGCCAGCCAGTTCATCTGAATCACGCAGCTGCTGGTAGTTCAGAGTGATGAGCCATTGTGGCCACATAAATAAAAGCGATTTATGGTGGAACTGCACGAGTCTCGGCCTCCCATGGAGCCCACCGGCTGCTGGCAGCACATTCTTTTGTCTGGAAGACGGACCGCCCATCCCACCCCACCCCACCCCACAGGCACCAGAGTGCAGGCCTGGCGAGGTGGTCGGTTGAGTGCCGCCTGCATCTCACTTCATTGAGACTCCTAACAGCATGCCGACTCACATCGGGACACGCCACAAATTCAAGCTCGTTAACTTCACAAAGTCACGGACAAGTCCTCATTGTTCTGACCCAGACGGCATTGCAGGTGACGCTCAGCTTAAGTGTTTTGTAAAGCAGAGCTGCTCTGGCCCTGCAGGATGTGCTTGGTTCAAACACAGCCTCAGCCCTGATTTGCTTATTTACCTAATTATTTGGATCTTTCTGGAAGTTCCCTCACCTGGTGTTTCAAGTGCAAATGAGGCGCCAATTAAACCCCCTCTCTATCGCATGCAGGACTTTATTTCATTTACTGTCTTTGAAGAGCATGAGTCACGGCAGAAGTTCCTTTCAGGATCATGTGAACATCACGTTTTTGGCCCACGTTTATAATTTGAACGTGACTTGAGGGTCGCACATCGAACTCAGAGCTGCAAAGGCGAGGGGCCCTTCCCAGACTTCACATGCTCCTCAGTGGCCCTCAGAGAGCAGACACAGCTGGGCGGCGCGGGCTGGATCTGTCCTCTGCGATTAGATCCATCTTTGGGGTCAGGAAGAGGTAATGAGGAAAACAGCGAGGCCATAGTCTCAGGCCCCTGCGCGCGCACGCACACACACACACACACACACACACACACACACACACACACACACACACACACACACACTTCCTCTAATAGATTACATGGCTCACTGGGCTGATGAACTCAGCAATTTTCTGGTCAGGGTGCTTCACGCAGCGTGTGTGTGGACCACACGGTGGGGGGTGGAGGTGGGGGGCTTGCTTGGCTGAAGTTCAGTTCTTGGGGTCAGTTTCTGAGTTTGAAACCTGTGGAACTTTCCCCAGCATCTCCGTGTGCCTGGATTACCCACCAATTTAGAAACGGTTACCCGCATGCAGAATTCTGGGTTATAGCCCCCCCAGTTCCAAGAGGCAACTACTGATAAATACCCATGCATAAGCAAAGGTTGCGTTCGTGGTGACGCACACCCCACAGACTAATCACTGTTTAAGTTCTGATTAAGCTTTTGTTATTTTGACGTGCCGCTCTATAGTGTGTGACGATTACCAGTAAATGGGGCACGGTGTATACCGGTTCTCCAACATAGTTGCAGTTCTCCGTAGCTCCATGTTCTGTATATACTGGATTGCATCTGTTGTCCACATTTTGCGGTTTGAAATTAGCTGTTTATTAATTAGAAAGCTGGAAATGTATTAAATCAGCCCTAACTAAGATTGAAAAACACTTGACTACCCGTCACCCAGCAACTATACTACTGGAGTAGTATTTTGGGATATGTGGGCAGAGGTAGGTATACAATTAACAGGCACTGTGTCTAACATCAGGGATAGAGGCGTATGCTCCTGAGCACTTCATCATTTTAGAATAACAGAGATAGAGCACTACAGAGCCCCCCCTAGACAGTCACCTGCTGCTGTTCCATTAGCACCATGACCGTGGGGTCAGGCTGGGGGCAGCGTGCACCCCTGCCCTTGCTAGGGTAATTAATGGCAGAGCTGACTTCCTCGGCACGTCACCGTCGGTTCGGAGTCTGGCGCATCTCCCCAGCATCAAAGCAGAGGCGAGGGGGGGTATCATCTCCCTATAGGCAGGTGACATCCACCAACAGCTTAACGACCCCTTATTTAACCCCAAGCCCCCAGAGTAACCCTCAGTGACTGTCAGCATCCACAGGGTCTCTCTCTCTCTTTCAGCCATTACTGCTCTTACGCCCCTTAAACAGGGAATTATCCGAATGAGACGACTGCCGGCATCTCCTGGCTTGGCGATAAAACTCACTGCTGAGAAATGGGAGAACGAGCCGACAGAAGCAGACCTGGACCCAAAGTAGTTAACCTTCAAGGCCAAGCTTTCGCGGTTGGTCCAGGTGAACAGAGACCTGGGGTTCTGGTGTGTATAAGGTACCAGCGTTTCAGAGCAGCCGGCCGCGTAGGATGTGACCGGCCTTGACATATACTTTACCTGGCTTGTCAGTCGTAGAAACCAAATGAACTGAACAAAGGCTGACCTGACCGCATGTGTTCAGCACGGTGGTTTGAATCAGTAAAGTCAGATGCACCTTTTTCCAGTTGCTCTAGCATTAGGTTCTGATCTAGATGGATCCAGAAACAGGCGGGAAGTGGACACACCACTCGGGCAGTCCCCCTCACACTCCTTGCCATCTCCTGTGTGTGTGTGCGTGCGTGCCTGTGTACGCGTGCACACGCTGTTTTTTCCCCCCCCCGAGTCGGGGCGGGGGGTGGTTTGGCACACAATAACCGATGACATCATCGGCCTCTCCACACTGACTCGCAGGCTGACCTGCCCGTGAACCCGTTCTGGTGAACGATCTGCAAGATGCTGGCTCCCTCTGACCGACACGCACCTCCCCGGCCGCTCAGCCACCTGGGGGGGGGGGGGGCAGCTGTGCTGCTGGCCGCAGACCCGGAATACAGATCAGCCCGGCAGCCCAAGCCTGGTCCGCCGCGGAGGGTTAGGGGCGCAATGGCGGGCATCGTGTTCAAACCTCAACTTTTAAAAGGCTGGCGGTAAATACCTCACGGGACGTTGGATTGCCCGAGACTGCTCATCAGAATTTTACGATGAAACGGCAAGAGGATCGATATCCAATAAGAAATTGAGCCCAGCACATGACTGAAACGGACACGTCAAACAGGTCCTTTCCCTCCTTCTTCAGCCGTAAAAGTCCAAGCTCCGCCTCTAGTTCCTGTTCTTGCCCTTTAGCGGAGGACACTTGAGCGGGGGGGGCTGTGGCAGGGCTCTATTGACAACTGCTCGTCATTTCAAATGTAAATGCATCCCTCCCCCTTGACTTCCCCTTGACGGCCTCCACAGGGGCAGGACGCAGACTGAAAGCCACGCGCCCCCGCAGCGCAAAGCCGTGGGCCACCCGAGCCCCAGCCGCCATCGCTCTGAACCGTCGGGCGCAAAGTTCAAGGAAACACCTGCCTCACTTTCACCCCACTGCGGAAAAAACAAACAAAGACCAAAGACTCGTGTGTCAGCCGCGTCTGCTGCAGACTGTACCTAGGGAGCTAAAACAAAGAGCCGAGGCTGCGCATCGCAGGCATCTGCGAGTGCAGCTCGAGCAGGCGTGCGCCCCGTCCCAGGGGTAAAAAAAAAAACCTCATATCAGCAAGTGAGAAAGTTATTTAGCTTACAGTTTAGTTTTTGCCCAGCTGTACCACTGGATTTATTGTTGCTGTAGCAGCTTTTAAGAAACATTCCCAAGGGTACAACAGTAAGACACACTCGTGGACCCAATCTATTAACCATCATGTCACTATGTCTTCTGTATACGGAGGGTGTATACTACATAAAAGATTTTTTTGTTTGGTTCCTGTCCTTCATGAAACTCCAGCAGTTGCAAAAGTTCTGTGCATTTGAGAAGTTGGTCTTACTCCTAAAAATTTTTTTTTTTTTTTTTTACAAGATTATAGGGCCCTGGGGTTTTCTGCACGGAACAAACGGAGAATCGAGCTTTCGAAAATACCGCTGATTTGTGCAGGAGTAGCAGTGCAGTTCATGTGGGGGGGCAGGGAGGAGAAACCAACCACTTTGAGTAACAGAGCCTTTAAATCCCAGAACTGCGTCAGGCTGAGTGCAGGCAGAAAGAAAAAAAAAATCTTCCCGTTTTGGAAAGATGGTTCAAATGGCCAGAGGCAAAGCTCAATCTCCATGAATCTGCTGTCGACACAAATGAGTGTAATCGCTGAGAAACGCAGGGCAGAATCTCCCACCGCTTCAGAGCAAGCAGCCGTGGTTCTGACCTGGACAGGCAGCCTTCAAGTCAACGTGTCATTCCCTTCATTCAGCGTGAAGGTAGCGCCACAGACCAGCAGGCAGAATAGCAAACATCAGACTGCATTCATTAAAAAACCTTCCCAATGTAGCAGGTATAAGCACATGACTGCTTTCACCTATAGCCTACAATACTTCTTCCCAAAACCTCCTCCTTCAAACCACTGCGAAGACACCACAGGCTCCCAGGCTCTGCTTTCATCAGCTCCATGGCAAGATAATACAGTTAGATGAGGCGTTTTCTACTCATCCGTCCCTTGGGTAACCCTAAACTGATAGCCAGTCTCACCCAAAAAGCACCAACGTTAAACCGTCGGACAAAAGATAAAGCTGAACACACCAGCGGCCCACGGTGTCGCAGACACACAAGCCGGGGCGTGTAGCACAAAGCCAAGATGTCCTAGTGTAAACCGGCTTCATCTTCAGTGACTTACATTTATCCCAGACCACCTTCAATCCAACAAGTTTTAAGCAAGAGATCCTGCTTGGTGATACAGGCCCCAGATCTAAGCATAAAAGCCACACCCCTTTCTGTGTGTAAACACCAGAGAGTAGCGGCACCTGTCAGGGGGAGGTGGACTGTGTGCGGTGTTGATCCATTCATTGTCCTGTTAGTCTGAAGGGTAATGCGTTCATTTAGAAGTCAAACACCGGAAGTGTGTGTTCAGACATACAATGCAGAGAGATGCAGTCCTTGTACACCTTCACTTGTTAGATGTTTTGGGATTTATGGTGATACTGACTGTTCCACCCAATGATCTCTGGCAAGACACAACCACCCAATGCAATTAGTTTTTGAGTTTTTAGCTCAAACAACAACTCCAAAAACTTTCCATCTTAAATTTCTGGTCAGCTGTGTCACTGTTAACCCAGGGATGAGTTTTCCATGTGATTTTTTTTTTTTTTTTTTAATATCAGCTTTAATAACATCACAAAAAAATATATCAGGTATTGTAGGCCCACTGCACAATTTTAATTAAATTAACTCCCAATTTACATCCATGTGGTCTGAAGTCAACCACAACAGCAAAAGTAAACGGCAAACACAAAAGCAGCAGAGAAGCAGCAGGCTTGGATATCCTCACCTGCACATAAGCAGCCCCCGCTGCCGCGCGTAGCTGGACGGCACCTGAGTATCTGCAGAAACCACTTTGCAAAGCATCTAATTCAAAGCTGAAAGTCCTTCATATTTTAATGTTTAGCCTGTCAGCTTTCGTAACAGGGACCTGCTGCCCTAAAAACTTAGTGGGGGGGGGGGGGGCGGCAAAGATTTATTTAACCCAACAGTCACTACAATTATGCTGCTGTAACAGCAACCCATGACTTTCACTACACAGCACAGCTATAGGGCAGAGCATGTCCTGTCCTGACCCTGCAGCAGGGGGTGTGTGTCATATTGAACTTGCAGAAGGGTGCTGGCCTGTTGATTTTTTTATTCCACTCCCCCAGCATAACCTGGCCCATTTGAATGATCCCTCCTATTTATACCAACGCACTTGGTCAAAACTCCGGACCATTTACGGGCACGGTATCCAATAGCACTGACCGGGAGCCTGTCCTGGGAGCACTGGGAGCACACCCTAGGCCAGATCACAGACAGCAATTCCAGTGAAGTGCATTTGTATGGTGGAGGCACATGTACACACAGACAGATCCAGTGGCAGAATCCAACTTGCCAACCTAGAAGTATCAGTGAGAAAATGATTCACACTACCCCCCTGTACTACTCAAAACACAGCACAGATAGATTATTTCCATACGGGGGGGGGGGTGAAATTTAATCACAGGAGGTGGCAGGTAGCCCTCAATCTACCCCACAACCTACACAACTGTGAGACTTCCAGCCAGACACCCCAAAGCATGTGAATGGTGCCCTTATAGTACTGAGTAGCAGTAGTTTATTCCCCCCATGGGGAAACTGGGTAGTTTCTACATATCCCATCTTACTCTATAAGGGACATAGGTGCATGTGCATATACAACTGAGCAAATTTTTGGGTCAGGGTGCCTGGATAACCAGTCTTGAGGAATTCGAATTTTCTTCACTTGGGTCTCCAACCAATGTGTCTGAAAACAATGTCATTGTTTTGACGAGGCTGCTTGGAACAATTGTTCTGTGACCTGAGACTTACGGAAATATGACCTATCCTCATAAACTGACCTACTCTCGTAAGTGTTTTCACGTTTCGCACAAAGAGAGAGAGAGTTCGGGAAAACATCACCCCCTTTAAAATCATTAGGACAGTCCTGAAATCAGAGCCTTCCTATTGACGACTCCACATCCTCTGGTAGACCCGCAATCGCTGAAGATCCATTAATCATATCCTGAATATGAGAGTGATTTGACTTAGACCACCATAATATAAAAGTTAAACGAAATCAAATGGAAAATAAAAACTCTTAACAGCATTTATTAACCGTCACTTTTACGGACTAATGAAATTCACCAGACTCCCCTTAATCCCAGAGGATTAGCTCTTAGGAAGGCGCTTCACAGGCATGACTGGGGCAAAGTCCGACCCCATATGCTTGATACACTTACAGTATAAAACTCTGTCCAAACCTTATTGACTCTTCCATGACAAGCCTATGCATGCATTTGCTCTCGGCTGCGCTTACCAATCAGTGCTGTATTGTAACAGCATTTCCCCACTAATATTGCTTCGGGACCGAAAGGCAGGCGGTCCCAGGTGTCTTATAAAGGCACACGCGTTAGCAGAGACCGCAAGGCAGTCGGACAAACTGACCCACAGCTTCACCGTATCATAAACCTGCATGCACACTCTGAAGTGTTGCTCGCAAACAAAACGAGCTGCTTCTCTCGGACGAATGAAAGTGCGTCGCATACACAAGTAACGCAGGGTAGGGGTACTTTACCTTTTTCGCCCCTTGTTTGGCAAACTCCCTCGCCAGGTGCCGGCCAATTCCCCTTCCACCGCCCGTGATAAGTACAACCGACCCGCTCAGGTCCTTCCGCTTGCACGGCAGCAACAGGTACACGCATGCCTTTAGTATGTAATATACCATTTGGATAGGGAAACGTACAACGGCAGTTAAATACTTAAGATCCATATCTTTTTTCCAGTTGGGATAATTAATTCCAGCCTTGTTCTTTCGGAGTTGATACAATGTCTTTAAGTACAGTTCCTCGATCACAGTCTTTTGCAGGACTGCTGTTCCCGACGTGAAAGTGCCCGTACGTGCGTCTGCCGTTTCCTTCACTCCTGGCGTTAAGATTTCAGGATCAGACACTTCGCTCTCTGCAGATCCCCATGCGGAGACCCTCCTCTCGCTCCTGGTCACGGACACCAGCGAGCAGTTTTTACCAAAATGCGCCCGCACTGTGTGACACAGTGGCATAAACTTTGCCCCGGTGAGCGATCCTGGCAAGTTTGCATGCCTGTCACGGTTAAAAAAAAACGCACCGATGTAGTCCTTTTCCCCCTTCCTGTGTCCTTTTGCTGAAATGTGGAAAATAATTAAAAGACAATAGTAATCAAATAATAATAATAAATAATAAACCCTTAAAATAAAAGTCAAAACAATGTAATTAGGCAGTGCGGCTGGGACTAAATCGATATAAGGGACAATCGTATTTACCCTAAAGAGCTGGTCAGATCCGGGCCCCTTTCTCAGTCATTTTCATTCCCGCAGTTTCTGGAAGACCTGTATCTGATGGGGAGTTTTATAGACCATTAATCCTGATTGACAGTTTAAGTGTTTGGGAATATTGCACTACTGTGCTGTCTGTGAGTGGCTGTTTTCTTCCTCTGCCTCCCCCACCCCACCAGTCATGCTATGGCTCCGATGGGAGCCAATTATCGTCAAGGTATTTTTCACGCTGAATTCGACATCATAAGCTTTTATATGGGGCCCGTTAAGTGACATATTTTTAGGGGTCTGATTTTTAATCTACGATTGTGTACATGGAATTTCAAATGTCTTTCAAAAAGTTGCCCAGAACTTGGACTTCTGGTGCCGCAGAACAGCGCGCAGATTTATTTTTCTGCTTTAGTAAATTAATGTCACCAGGGCATGCAGACGGTGGACCATCCTTCAGATGTGTTTCAGATTTTTTTTTCCTTCACAAGATGTCTCCCAGAATGATCGCTGTAATTATAAATTAAATTTTAACCCTCTTTGCTACAGTGCGAAATACGCCTATGACAAACGCGTATCACGCCGTATATAATTCATTCTGTCTGGGGTCGTGTAATTGATGGCCTTGCCAAGCTATGAATTTACGCTGGCATAAGATTTTTCCTATAAGGTATTATTAAAGCTGCTGCTTTTTATACGCCTGCACCTTGTACAGCGATGCAGTTGTCACGGGGAGATGCCCTTTCCATACTTCGCCTGCCCTTTCCATGTGTGAGCCGGGCTCATGGTGTCAGGCTTGTACAAATGTTAACACGCTCACAATGAGAGACATCAGCACCTTACGCATCACCGTGGTACTTTTTTTTTGCTGGACCAGTTATATAGGAACTGCAGGGCGCATCCGGCTTCAAACTGCAGGGCGCATCAAGTTTCTTGATATTTTCACTGAAACGGGGATCGCTGGGTGTTTTTCTCGTAACCTGTAATCGAATATATTGTTTTTTTTCCTCTATGCACCTCTAATGTTAACTTCTGCTACGAAATATCAATGTATTTTCATGTCCACATGTTGACCACACTGGGTGCACAGTTACCAGAAGGTGCAAAGGTACGTTTTGATTTATGTAAAATGCTCTGTTCCAGTTTTCATTTTCAGATTGGGAAAGAACATTCTTGGACTGGACAGTTTTATGGAGGAAAAATGAAAGCACATTTCTTATTAGATATCCCTGTGTCAAGAAAGAGGTGGACTTTTAAAGGATGGATAGTTTCTGCCATATTAGCTCAATCCCTGCGGTAATGTAGGCCTACACTGAAATATCACAGTCACACATATTGGACCGAATGTAATTCCTGCGCAAAAGTATGACACGTTAAATACACTCACTAATATCTGCTGCTAGGCTGGGTTTTTGTGGGGGTGGATCTAATGTTGCTGCTTGTATTCAGAGCCAAAAGGCAGAGATAGAATTCCTCAAGAAGCGCCATAAAACCCTCGAATACCGCACAGCTCCGTCACCAGCCAAGGTACGCCTGCACAGCCCAGGAAACACACCGCAGGCAAACTTACTTTAATGTCACTTGGAAAAAAACAGCAAATAAGTTACCTTGCAATATTGTGTGTGAGCTTAAAAAAACAACTTTAATCATTCTTCTGTTTAATGCATCAAGACACTGAGGTCGATGTGAATACGTAACATTTGTAATATATCTGACATTAATAATATTCCTTTGTAGATACTCTTGAATCTAAGATATAGTTTTGTATTTACCATATTCCCTGTAATACTTCACAGTAAGGATTCAGATATATTACAACAGGAATTCAACCAGCAATTCAGAGGTCTCCACTGCCACCTACAGCTGCTTTAAAAAGTCGCTAAGGAAGCATAATTTCGTTTCTGAATCTGTTATATTTAATTTAAAATACGCCCTATTTCCGCAGCTATATCGTTTTATATGTGCGTATGGGAAAGGTAACGAGCTTCCGCACTTTTAGTATTTCGGCTAAAATAAGGTCAAACTTTACGATCTAATACATTTCAGTCGTACATATTTATGAGTGTCCTGTACCAAATTATTCCTTCAGAATGTCACACCACAAAAGAGTACTACTAAAAAGCGTTTCTTAGAAAATTAATCAATATATGTTTTTTTCTTCATATTGTCTTGAGTTTTGTATAAAGTATTTTTGGAGAAATAGTCTTGAAGCTCTCGTTTAACCTGATCTGAAGGGCGGTCGCATTTTCTTCATCACTTTCATCTTACAGGCTGCGAAAGCTAAGATAATGTTTAGAATATGTTAGCTTTTGTACATGAACTGCTAATTTCGGGCGATTGTTCATTTTAATACGTGGGAATTCTAGACATTTCTTACAAAAGCTGTATATGTACCCTAGATATTTTGGTGGTTGATGCATAGTTTACCTTAACACATTTACATTAACACATTTTATAAAAATGATTTTGTGTTACAATATAACACCAATTATTCTTACGATGTCTTGGTTATACGTAAAATATCATGTCTTTTTTTCTTAAATCTGCACATAGAGTAGCCTATATTTTGTAATATCTCACTTTTGCAACACTGTTTATTGAGGCTATTATTCTTACTCTTCATATTTTATGTTCTTTTTTGTGTTTTTATGAAAAACACCTAAGAAATACATGGTTTTATGGCCTTCCATAATTTACTGAGGCAAAGGGAAGCATTAAAAGATCCGAGTTGCTCCAACCAGAATACTTACACCCTCCCTCACGCACGTGAGCTTTGCACTGCAGTAAGCATGCGTCAAGCGTGGTATAATCAGCAACCTCTTGCTTTAGTGCTGCACTGCTATAGCAAAGCAACACTAATGTCGCTGATCAGCAGTGTTCTAACTGATCTGGAACAAGTGTGAAAATGACTTGGAAAGGGATAAAATTCTTTTTAATTTGGTGAAATTAGGTCATGTAACTTTGCCCAGCAACAACAAACACTTAACACACTTGGGTTTAGAGTTATTGGTGTATCTACTTAAAAAGACTTTAGATAGATGCATGTCAAATTAATATTTAGATGACTTAATGCAACTCGTAAGAAAACTAAACATGGTGTATAAACTGGCGACCAAGTGCGGTATTTAACCCAGCAGCAATTCTTTGTGTTTGTGTCAAAATATGAATCAATTTATGCGATTTTTACCCACATTGAACATAGATGTTTTGTATTAAACTGTATATATAATTTATTGTATAATGATATTTTGTTCAAATTATTAAATTACATTTATTTACATTTATTTACACAGCTGTTTTTCGTTTGCAAAGCAAAAAAAAGCAAGACAAGGTTTGTTTCTCTTTTTCCAGTTTAAGCCCAGATTCATTAAGAAAATGTCACGTGCGAAACGGGAAATAGTGGAGACGGCATTCAAACAAACAATTCCTGCCTGGAGCTACTGTCACCGAGTACAAAGGGACCAAAATATAACTGAGTGAAAGGTGGGGAGATTCACATTGTGGGCCTGCCCACACGATGCCAGTCCGATTAAAAAAAAAAAGGTTACTGCAGACAAACACTATCCTATTGTAATTAGAAAAAAGAAACAAACTGTTGTTTGCTAAGCTGAGACCAGGCCAGGAGATGAGTCGTCAGATTTTTCCTTCTCACAAAAGGCTGCCTATTTTTTCGCTTTTTGATTGTACGAAAACAGAAACAGTCCGGCAGCCTTGTAGAAGTGCAGAGCGGAACCCCAGGTCTGTGGAGAAGCGGCAGTTCGAGGTCCAGCGCGTCTGTGGCTCTCATGTGACTTCAAGGGTCATCGTAAGGAGCAGTGTCAGCAGCCGGAGCGCCAGCGCGTCACTGCGGGATGCGGCGTCTGCAAGAGCAAGGGGGAACAGGCGTGGAGTCAGCTAACGTCCAGGACCGGGTGCGTGAGAACACAGCATGTCTTGATTTTGCAGAGTTCTACGTCTCCCTAGGTCAACAAGGCAGGGGCTTGCGTTTCGATTCTTTAACCAGTCAAAATCCAAACTCGACGAAATCAAGACGTCCTTGGAGGAAAGAGTTCCTAGCGGAAAGTTGTAACTGAGTTGGGGTTTGCTTTTATAACTGTTATTTGTATTGACATCGGGGAAAAAAAGTTAAAAGGCAAACATGCCCTCGTATATGACAAAATAATGATGCTGGTCTCTGCAGGGGAAATTAAACACATTAACCGCTGTTAACCCTCTACGCTGCAGTGACAGAGTACGGAAATGCTGGCCTACGTCTGTTTTCCATGACTGCCTATCCGCACCATCTCTGTGTAGTTATAAAATGCTACATTAACACACTGTAAACGTAGGAAGTGGGTGTTTCCTTACTCACATCCTTAATTACAACCATGAAGACATCAAACCCATGCAAAATTTCACAAGTTATTTGATTTCCACGCCAGGTGTCTCCTTGAAACGAAGCGACCTCATTCCGTCACTGCTACAGCAAACTACAGCTAAAACCTTATCACATCATCTTCCAATTTAGATATGGCTTAATTTTCTTGTTGCAGAAGCCGTCGCACTGGGAACAACCTGTTATGCTTCTGAAAGCCTTCATAGCACTCATATACAACAGTTCATAATTTAATTATATGGCTGTTTATTTATTTTTTTATCTTAAGTGAGTTAATTATTTGTGCTGAAGTACACACTTGTAATTTACTGACATCTAAGGTCTACTCTAGTTTTGGAGCATAATCTGCATGAACACTCAGTAACAGCAAAGGTCCCGCCATAAACTAACTGCAATGTAACAGTTTTAGTCATCAATAGTAATAGTTGGTAACACTTAACTTAAAGCAGTCATCATAATGCATTATAGATACCTTCATATGCATTCATGAAGTATTATGAACATGGCTATAACTATTTATAATAAGGCATAACACATTATAGCCACGTTAATTATGCATTATGAATGCTCTATGAAGCTGTCATGTCACTATAATGTACTATAGATAACTTAATAATGCGTCTTATTATGATTGTCGGAAGCCATTGTAATGCATTATGAAGGCATCTATAGTGCTTTTTAATACATAGTAATAGCCATGTTAATACTTTATAAAATATATCATTTTTAGATATTATGAAACTTTATAAAAGTCAGACCATTCACATATCTTTGTAGAAGCGATAAATAGACCAAATATCATTATTATAAAAATACGGCAAAGCTACCTTCCATCAGAAAACCTCATAAATCATCTAGAAATAATATTATGCGATGTCTGTGGAAAATGGACCAGTGGATCCATTTTTATTTATCAACTTACCCGTCAACTTTGAATGGAGTCAACAACACATGCCCTGGTATTGTTACTTACTGTTTCGATCCTGTGTGCCTTTCATCATACTTGGGTTTTCTGTGGAAGCAAAGTGACGGACTTGCCATCAGGGTATGCAAGGTGTCAAGGCCATGCTATTATTACAATCCACAGATTCAACACAATCCAGACAACCCAACCCTGAGCCTTACTGTAAGCCCATGCTCAAACACCTCTGTATGCTTCTCCCTGAGTCCCAGTATAAGCTCCACCCAAAATTCCAGTCTTCCCATAAGCTCTTACCTAAGCCTCAATGTAAGCTCCCCCCAAATTACCTGAGCCTTTCCATAAGCCCCTCCCTAAGGCTCAGTACAAGTTCCTCCCAAAATCCCTGAGCATTCCCATAAGCCCCTCCCTAAGGCTCAGTACAAGTTCCTCCCAAAATCCCTGAGCATTCCCATAAGCCCCTCCCTAAGGCTCAGTACAAGTTCCTCCCAAAATCCCTGACCCTTCCCATAAGCCCCTCCCTAAGGCTCAGTATAAGCTTCACCCAAAATCCCTGACCCTTCCCATAAGCCCCTCCCTAAGGCTCAGTATAAGCTTCACCCAAAATACCTGCGCCTTCCCATAAGCCCCTCCCAAAGTACCTGAGCCTTTCCATAAGCCCCTCCCTAAGGCTCAGTACAAGCTCCACCCAAAATCCCTGAGCATTCCCATAAGCCCCTCCCTAAGGCTCAGTATAAGCTTCACCCAAAATCCCTAAGCCTTCCCATAATGTTTTCCCTAAGGCTCAGTATAAACATCACCCAAAGTCCCTGAGTCTTCCTATAAGCACCTCCCTAAGCCCCACCCCCTGCTTTTCCATAAACCTCTGAGCCATTCCCACACCCACACTAAGTCCCTCCCCCACCTCAGATGCCCAGGGATGCCCCTGTACTCACGGAACAGAACGAGCCTGGTGTGCGTGTCCACTGCGCCCAGAGGGTTTTCTGCTGTGCAGCGGTACATGGAGCCGTTCAGCTCAGCTGGTACCCGCTCCAGCACGAGCTCCCTCCCATCGTGCTGCACGTTCCCATCCAGCAGGAGGCCCCCAACCCGGGTCCAGGTGACCAGGGGCTGAGGGAACACGTCGTTCTGTAGAGGGGTGGGTTTAGGTCACCCAGGGACATGCATTTCTCATCGAGTCAGTATTTAGGGCAGAAAAGGTAGCCCCCATTCATTTCACACAACAGTCAATTATTATCAATGCATAATTAGTTCATTTTCCAGCAAGAATTAGAGGTTAATGTACCAACCCCTAATATCACAGAAATATGTAGCATATAGGGGTCAGGCAGTTTATCGATTATTAGACTGGCGTTGACTTGAATCCTGTGGGCACAATGAAGTGTCTTCCGGATCGGATTCCTGTCTGTTTCAGGGCAATTTTGAGATGCCAGTTCACATATGTAGTGGTTTTGGAGCGAATCCTCACAAACAGGGTTAAGGTAGGCGCTTCAGACGCAGAGTGAGGGCCAGAATCAAACCCAGAGCACTGGAGGTGTGAGCTCCTGCGTGCAGCAAATGACTGAATGATGCAATTGTGTGAAACTGAGCACCGGCTGTAACAGCGTCGCGGTGTTGGGATGGAAGCACTTGTAGCTGTATTAGCAGATGAATAACACCCAGTACAGATCTCGCTTTTTATGCCCCCCCCCCCCCCCACTTCTCACGCTGTTACATACTCCCAGTTCGGAGGGTAACCAAGGAGACAATGAAAGTGCGAGGCGTTTGGCAGATTCTCATAAAAGTCAAGGAGAAGCGAGTTACGGTAAACTGTCAGTCATACTGTGTAACCTGTGGAACCCGAAGTTATTCATAGTTGTAAACTTTTTATCTGAATATCTTCCGAAAGATACTTCTGAAACAGGCAAAAGGCGTAAAGTGCAAATAGCTAACAGAAAAACACTCCCAGTTTGAAAGCCCCCCCCCCCTCCAATGCACTTACCCCAAGTCTTCCTACCTGGAAACCCTGGAGGGCGATGCGCACCGTGTCCCCTACCTTGGCCCTTGGTGGGGTCATGAGGAGTTTGGGGCCTTTGGGGGCCGCTAATGGAGAAAGCACAGAAGAAAATGTCTGACAGTGAAGCTAGTTTCTATCGACAGGAAAAGTATCATTCTCGAACCCGAGACCACGATTAACAATCCAGCTTTCTTTAATGGGCTAAAGTAAGGAAAGACACCTTGAGGAGAAACCTTAAGCTCTCGTGTTTGGGGAATATTTCGAGGCAGCTGTTTCATCTGTGATGGTAGCTGTTCGATTGAAACGGGCAGGGGCAAATATTTATAAGGACGGAGAGTAAAAGCTAGGTGGGAGGGGTGCCGAACCGGGCCGGCCTGCCAGGGCTGCGGAAAAATACACCGCAATCGGAGGCACCTCGCTTTTGGAAACACTGCCGGTTTTAATAAACACACTGAAACACACTGAATATAAAATGAATGTAAATATATGTGGGACGGTGCACAACTGAGGAAAAATTCAGCTACATGCACACAGCCATTCTGAAAGGTAGACCCAAATGTCAGAGGAACCTGGGAGATTATGCCTGCGAGTTTGTTCCGCCTCTCCCTGGTTCTCGGTGTTCCAGATGTTCTGGTGTGTTCCGTTCTGTCTTGCCCCGGTACCCTGGGCCACAGGTCCCAGGTTACGTTCAGCAGACTGATACGTTCCCTGCTGAATCTCCCGCGTTAGTTTGTGTCGGGGG
>JAODUD010000107.1:2520211-2542333 GCA_026784285.1 Stomatorhinus walkeri
CGCCCCCCCCCCCCCCAGAGGCCCCAGAGGATAGCTCACAATGACACAGGGAGAACAAGGCAAACTCCACACACACTGGAACCCTGGCAGACACTCAAACCCAGGTCCCTGAGGCGTGAGGCAATGCTGCTAACCACTGCACCAAGTGGTTTAATTAGACACATGAAAATTAAATGAGATTAATTCAACTACGTTATGTTCTCAGGAAACAAAGTGGGTGCATCTACTGAAAAAGAGCATTTCCTTTTCAAAATTCTTATTCAAGAACCACTGTCTGTGATTCATTCAAACAGTCATGCATAAAAACGAATACTGACAAAACATTCATTTAATATGCATTGTACATTATATAGGACTTATGTCTGACAGTACATCTGTTTAAATGTACATCAGTGTAGAACTTATATGTTTGACACAACATTAAGTATACACAAAGTATATATCCTCCTCAGAGGTGGGTCCATGTTGGCTGCTTTTAACTGGAGAAAATCTTTCAACAAGTTTCGTCTTGTTTTTACCAGAATATTTGTTTTATTATCTATCTATCAGACATAATGACATGCTAAGCAAACTGTCAATAAACTAAAAGAAATTATTTTAACTTCTGCCTTCGTGCCAGAATCAACCCACGATTCAGAAATCATTTCTAACCAGGACCTGTTCCTTTAATATTACTGCTATGAAATATAAAAACACATTTCTTCCACCTCAGAAATAATGGTAAGACTAAAGAGGTTTCTGACTTTTCAAAATATAGAACAATTATTGTGGCCTTTTAAAGCTTTCTTGTAAGTGAATTCTGGTTATTTTCCAGTCGCACAGTAACACAACTTAGATGGCACGGGTCAGGCACAGACTCCCTGACACTTTTAAGATTTCCCACCCAGGGATGTAGCGAGAAATTATAGGCCCCCTGACAAGGTCCCCCCCAGTGAATTTTGCCAGGTTGAGGCGGTGAACCTTGACGGTAGATTTTGCCGTGTTGCCAACTCGCAAGAATCCGGTGTGACGCTCACGCTTTCAAAGTCACGCTTGCGCAAGAAATCTCATGGCACATCTGTATTATTCCATCATAAACCTAAAATTCGCTACATCTGAAGTAATGGGCAGTTTGCAAACCCTGCAGACTATTTGCAAGCTAATACATCTGATGCATACATGTAAATGTGTGTGCATACTTGTCTTGAATTGAAAATCACACCAACCAGATTTGGTTGGCGTAACTTGTTAAATTCACAACCCTGATTTTGGAGCAATTATGAAATTCTGCCTCCCTGAATCTGCCAGGGTCTCTATGTCCTTGTTCAAACACATTTGCACACTCCTCTTTGGACAGTATTCCTCCCCCCAGACTGCAATCCCTTTGCAGGGGTGACCCCCCGGCCCCTGGCCATACAGACATGCTGTACTTCATTCATTAAGGCTGCGCCTGTAAATATTACGACTGCAGGGACAAGTCCGGACATGCTGAGAAAAAGCTCTCGGCACTGTCACTCTGGGAATGTGTTCCGACGTGTAGCGTTAGTTTTACACATAAATTGCTTGAGTTTCTAATTCACTCTGGCTCGTATATCTGCGGAACAAATATCAGAAAATATTTTATCCGTTTAACGCCACTGACTCCCCAGAAAATGCCCTTCCTAGTAGCGTCGGCCTTCCCCTGTCGATTTCACTGCGCGTGGAATGGTGATAATTGGGTGTGGGGTGGCTGGTTGCTGAAAAATTCGTAAAAATCGTTCTCACTTCTGCTTTTTTAAGATTAAAAATCACTTGATGATGAGCGCTGTGCACACTGAGTCGGCGGCACGCTCTACATGCATCCATGCATTCCTCCCCCAGTACTTCCCCGAGAGTGAATCCTATCCCAGAAATACTGGGTGTGGGACCTCAGAGACCCTAAGTTTAATTAAACCAGTAAAATCCTCCGTAGATGCTACCTTTCCATTATTCCTCACAAGGACGATGTATGTCACAATTTTATGCATGTATGTAAAAGCAAACGAAATCCACAATGTCTGATCAATTCTGTTGACGTCTACATATAGCATTGCGCACATAATCAGAATGTGAACTAAAACAAGGGTCGTAAAATGTATTATTTGACCGATTTCTTAATAATTATAGACACCCCCCTGTGCGCAGATAAACCTTGCTGTATCCATCATTCCAATTGAAATGAAATTGCTGCTTGTAAGCAGCATCGTTTTGAATACTGGCAGTTTTCATTACCCTTCTGATTTGTCTGATGCCCAAAAGTAACATTCCTTCCCTGCTAAACAGAGGCTAGTCTCTACGAGAACTGCAGAGATATGGTTGGAATCTGTATTCCTTAACAAATTGTAAGGGTAAAATACTTTATTAGAAAGCACAGACTGTTTTACGTTACAAGAATAAGCAAATAGGGTACCGGAGAATATCAAAGAATGGATTGTGGCGTCTGTATCAGCAGTGAGTCTTACCAAGGTCTATGAGCACTATCGCAGTTCACCATCTGAATGTGCATTACTTGTTATATTAGACCTTAATGTGGCATGAATTATAATAACGCCCCCCCCCCATAACTGGTGTGCTTCCATCATACAGGCAAACCTAAAGTCACAGCAGTCTGTGAGCAAGAACAGTTACCCAGCAAAATGCAGAAGACTCATTACACAAGTTTAATGAGGCCTAAATTATGACATGAAATGCATATCTACAGTAGTGTGCGTTCATTCTCTTATTTGCGCTGTTCATAAAACTTTTAAAGAGTAATAGAGATGCTCCTAAAGGCAGAAGGAGAGGACCAGTGCTTATTTAAAGACACTATTGCCCAGAACAAACAGTATAATGGCATATTTGAAAAATTCAAATGTATTATTATATTGCTTATTAGAATTTTGATATATTATATAGCTCTATGTCAATTAAATCTAATCACTACAAATTTAATCAACACATTTGAAATATATCAGGCCTCACACTAGGGGTCAGAGCTGGTTAAAATACCCAGTGTCACGCAAAGAAATACACCATGATAAATAATAACATTTACATAACTTGAGCTATAATCTGTGCATTTATCCATCCAACTTCTATAATCTTGGAAGATTGAGCAGGATGGCAGGCCTTCACTGGGACACACACACACGGCAGGCCTTCACCGGCTCACAGACACGCACACACACACGGCAGGCCTTCACTGGTACACACATACGGCAGGCCTTCACCGGCTCACAGACACACACACAGAAGGCAATTTGCAAGTGCCAATACAGCTTGAGTGCAAATTGCTTGAACTTTGGCAAGAAAGTGGAGAAGCTGAAGGTACCTAGACAAACTCAGAGGACACAAACACACGGAGCTAAAAGCAGGAACTGACAACATGACCCTAGAGACGAGAGGCTACAGAGCCAGCCACTGAGCCCCTGTATTACTCTGTCATTGTTCTGTAATCTTAACAAATCCCCTGTGAACCAAGGCGGGCCGATGTCCCCACAGACCACGTTGCTGTAAGATCTTCCAGGAAAAAAAATGTTTCAAAAGCCATTTTGTCTTCTATATTCATTAATCCCATGATGCATTTGGAATGTAGATTTACTTTATGACTAAAAAAGGCATGATTAAGCTGCAAATCTGACAATGATTAGGGTGCCATTAACTGAAGGAGCTGTTATTTTTCATTCTGTACCCCAAAGCTATAGTTACTTGACTACATTATCTAGAGACATTTTAGATGGAGAAGAGTACAACAGGTTTGCAATGCTGTTCATTTTACTCATTTTACATGCACATTCTTCTCCCCACAAAGGTAGTATTATCCCCAACCTGTGTAACGAACTACTCTTGTCTGTTAAAGCAATTATGCTTATTGTCTTTAAAGAAAGAAAGTTTCTTGGTATTAAAATTTGGCACATTCAAGTCATGAAAATGGGTGCATTAGAGGTTTGAAATTCAAACTTTGAATAGTGTGTTGGTGGTACTGAGAGAGGGCAGCACAGTGGTGTGGCGTGGGATCGAGCAGATGCACCCTGGTGAGACTTGTCCCTGATCCTGGAGGGCGATGGAGAACTCATTTCATCTGTCTCCTGAAGGAGTGTCGGGTTAGTTTGCACTAGTGTATTTGCCAGTGAAACCCTCCCCCAGGGAGAACAGCCAATCGGCTTCATCCCTGATAGCTTGCATGAAGTCGAAGGAAATAATATGACTCACACTGTTAAGTACGATTTATTTTGGCAAGTCTTTTGCAGCTGCCGTGTTTTTTTTCTGAGTTCCAAGGTCTTAGCGCTCAGCAGTAATAACACTTTTCACTTGATTTTAGAGACTTCCACTGCTAACATGCCCGCTCTAATTTTAAGTAATTGTATATTAATTTGAACAATTACTAATGGCAGCATAGACAGCATAGACGTAGGAACCCTGTATATCATAATACTTACAAATCACATGCAGTAATCAGGCTATTTTGCAACTGAGTCCCATCATCACGATACAAAACAAATTCCAGACCTGTAGCTCTGAATTTAAAGTCCCACAGTTAATGTTTCAATCTTGCGGCTCGTTAACAGGCTGCAGTCTCATGCTAATTTACCCAAAACATTATCAACTCATCTGTGTATCCAACACATGTCCGTAAATCCTTTAAATTAGTTTTAATTTACTCTCAACTAAAAGGGAAAAAAAATAAAATAAACAAGGTATATTGTGAATAGCAAAACACAAAACATCCTCAGGCTATTAAAAAATCTCATTCTTGTTAAAGTCCAATGACTTCTCTTCTGAATTAAATGTCTGTGAAATATTTTTAATGAATCGGGATCTTGCCTTTATGCATTCACAACAAAGAACAGTCCTGTTAGTGGTTAGAACCATGTGTCTTGTCTGACAGTTTCTCAGTTTCATGTTTATTAGCTAACATAAACACTATAGCCATCGTATTTATTGCAGATTGTTGCCTATGTTATTAAAACTCTTAAATCAGTGCAAAACTTATAACAACTTAAAGAAAACATTTAAAGCAAGAAGTTTGCTTAGCAGACAATACTTTATGTTGTTTAAGCTGAGTGGAAAAATGGAAAATATAAATCCAGTCTTAGGTACATAATGGATGATGTTGTAACCCAAATAACAAAAAATATTGAATTGTTTTCCAATGTGAATGAAAAATCAAATACATTAATGGATATATTTATGACATACCTGAGAAACATAATTTAAGAAATTATTCACTTACTCTTCAAAATATGGAAAAAAACTGATTTCGGATTTTAGCTTGACTGGATGATCAGGTGGTCCGAAGTCAATCAGTGGAATTTAAAATGGAAGGCGTAACTTCTGCATGCAGCCACTTCACTGGGCCGATTTCACTGGCTAATTCGTAACTGGCATGTACACGTGTAGATGGCCACACCAGGATAAAGTGGACATGCACCAGAACGTGACAGAGCTGCCCTCTGGCACAGACAATCATGCTGAGCAACAGAAGTCGTAGCATGGCTGGACCAGTCCCAGAACAACTCACTGGGTGGCAAAATCACACCAGGCACTCAACTACATATTTTTTATCAGTTTTCAAATGACCCGTGGCTTTACTGAGAGCAAATGAAAAGAGAAAAAGAAAAATCTATTTGCCTCTTTACAGTACATTTCCTCCCACTGATCCAAGCACACACACGCACATACCTGTCAGACACAATCATTTTATTGTAACTGTATTGCTCACTGTGAACGCTGAATAAGTGGGGCTCTGGGGGGGCCTGAGATCTATTGGGGTGGGCGCAGGACACCAGACCCAGCCATGCCCCTGGGGTGTGAGTTGAGCGTTCATTCAGTGCAGTGATGTTAGTTAATGCCCAGGATCTTCTGCATAAAACACAGAAAATTCTCTTCCATCGTGTAGCATGTTCTTTTATGCTAACAGGAAGATAATATTAACTCTAAGTACAAATTTATTGTTTACAAGAACGTATATTCACGTTATCTGTAACCGGCTTATCCATAAATTCACACAGCTAACAAAGGTTAAAATCACAGAATGAAGCTGGATAACATAATGTCTCTTTCTATCGCCCAGTTGTGGAGTCTGGGATCTGTTGGAGATTTAATAACAATATATTTTACTATACTTTTAAGAATTTCACCCTTTCAGTGAAATGTGTAACATCAGCCAAAAAACCAGGAGTGAATTCAGTTTGAGAGGCACTAATGCAGCCAGTTTAAATACCAATGTAACAAAATGAGGTCTGATTTGTACTTCTGATACGTGTATAAAGAGGGCCTGTAATTTGGCATTGGTTATGTAATGGCCCCAGTCAACAGGAAGTGCAATTTCCATTTAATTGATGAAACAGAAATGACTTTAGTGCAACAAGATGTCCCACGTGAGTCGTCACTCTGTGCCTTCCGTGCTGCTAAGTGAAAACTCCATGGTATATTTTGGTGTCATCTGTTGGCTATTTCCAAGCTTTATTTTGGGACGTCTGGAGTGTTTCTTAGCAACCTGGCAGGGGACTTGTGCGCGCCATCCAAGATGAAGTGGTTGGGCATCATTACACTGATGTGTGTGCTGTTATTGTGTCTTGTAATCAAGGCCACTATGGCTGGAGAATGGGGAGGGGGCACCATAGAAGCCCTCAAGTATAAAATCAGCCTCTTAGTTTCTGCATCCGTCTCGCAAACTGCTGTTCATTTACAGGCCAGATAAATAACCCACAATAACACGATCCACGGAGTGGCATCGATGGTTTCCTCACGTGACAGCAATAACAGACACTCATAAACGCTGCAAATGCGATTAAAGCTTGTTAAAACTTTTCATTAGCCCCACCTGCAATGTCTCTTTTTCATTTTACGCAGGTGGTGCACTAACTCTTCCACCATATGCTCTGATTTCACAGGCTTTTTGCAAGATTCACAGCTTTCAGGCTTTGCTGTAAACCCAGGTTTACCAGTAAGAGCAAAACAAAAGAACGATAAAACAAAACAACAATCAAAAGCAGAACATTCAACCCATTTGGATAAAGAAAATCTAGGAGCTTTATCTCCTATATCTTTTGCTGACCTGAGTGACTCTAAAGACCTGTCATATTTGCTCAAGATGAAAGAGATTTAGTGCTGCCAAAAGCACTGATGCCTTACACGAAACCATAGGACTCTGAATATATTCAGTTATGTGAATTTTGTTGTCGTGATTTTTTTTCCTAATCTCGTAGCTCAGGCCTCCAGAACTGTGATAAGACCCGTGGATAAAACAAGGACAGCGAAAGGGTCTGAAATTCATCAGACAACATGGGGAGCGTGTGAGAGCCAGTGAGAAATAAATAAGGTCATGGAGTGTGGGTGATGATAAGGAAATGACCCGTGTTAAAGGGAGCGATCTGGTCCTCAGCGAGCAGCATGCTGGTTAAACACATGGACCTATATCCCAGAGCCTGCTGGGTCTCGTTCCCAAATTCAGCTCTGCTGAATTTCCCTTGAGCGGGATGCTTAATCTAACTAGTGAAATATACAGTATGGCTAGTCCATCAAGATGAAAGCTGCAGCCAAATGAAAGCATGCGACCCCCCCACCGAGACAAGGCCAATATTGGGGAAATTGCTGGATTTCAGCAGAATAACCCACTGACCTATACTTGCCATGCTGACCTACTCAACTCTCCATCCGTGCCTCGTGAAAGCTACAGTGATACTGAGGAAGTCCAACACGAGAGAGCTACCATCACAGACTCAACGAGTTATCGCTTCTACATAAACCACCGGAACCACCTAAATATGAAGCCCCGGGAAACGACGCAGGAATTATATATCACACAAGCGATATGCTGTTCATGGCTATAGTGTGGCCAACGTTACACATAGCACATCCCTTTGAAGCCTCTGGTTCACTCGGCTAAGCTGTGAAATGGGAGCGAGCTATATTGATCAGCTAGCCCTGCCAGCCACGGAGGTCAGCGGGGCGCGCATCCGAGGCCTTGGCATTTGGAGACAGCAAAGCGGTTATAAAGCGCCACAGCCGAACTTCCCAGCAGTCTCTCTCTGGGCTGATGAGCGGCATAAACAACACGGCAGGGGCCCTTACAGGTTTCAATGGCTCTTTGCTCTCTCTTTGCTTCTCATCTTTATTCCACAGCTTCCCAAAGACGAGCTCCAGGCATGACAAGCCTCCACAGAGACGGATACCCCTAGAGATTTTCACTCATAATCTCAGTGGCGCTGCATGGCAGTGGAATGAAAGCTGGCCTGTTCCCAGCTGGGGAGCACAGGAAGCTCCCAGCACTGGATTCTCTGCGTAGGGTGAACCAGCGGCTGTAGGCATTTTCTACACTGCAGGTAAATTCCAAGGTCACGTTTGCATTATATCAACGCCATCAATGAAAAAAACATTCTGTCACTTGGCAGCGCAAGTTTCTTCAGCTTTACTTAATACGTGTACTTATGCAAACACGCTGAATATGACAGTAGCAACTCGCCATAGATATTCTTGATATTGATTTCTGTATACAGACACTTCCTAGGTTACCCTGGTCCATGTTACGAAGTTTTTACTTTACGACAGGTAAGTGTTTTTCACTTTCAGTACATTATTCAATAAATTACATGAGATATACAACACTTCATTATAAAATAGGCTTTACGTTAATGATTTTGCCCAACTGTAAGCTAAAGTAAGTGTTCTAAGCATGTCTAAGGTAGGCTAGGAAAGACTATGATGTCCGTTAGGTTAGGTGTACTGTATCGAATGCATTTAAATTGCTTTGTGATAGGTTTATCGGAACGTAACCCCGTCATAACCTTGGGAGAGGCAGTATAACATATTCACCATTATTATAATAAAACGAACTATGGTCCATGTTGATAAGCTTTGTTAATAAGCTGTGTTACCTGTTCTATTTCAGAGTGCCACCTTGCTACGTATGACTGTACTCTTAGAGGACAGGTGGCAAACTCTTGATTGTTTGCTGCTATTTTGAGCCGAATGACCCCAATGAGTCTTTCATCAGTCCACTTTTGTCCGGGATCAGCTCACCTCGTTATCGTATGAAAATTAGCCTTGAGAATCCACGGCTGGAAGAAATAAAGCCATTTAAGATAATAAAAAGAAAAACACTGGTACAGTACAGGTTGTAACTCCATTTGTGTCCCTTTCGCTTTCTGTCATCATTTCTGATGCTAGTCGCCTACTCAGTGTTAGTCACTGTTTCAAAGTCAGGTGACAAGGACATTCATTCAGTCCCCCTGAGCCTTGTCACAGATCACATAAAATCAACGTCTGTTTTTCCTCTCGGCCACCAGGATGTATGTCCCACAAACCCCACCGTAGCCCTTTCTGTCACCCAGCATCTGACTTTATTTGCTCCCACCCCTTCTTATGTTGCTATCCCTCCCATGTCCCCCCGCCATGTCGTTAAACACCCCTGCTCTGTCCCCTCATCCCCGTAACACATGGTTCACCCTGTTGTCCAGCCCGGAGCGATTCTTACGGACATAAACCAAAGACTGTAGTGGAACTGACAAGAACTCAAGGACAAACTTCTGCATTTGTTTACTCTGAAGCTTCAGACGGACCCCCCTGCATTCCGCGCACGGCAAGGCAGTAATCTTTAAGCAGAAAGACCCTACTGTCACATTTCCACAGCATAAGCGGATAAATCTGCAAGTGTGTAGGTTAAGACCAGGAGGATGTAGTGGATGTTGATAGTACTGTGGTTATTAGATGGTATAATGAGGAAATTTGAACCGAGACCTATTCTGTGTGCCCTCAGGTTCCATTCATTCCATTTGAGTCATTACCTCTGTCTTTCAGAGTAATCAGTATCTTCATTGAATTTCTGATGCTCTATAATGCCATGTCTGTGAGCGAGTCTCACTTCAGGTGTAGCATGGCTGTTTTTTTTTCTTCTTCTAAGGAATCAGTCCGTTTGTGCTGCATTTCGATGAAGGAGCAAAGCGAAATGGGAGAGACGTGAAAGAAGTAACGGGAAGAGATGGAATATGGTATAGAAGAGACCCCAAGAGGTGCGCTCTTCTTTGATGGTACTATCATGCGATATTACGGTAACGGAGGCCGCCCCTGAATGCAAAAGCGCAGCTGTCATTTACATATTGTTTCATCTTTTCCATAACATAGAGTTATGCCTATGGCAGTATTATATTCTGGAGATTTTTTTGTCATTAGTTTAGTCCAAACAAATTGAACATTATGTATGCATTTATTAAAGATTTGTCTCATCTAACAAGAGCTGTTCAGATTCATTGCAGCTTGCTTGCTGGGCGTTTGATTGGCCACATATCTGTCATAGGAACTTCAATGCAAAGATTACAGGTAAGGACACAGATTCATGCTCATTGACTTTCATTAATTAAGTCTATTACTACTGGCAGGGAGAAGTTTTTACTCGTTATACTGTACCTCCAGTCTTTACTGATTATATTGTAACTCCAAATATGCTTGGAATGCAGTGTTCAAAGGCTTCCCCTTTACGGTGCAATTAAAGGAAGCTGAAGTGGCCCAGGGGAGACCGCAGAAAGAATTCTGCAACATGTCATTATGGTGATTTTTAAACAGTAGGAACGATTTATTAATTTGGTAACCCCTGTCAAGTTGTCCTCCATGCAGAACGTAACCTGTGGAGCTAATTGAGCTGGAGATTTTGGACATTTTTTTTTGGATTATTTGCTGTTACCCAGCAGGTGAAAAGAAAGCATGTAATCTAAATACACACAGACAGGGATAAGCAGATAGCCGCAGAGGTGCGGAATGCAGCGGGAGCCTGACACCCCGTGATGCGCGAAATCTAAAAACAGCAATGCCACGGTATTTTTAATGTAAAATGTCTGATTGAAATACCATGAGAAAAGCCTGAATACAGCATGTAACTGAATTACATGCAGGTGTATGCATTACTATTTAATGGCATTAGTGGTTCTAAAAGCACCTTGACAAAACTGTTTGTCTGTGGTGATATAATGTTTCTATTAAATAGGAAACATTAAAGCGATGCATCAGTGTCCTGTCGAAGGTCTGTGCCCCCTACCTCGCAGCCTGACTCCTGGGAATATGCTCCACATTCACTGAGACCCTGCACTGGATGGGCAGCAGTGGAAAATGGGTGGATGGATGATTGAGAGGACGATTTCAAAGGGTAACAGCAGGTGGTTGGCTGGTGTCTTGTCCACTGTGCCTTGTCTTATGTCTTATCCTTTCTGGGTTCGGCTTCCCAACCTGGACCTTAGGGAAAGATGTGGCCTGTCTGGGGGTCCCTGAGGACCAGGTGGGGAAGCGCTGATCTAGATCATGGGTTTCCAGCCAGTGCGGTCTGCGGCCAGTATTCCACCAAGGCGCGGCGGAACACTGATGGTTTGGCGGAGGGTGTTGTTCATTTTCAAAAATAAACAGTATATTTTCATTTATGTTCAAATCTGAAAAAACAGATATGATTAAACTTATGACAGATCGATCTGCCGGCACCCAAACACTCAGCGCCGTTCTATTCCTACATTTACTAGTCCGTGATATTTTTATTCAACATAACTAGTCCACGTGCACTGAGAGGTTGGCAGCCGCTGCTGCAGACCTCCATACCATAAGGGAGTGGATGGGAATCACCAGCATTTCCATTGTAAAATGGATGAATGGTGCTTTAGAGTTTACACTAAATAATAGGTCCTGTTTCTTATAGCATTGGCTGTGACAGCTGGCTTGACAGTCTTTCAGTCTTGGGGGAAACTTCTCCCCCCCAGTTGTGGCTGGAACATCTGATATCTGTGTATCTGCTTCACCCCATGATTCTTAGCGCAGAACTTGCTTTGTTTTTCTGGCAAATAGAGGGAGTCACTTTAAAAGGTACTCTGGTCTATCGGGAATTGTTTCAGGATGGTAGAAGGCTCATACATTCTAGATGTCAGCTCAGGGACGGATAACACCGCAGACTCTAATCCAGGAGTAACCACGGGAGCAGATCTGAACCAGCTCCGCTGCAAACCTCCAGAATGCCAGAAGAAGCCTTATGCTGAATGCAAGGGCAATAATAGAGCAATTCACCTGCACAATGCGGGGGAAACAGCAGAAGACAGAGAGGCCGAATGATTGTCAGTTTTAGGTACCTGAGTCACGACACCAAGGAGTCACTTGTGACTAGGAATCAATCATGCATCCCTGATCAACTCAGACAGCTAGAGATCCACGTCCCTGAAGCCCAGGACGACTTGTGTCGACAACAGTCATAAAAACGATTTTATATACCACGCTTATCCTATCCTGACTGTCTCTACCATCTGTTCTGCACTTCCAGGATATGTTAGCTATCTTCGCTTGAAGTTTCTCTTTATTTCATAAACCCATGATAAGTCCATTTAAAAATCTTCATACTACCCTTAAATTATTGGGAGTTGGTACTTATTAGTGCTGTCGGGACATCACTGATACAAACTGCCATAAATTGTATTATAGTTCGACTCAAGGCAGTGGTTTCATTTTGTCCTTGACAATTTGACATTAAGTGTCAAAGAGGAAAAACCCTCATCTTATCCTTACCTGACAACACTGTCAACAGTGACAGGCAGCCATCAAAGCCTGTTCCTGAAGTGGTGAATGCTACGCTGTGTATACTAACACTGGACTCATATAATAAGGAAAGTCATGCATACTTAATAGCACTTCAGGCTCCTCATGCGCTGACGTCTCCTACGTGTAGTCGTCTTACAACACCATTTCACAGCTGCCTGATTAACCCTGAAGATTACTCCGTGCATTGTCTAAGGCTCCCAAGCCGTTAAGATCAATTATTTTGCTGTTACAATAAGTTGCTGAATTCCTTCAAGGTTTAAAACTTGCTCCGCTTATAAATTAGGCTCCAAGTGATACTTTTTCATTTTCACAGATCCTAGAAGTCTATTGTTTTAAATAGAACAGCGAGAAAAATGTTAATCAAAGGTTATTTTAAGAAAAGGCCAAGAACATTGTTTACCATGTATTTTTTTTAAGGTAAGGAAAATATTCCGAGAAATTGTATTTGCAGCGTTAGGTAAAAGGTTCCAAAAATGAGTATTACCATGATGAGTATTACCATGATGAGTATTACCATGATGGACTCATATCCTGCTCACGTTCTATGTTACCCAACATCATACGAATCTCAGGCAAAGCTCCAGATCAACATTTAAAAGGCTACCACCATATAAAGGGTCATATACTTGCATGGAGATTTAGCTAAAGGCACAGTCTGAAGAAGTTATACATACAAATGTGCAGGAGCGGCTACTGACAACCTACTCTTGTTTGTTAAGAGTGAATGAAATCAATGACGGCCATGGGCCACTTGCTCCCTACAGGCTTATAGTACATTAAAACTCTATAAGTACAGATATATAACTATATATCTGTCAATTCATCTCTCTATAACCTTGTACCCAGACTGGGCAATGGAGTTCACCCCAGGAATACAGCAGTGAAATCTGCAAAAAAAACATGGGGAGCACAGTTCAGGAGCTGGCCGTGCCGGATGTACGCTAATCGCAAATAATATATTCACAGATTCACCACGTATTTTTGTTAAAAAAGAGGCGGTTGTGTTCACCATTAATGTTCTGCCAGATAGAAGGATATTGGTGAGCTTAACACAGAATGGCTGCTCATCAAAATGTTACTGGGATAAAACATTCTTGAAGAGTTGCACAGCATTCGTAGAATGAAGCTTCTGGAAATGGGAAAGGAGAAGCGTTTTCAGAATAAAATGGCCTCTTACAGCGAATCATTTCTAGCTGCTGCTCTCCTCAGTCAACAATCGGCCGCCGTTATTTTGAGACTCACATTATACTGAAAAGCGGCGCTTTTTAAGGTACAGCAGATAATCCAGATATATGCGTGGGAGGAGAGTGGGGGGGTTGTTTGGGGTCTAACAGCATCTTCAATTCAACTGATTAATGGACAAATGGCAGCTGCCCGGGCTCTGTACACATCAGCGGAGTAAGGAAAACTTGCGGCGTCCAGAGAGGATGACAACTGCAGAAGCAGCTTTAAAGTCTGCTGCTACTCTCAGCCGGAGCACTCGACATGTCTACTTGGTCCTCAGTGCATGCCAAACTTCAAAGAGGAAGAGAGGTGGGAGAGGAAATACTTTTCTTATCCAAAAGCTGCAAGCTTATTTCCATATCTGCAATCGTGGCTCAGAAAAAGAATGAAAGGCACTATAAAAATGTTTTAAACCTTCATGCCTTTTACGGTGTCATTTCGGATGCGATAATTAGTTATTCACCAACCATATCTGAGTCACTTTGATTACTCATTCAACAAAACAGACAGTATAAAATGAAAGATTATTTTATAATAATGGACAATAATAAAATTAGACGATGATTATTTATTACTTTTCATATAAAGCGGAATGGCTGGTGGGAGAGTGACAGCAACAGCGTGTTTTCAGCCCTTTACCGCAGTGTAACCAGGAACGGCTTCGGATCAACTGACCACAACACGCTGTGCACTTCCGATATGCTGCAACACCAGCTCGCAATTACATACAGAAATGACATTTTTCAATACCGGGGGGGGGGGGGCGAATCGCGCTCCCCCATGCACTAGTTGCAGGATCTCCGATAGAAGACGAGTCCATACCACATCGCTACAATTTACAATTTTACCTTCCTGACAGCAGAACATACGTATTGTAACCCGTCAATCTGGCAGTCTGCTAAAAAAAAAACAAGGATAAAAGTTCACTGGGATACATTTCGCATATGCACAGTTTACGGCAATTAACAAACGAAGCGCGAGATGACAGGTTATCAGAGGCAAAAGCACTGTTGTTTTTTTTAATGTTTTACGTGCATCATTGGTTAAACACGTTCACACTGCAGGGAGCCCAGGAGAAATTAATTCAGGAAATAAACGTTTCTTTATTCAGCTATAAAAAGAACTGGCAAGAAACCTATTCTGCGCTACAAATGACACGGAACATCAAGGAAACAGACTCACGTCTGACGAAAACCATTACAAAACTGTGTGACTTACCGACAGCTCTATCCATTAGTTCCACGCACATGAGGAGCCGTAAAGAAAAAGCTATCATCCTCTCCATATTTTGTAATCAATCCTTTAATTGCTCTCCATTCTTTGGCTGCTTGTCGTCCGCCACTTTAAAGGAGGGAAATTAGGTAGTCCGCATAAACTGCTCATTGTACAATTCAAACAGGGGCAAGACAATAATATATCGAGATACATAAGTAATCATCTACGTTAAATTAAATTCTTAAACCGTGGACTGATTTCCCCCCAACATTTCGGGAGTACTATAGCAGTTCATACTGGCAGGCTCCCTCTCCGTCTCTCTCGCTCTCTCTCTGTTAAACACATACTCGCTGCACTCATACACAATTCATCTAGTGATCTTTAGTTCACTGAATTTATTGTTGTTGGTCATGATTGCAGTCCTCCTTTTTTATTTTTTGGTGATGGTGGTGGGGGGAGTTTATATCTTACATAGTCTACACGTGAATGGTGATTGTAGTATTCAACAATTATTGCCTATTTCAATAATAAAAATTCTCCCCCAGAATTTTTTTTTTCAATTCAGATGCGTAAATGTGGGCCTTGTGTATCTTCTGTCTCTGAATATTATACACGAAATGTGTGGGGAGTAGTAGATTCACCTGGACATGTTATTGTTATACCTCAGGAGTGACCCAAGGGACCCTAAAGTCACATTCAAGCCCACAACAATGACACTGTGATGCAATGACATCTACTGTACCTGCTGTAACTCCAGTCAGTGTATGAAATATAATAATACACAGACATTATAAATATTACTACAATGTGAATGCAAATGGAAGGAACCGTATTTCACAACAGTGTGTTGTTAGTTCTTACTAAAATATCGCACCAGTGTTATTTCCTTAGCACAAGAGGCATAATTTCTCCTTCCTTTGAAAATTTCAGCTTTAACGTCACCATGCTGACAGACAGAAATGTATATATTTTCCAGCGTAGATGATAAAAACGCATTGTGTTCTCACACAAATGGCTGGTGTGCTTTGTCAAAGCTATTCGTTTGTTTACTGAAAACTCAATTAGTTCTAGTAGGTCACTTGATCAGGGCCGAAATAAAAACGGACGTACATGATAGAAATCACTTTTCTCTCCCTTGTGTTTCCTTCTCCCAGCGGAGTATCACTCACCTGAGAGAAGTTGGTCTCTGATTTTAAACTGTTGAGAAGCTGCCCCTGCACACGGCTGATATTCAAGGTAAGATAATTCTATTGAGTGGTTTTGCTTCTTTAGCAAAGCTAACAGTGTAGGACAGGAAACATCGACTACAGAAAAGCCCCAGCTGCTGGACGACGTTGTGGCTTTTGGCAAGTACACCTCAGCGTCTGCCCGAGATTCCTTCCTTCCTGTCACTTCTCCTGCACGACGGCCGATTCATACATGCAACAGCACCCGGTGCTTCACTGAGACTAAGATGATCTCTATGACCGTTAAGCTCGTCGACTTCTTCAGCTCCTCTCTACTAGATGATGCATTTAGTGGTTCCAGTGGATTACTAGGTTCAGAAGACACCACATAGTCAGGCCTCAGGATTCAAAGATGAAAAGCGGTAAAAGCAACTCGATTTGTAGCTTAGGAGGCTGTTTTCTGTACCCAAGTTGCTGCACCTGTGCAATGTTTGTATCTTTGATCCTCTTCTTATCTGTGAGCCAAGTTCGTGCTGGTTCACAATTCCCATGGCTAAGAAAAGTGCCCCGCACCAATTCAGCTACAACAGTGCATTTGTCTAAAGGAGCTGAAATTGATATACACAGTTAATACAAAGAAATGGATTATAATCATACTCTCACAAAGGCTGGAATGGGGCTCATGGGAGTTTTACATACACAAGAATGTTCTGAGGGTAGAACAAAAAATGATTGGTTCAGAGAGGTAACCAATCAGATTGCAGAAGGGATGGGTCCAAGCAACTAGAGGAGACTTGACCAACTGATCAAATGTCTTGGTCCCGCCTTCTCTACAATCTGATTAGTTATCTCTATGAACCAATCATTCTTCATTCTGCCCTCAGAACATTTTTGTGTAAGTAAAACTCCCACAAGCTGGAATGAGGTGCAGCACACATGTTGCACCAAAAGACTTTATTAAGAGAAAGGGCCATTGCACAGAATGTGAGGTGCATGCACTTCAAAGTGAAGAACCAGATACTGAACAAGAAAAAACTTCCATAATGCAGGCACCCCCAATTACTTCCCAGGGAGCATGTGTCAAATTCTCTTCTCTCTAGGGATGTACACTAGATGACCCTACCAGTGGCCGACCCAATCCAGTATAGCTAGATTGTATTACCTAAAGCATCAGTAGGTACAGGACCGGTGATCAGTCACCATGGTAACTCAAGAACTCCCCCAAATTCATCCACTCCGTACCATTATTCAACCTGCATTTATTTTCGAAAAGTAGTCTGTGACATAGAATTGATTTTATGAATGCTAGACAAATATTTCAGATGGTATATCTTTGTGTTAATCAGCCGTCTTTCCTAATTTTATATGATAGCAGTAACACAAAAATGTGCACTGTGTATCTGCTACAAAAGCTGGCTGACATGTGTCCAGTAATTGGTGACCCTAAATTGTCCATTGTGTGCATGTGTGCGTCTCCTCAAAGGACCAGAATCGCATGGATCGGAATGGAAGGCGCAGATTATTTGGGGTTTCATCATTAATGTGTCCTTTCATAAACCCAAAACATGACATGGTTTCCTTTTCCTACTGCTGTAATTTCTGTGGGATCCAACTGTCAGGAAACCAAGAGAAACGGTAAAGAAGAGCAATTAAAGCTCATGGTTTTTAATAGGCTGTGTTGCTGTTCCCTGCATTTGCCATAGCAGTGCAGCACTGCACTGAAACTGTGAGTATAACAAGCATATTAGCATCTGCTGTGGCTAACACGGGTCAGGAAGAGTTTCCCTAATTTGCATGTATTCGTCTTCTAATGTCTTATCCTGCTCAGGTTTACGGGCATGAATCTGGGGTCCACGCTAGACGGGATGTCAGTCCATTGCAGGGCACACACACCTGAACGCTAAGCCATACATCAGTAAGTAATTAAGAGATGCAAATTTGACCAGCTGCATGATTTTGGAAAGGGGGGGAGAATGAAATACCTTGGGGGAGAAAACCCATACAACATGGGGAGAAGATACAAGCTGCACAGGGGCAGTGCAGAGACAGGATTCATACCCCCAAATGTGGAGTTGAAAGGCAACAGTACCACCTACCGAACCACCATGCTATTCACAGTGAGCTTTGGGTACAAGGCAGCGGGCACCCTGAACAGGATGCCAGTCCATAGGGTAGTCTAGAGAGGTAAAACCTAACCACAGGTTCCTGGACTGTGGGAAGAACGTGGAATACCCAGAAGAGACCCGCTCAATCCCAGAAAGAACGAGCAGACATCAGACAAACAGGACATTTACAAAACCTAGAACCCCGGTGTCAGGCTATGGTGCTATGCACTCAGTAGGGTTGTTTCTATATATATCGTTTCTATATGTAATTCCCTTTGAGTAAATCAATGAATAAATCGACAAGATGTAACACAGTGTATGCGGACAAATAAGCTGTTAAGCATCATAAGAGGATTTTCATATGGAAAATGATAAACACCCATGAATTCACTAGTGCAGAGAAAATTGAAAATTACTCCCTGACCCCTGTAATTCATGCAATTTTAATTAACCAGCATAAAAGTATTTACAGTAAAACATTCGCACTGCAGCCATCTGGTGCATTGCTTAAGGTCTCGGGAGCAGTGATCCGCTATAATTGGACCAAGCCAGAACCTTTCTAACAAACAGACTGCTATCGTTATGACACTGAAAGTGTTATGCAAAGAGTGTATCTGTTCATACAACCACAAATTTTCCAAAAGTGATTCAGATTAAGTACCTTGCTAACGATCACAGGACCCCTCCTGGGATTTCAGCTAGCAAAAGTCCAATTATTAGTCTATAGCCTGCACTATTATACCCTCTGCTGGCTACAATATAAGTGTACCCTTTTAACAGTTTGATCTTATTTAAATCTTTCATTAGAGTTTGCAAACATATTTTCATATTCCATCTTCTCAGCAAAGCGTGCATTGCCTATGCCAGTCATGTCTGGCCTTTCTGATGCAAGATACATCCTCAACGATAGTCCTCAGTGTAATCCAATTTGCCATCACTTGCAAATGTGCCCCCAGAAGGATAGATAAGAACCATCACTTGGGAAATCTGTAGATTCCCTTCGCTTGTTTCATTTCAAAAATTGGCCTCTGCTCCCCATTGATGACGGGAGGATTTGAAAGTCAACCCAGAGGAGAAGTTATTAAAACAGCAAGGATAAAAATCTGACTTTGCTCACATGAACCCGACTGGTTGCAAAAAGACCAAATGAAATCAAAATAAGCACATCTTTTTCTTGTAAGAAGATGCTGACAGTAGGGTTCTCCGTAAAAGAACACTACTCTTTTCGGACGCGTGCATTTTTTCTACACCTCGGCAACCATGTAGCTAATGTGACAAACACCAGTGGGAGGAGATGGCAATCAGCTGATTATGATGCACGATCCCTGTGCGTACAGGACCTTATCAACAATCCACATGCTTTGGTTCAGTATAACATTATCAGATATCATCTTCACTACGCAGTTCAGTCCAGCAATATAAACTGTCATCATTTCCTAGAAAAAATAATCATCCCCAACCTTAATCTAAGTATTGACCTGTCCAGGATATTAATTCACGTACATTAACCACCCATCGAGCATGTAATTTAACTACATCTATTTCCAATTTTGCAGAAATTCACACTGGTGCCAAACAATATTAACCTAAGGGCTTCACCTAAATTACTTTCAATATTGATTAGGCATTAATTTGACACAAAAGTACATGTTAATAAGGACTGTATGAATGACACGGCAAAGCACAGTCTTAAAATTCCTAACAAAGACGCCAGCTGCCGCATGGTTATGAAATATGTGAGGTTCCTTCTGCTCTTTCAGTCGAAGGTCACGAGACGTAGGGTGTTCATTCCTGGTGGAGACAACTGTTCTTTCACACATGTGCAGAGCTCGGTGTATTACGTAAGGTGTCAGGATTGTAGCTGCTGGGGCTCCATGCCAAACTAAATGAAACAAAGTATTTAATCTAAACCCCTCCAATAAACTGTCCAGCATAAGGAGTTTCTTCAAGTTAAAACCAGAACTAGTGCACTGTAGCTGACCAACGCTGCAATAATTGGGCCTGAAACAAAAATATAAGTCAAGGTAGGATTTTTTTTTTGCCTGAAACTTGGTATATCGACATGCGGTGTTTGATTGTGACTTTGTTATTTTAGGTATCGGGGCAGCACTGGTCCAGCATACCGGCAGAGTTCTGGGCCCAGCTGAGTCTAAGTTGCCCTTAGTGTGTGTCCTAGGACTCAATGTGACCTCATACCCCATGATGGACTGGCATCCTGCCCCGTGGCCTCGCAGCACATGCCCTGACCACTAGGTCAAGACTGCCCTGCTTTAATGCAGCTTCTCGATGCAAAAATCTTTGTTGATTCTGCGGTAGTTCTAGATCTGGGCTGACATGATGATAGCCGCACCTGATGGAAATCACTTACCTATCTTTTTTTTTTTCTTCTACCCAGCAGAGTTAACACTCGTTGGTGAGAACAGCTGCTCTGTGATTCTTAACGGCTGAGAAACAGCCCTGGACTCACAGGGCATTTCAGATTCTTATACTGAGTGTCTTGCCGCTGGAAGCGATTTCTCACTATCTGCATATAGAAGGCAGAACGCGTGGATGAGCCAGACATAGAGTTTAGCTATCGGCAGGACAACCTAAACACTAGTGTGAACCTTGTTCTTTGTCTCGCAGAGTTAAATTGCATCTGAAAATTGATTATATCTAAGAAACATGTTTGTTTTACTGAGACACCACAATTGCTAGGATTCAAAAACCTTCCATTACAGACTACAATTTGCATGTTACTTGAGCAATACATTTATGAACAGAAATGGGAAAAGGTATAGAGAAACTTTCTTATCATGGGTTGGAATTATATTTAAACAGGCAACGCATTAAGGGGACAAATATTTCACAATATAATACATTTCACAATATTCAGAATATTCACAATATTACCAATCTAAAAATACATAATAATAGCATTTTTCCTTCTGATGAATTAACAAGGCATTTAATTTATTTTGAAGTAGTGCTACGTAACCATGTGACGCATTTAGCGGCGTGTTTTAACACGTTAAGATGAGCTTTTTGCAGGCGCTTTCTCTCAGAGGGGGGGCCTGGCATTTGTATTAACTGCCCCCACCTGTCCTTCATTCATTCCTTCTGCTGCATTGTCATCCCCCCCTATAAACCTGCCCCAGTCCCCATGTCTTTTGTAACACCAGCTTCGATTAGGCCACTCTGATACCCCTGTCCAAACTAATTTGCTCTCCTCTTGCTGATACAGCTGTTCTGTGTTTAACCCTGCTGTCTTGCTGACCCCCCACTGCCTGGTAACTGTGAACCCTGAGTCAGGAAACACAATCCCCTTTAAGCCTGAACTCCCAGCCCACAAGGCTAGATTCGCCATCCCGGCCTGACTGTGTCTATGGTAAATCACCTTCCTACTGTTTATCACAGCTGAGGCTATTGATCCCCCCCCCCCGAGTGATTTAGGGTTGAATTTAGAGAATATTACTTTGTAAGAATCTGTATTAGCATCCATCAGCCTGTGGGTGCCCCTCTTTGCACCCTTTTGAAGGCCTCAAGGTGGAAGAAACAGGCCCGGGGTTGCAACATGCACAAAATATTATTAATGTGCCACATCTGAAACCACAGACCCCAAATTAAACCCGCCTTCCCTGCTAAATCAAAAATTAATAAATAAAACGGAGGCAATTGTGCTGACTGGCCGACAGACCTGTTTGAAGCAAACATCCTTCATAATTTCAGAAGATAATTCTCCACACAGAATATTGAATATTCCGCCGTTACGAATACAGCCTCACAGAAATCTTAGTGCATCATCATATACAGTTGAAAACACACACACACACACACATGTAGGGTAAACATATCCTTATGGGGACCGCTCATTCATTTCTATAGGGAAAATG
>JAODUD010000107.1:2542433-2552612 GCA_026784285.1 Stomatorhinus walkeri
ACAGATATTTATCACACTATGGGGACATTGTGTCCCCATAAGGATAGGTATACCCGCTCACACACACACACACACACGCACACACACACACACACACACACACACACTTGGGACATATCACACACTTGGCCTAATAGACTGTTGATTTACGTTGGGAATATTCACTCTCCTGTATCAAACCATAGTTTTGTGGACACAAATCAATTAAATACATTTAACTGATTTCCTAATAGAAGAAAGCTGTAGGTCTAATGAAATTGGATATATATCAGTGTGGCTAAATGTATCTGGGAATTCTAAGAAATTTCACTACTGACAATGCCAATGACAATGACATTCACTGCCACAAATTACTGTACACTGCCCACAAAAGAAAGGCAATAAAACAGTAGCAGAATTATTAATTTTGAAATACCCACCAAACACACAATTGGTACTTAACAGTTAAAAGCCTTAGCCTGGTTTAATTTTTATGGTGATGCTTCCTTTTAATGTAATCTTAATTGGCATTTCAGCATCCTCTAAAGTTCTCTGTCATTAACAGCCTCCTCCTGAATGACAGATGTGTCACTTTTCATTCAGAGCTGAGCTGTGTAGTTTGGTACAATAGTGCTGGGATAAAAAGCACTGCATTGCTTATATATACCATCTGAACAGAAATCTGATCTAAAATTACAATATAAACTGAAGTGTATCAAGACTTGGTTGCTGTCTGAAGTGTATTTTTTCATGAAATCCACTTTGTTTGTAAAGTGCATTGGCTTAAATTCTGCACGTTGTTATGTTGCATCTATATTGGATTGGTTTTGCATGTTGATGTTGACTATTAATAACGTTATTCATAAAATTCAACACTTATGGAACAGTAAAGTCTTTAAAGACTGAAATAAGGACTGTAAACGTGCAACATGCGATGGACCTTAAAGCTTCATAAGTTAGTCAGTGACCTGACTTCTATCATATGAGTACTATGAAAAAACATGACGCTCTTCCATCCATTCACCTCTAATATTCTAATAATTTAACCAATACAGGGCCATGGGACTTGATGTTCTTGACAGATACATTATGGAATATTATTATGGAACACTACAGAGCATCTATAAAAGCAGCCGTCTTTATTTAAAAACGTAATTGGTCTGAGCCAAGAATCTCGCCGTTAGTTCCTTTTCTTAAGAGGCATTGTAGACAGTGTCAGACCACCAAAAGTGCACCTCTAGTAACTGTTTATCTATGCTTTCTTTGGGTGTTGGAGAGGTGGAGCAGATCTGGATTTTAATTTAGATTCTAGATTGCCTTTTACCGTTACCGTGTCCCCTGCATATAAGCAGATGTTTAATTTTCTAGGAGTGTCCGAGCCGAACAGAACACCTCAGCAATGCACTAATAAATGAAATATATTCATTAAATCCGGAAGTCAAAGACAGTTACTGAGGCTACCTACACGTACGCAACATAGTCGTCAGAAGTCCCCGAAACCCGCTGCTATTTTCTTTGACAGTGCTGGCAGAACAGAATAGAGCAATTAGTGCTTATGCACATAGTGTCTAAAAAAGAAAGACAGCAAGTATTTTCAATCTTTGGACTAAGGAATGACAGTGTATGACAACGTTTGATGCCCCCCTTACAGTTTTATCCACAGTTATATACATTTATATATATAGTCATTTAAATGAGGTGAAATTATGGCAGCTTGGCTGATTTTCTGAGGTCTTCTTGCAGACATTTTGTTACTCTAAATAAATGACATAAATGTTTGTAACACACCTCAGAAAGTTCCCGTTTCTTATCCTGTAGGCAGGATGCTATCTGTCTAGAACAGTCATGTCTTGATTCTTTCCTGCTGCCAGAATTGAAGCAAATTGTGCCCCCAAGTCATTCAGAAGAGCATAAAGTGGGGTTTTCTCCGCAATGTGACAGAGGTGGCCAGCTCACATGAGAAGCAAGAGTCCCTGGGTGCCTTCACATGTTCCATAAGTGACATTACGAAAAAGCGCCAGGATGCTGAGATTATAAACAACACAGGCCATCGCAGGGGGGAAATCATAATAATAACGGCACTCGTGACACCAAATTTTCACCCAAAAAAACAGGTACCAGAATGGAAATGTCTTCTAGCTCGCAGAGCAGCGGGTCACATTCCCGCCATCAGAGTAGCTCATTTATATTCATGACAAATGATAATACTCTCTGGGCTCATCAACAATTTCATCTGGCAGGACCTTAAACGTGATTTGTACGCTGACGATTGGTCAAATGAACGTAGCCGTAACAACAGGGATGGCGCTGGAGGCAGGGCACAGTGGACCAGGTGACCACCCTTCTTCTGCAGCCTATTCACTCTGGAGACAAACACAGATGTCTATGTGGGACACAATCTCTTTATTTTACAGCAAAATGACTCAGTGTGAAACTAGTATCATTAAGTACCTGAAACACACCATAAAATTCCACGGCAGCTTCCCTCATTATTGCGGCCCTCCTTTGTTCGTGGCGGAGCCAAACAAAAGCACCGCTTCCTTCATATGTCTGTTATACTCTGTTATGTTTGGAATGATAAAGGATTCAGTAGAGGAAATGCAGGAAGACATTTGCTGGACTCCCGCAAATGAGTCGGAGGTTGAAGTTATTTGTCAACCAGACTGTACCGTTACCTCTTAAATGCCAAGCTCCTTTTCTGCGAGGTTCATCCTCTCCTGACAAAGACACAAGATAAACCAGTTCGATTGCTACAGTGTACTGCGATTATTTCCAGTAATGAATGCAGGAACACATGTGAGACAACAGATTGATAACAAGGTCCTGAGTGTTCCTGGAATGAGTTCTTAGTGGCTTATGGAATCTCCCAGCCCCACCCAAAAACAGTACAGTATAGTTTAAATATGTATACAGAGCTTCAACAGAGAGAGAACATCTCGTACGCCAGGGCAGTCCCTGTAGATACAGCATTCTGTGAGCATGTCAAAAGTTTATGTGGATCTGTATTGAAACAGGCATGGAAGACACCTTGCGGAGTCTCCTGGGTAGAGAAGGGATTCAGGGGTAAGGTTCCTGCAGCACGCTGCATCCACTCTCCACCAGGGGGAGCACAGTCACACCCCTTTCATCAGACTGTGAGGGGAAGCTGCCACACCATGAGGCTGCTCTCGGCCGCCTCTCCGCTGTCTGGCCAGTCCTCTGCCACCAGCCTCCGGAAGCCCCTGCCCCCTGAGATGACGGCGGCCGAGGTGACCTTGTCCCTCCGGCTGCCGTCCCGGGTGGAAGGCCGTCCTCGCACCCACACCTCGGGGTCGTCGCTCAGCTCATAGATGGAGCCGTCCTCAGGGCCGTGCTCCAGGGACTCCAGCGAAGAGTCGGACGAGCCCTCGGGCCGAGCCGAAAGCAGTCTCCCCGGGAGCTGGGCCGTGGACCGCAGCCGGTACTGCAGCAAGATTCCCCTGGACTTGCCGTCGCGCCTGGGGGACCCGTTGACCTGCTGCAAGGATTCCTGCGATGAGGAGTCGACGCGTTCTTCCCCGCCGCTGGCCGAGTCCTGCCCGTCCATCTCGGAGTCCCGTTTGAGCAGCTCCGGGGACAGGGTGCTGGCGGTGGCCACCAGAAAGTCAACCGGGCCTCTGTGTGCGTTCAGGGACGTCATCCCCTTCCCTGCTCATGCAGAGACAAGTGCACAGTTCACCATACAGGCAGTTCCCCTAAGGTACCGACAGCAGCACCAGAAGCGTACTGCACCTTTTGCAAGGAACAACTGCAGCGACTCGGAATTTGTTCTAGCGGTTCTGGTGTATATGTTCACAGACAACTTAGAACATAAGTTAAGAAAAACAGTATGAGCAGAAATAAAACTATACAATAAAATAGTGCAAAGCTGTAGAATTACTATCGATAAATACAACCTTAAAAGGAAAGTTTGTTTTGTTATATAACTAGAGCAGTGGTCGCCAACCAGTTGATCACTATAAACAGGTGAATTATCAAGACACTCCTAGTCGATCACAACAGTCAGACTGCCACCTGCCATACCTCCCCCGGTCATTAAAATCTACTGAGGGGGACCCGCCCTCCGAACCCACTCCCACCTACCCCTCCCCAGAAAAATCTTGGTAGCTCCCCAAGATTTTCTCTGTAAAAACATCTGTCAAGAAAAAGTTGGGGACCACTGGTCTACGGCATATGTGATGACATCAGCGAGGAGTTCAGGGCCCCTTAAGGTGTCACTGAGACGGCGTTCAGGCATTTGGGGCGGAATGCTGCCGCTGCCACTCACCTGTTATTTTGGGGATGCCCTCTAACCTGGGTATGGGCAGCGTGACGATGACGCCCTGAGCGGTGCCCACCCACAGCAGCCCTTGGCAGATCAGCAAGCTGGTCACACGCACCGTCTCCGGACCTGGGGGAGGCGAGAGACCCAGAGAGACTTGTCTTTACCAAACTCTTCTTTCTCATGCCCGTGCCCTGAACCCCCCACCAGTCACAGCAGACGCTTTGTCCCGCTGTTTAAAATCTGCCAGCGTACCGAGCACAGATGCACGTGATAATTATCACAGAGAAGGGGTCCCACTGCTCCATGCTGTCGCATTTCACCAGGGATAAGTGTGGCTATTCCAGCTTGTGGGGACATGTAGGTTTTCAGGGAGAAGTTCTGAGAAAAGCACAGAAAACTTCTAACCTGTGCTCCCAGTCATGGGGGACGTCGTGTCACTGGGATATTACATGCAGCCCCCAGCTTACCAGCGAGATCCATTCCCTAAGTCTGGCTTTCAGTTGAATTTATAGGCAAGTTGGAAAAATAATGATACAGTGCATAATAATAAGTATCTGGTAATAAAACAGTAACTATATAAGGTACTGTACTGTACTATACTGTACTGTAATATACTGTACTGTACCTCGAACTGATGGACCGCTGAAACCGTGCAATATTTTCGCAACCATCACAAAGTAGTGCGTGCGTTTGTTATTATTAACTATTGTATTTTATTCAAATTTTTTATATAATAGGTTTTATGGCAGCGTGTTTATAATTAAGAGTTGTCCGTAAGCCAGTATTTTATATTATTAAAATCTGTAGTCCTACTCTTAAGTCCTAATCTCTGGTTATCCATTAATTATCAGTGACCACTCAGCCAATTATGACCTGAGTGCTGGGAGTCTATCAAGAAAAGCAGATGGCATAAGGCAGGGTGGGGGGGGGGCACCCACCCCACCCCTCTCACGGCACTTACTGATGCATCAGAACAAGAGTTGTGAAACGGGGGCGGAAGCCTATCCCAAAACGCAAGCAGAACATGACCTCTGAGCCGAGCCTCAGTTTAACCCAGCGAAGCAGAAGCCTTAAGGCAACAGCCATACCAACAGCCCCACTGTGATCTTTTAAATATATTTAGATTTAGCAGATCCACTAATACCCCTGCAGAGCAAGGGCAGCGCAATGTTTGCTAAGGTTATTAAGTTAAGGGCAAGGCTATTGCTGTTAAAAACCCATCAATATTCCTGTTTTTCAGGCACTTACTTAGGTGGATCAACACGCAAAGGGAACAGGTTTGTTGATGAATATTTTATTAGTCAAGAGGGCAGGGAGCTCCGAGAGTGCAGATATGCTTGTAACATTGATTCACAGATGGAGAATGAGAGTGAAACACACAGACAAAAGGAGAAGGCAGAAACCTCAGCTCGAGTCGAAGGAAAAATGTTTCTATAGCAACCACTTCTAATAACCCCCTGTCTGAAAAACTTTGTCTCCAACAACACACGGCTCCTTGGAGATCTGCTCCCTTTGTTATTTCTGCCCTTTAACTAGCGGGTCCCCAGTTCAATCACAACTGGTCTTAATATTCAAGCTCATTCAGGCTTGTGGACATAAATGACCAGGTGGGTACAAAAAAAAAAACGTAGTAAAGTATATCCTAATAGAGCAGAAGAGCATCTTTCAGGCTTTAAGGCCGCTATTTCAGTCATGTCAAATCACTCTAGTTACTGATTTTGTGACTTGTGTCCATTTTCCCTTCGATTTAACCAGAAAAATCAATTTTTCCCTCTGTGAAGAAAGCAAATTACGCCTGAAGGGAAAGTAAGTGAAGACTGTATTTTTCTTCTTCTTCGTCGGTTCAGTTTGTTTGCTCTAGTGCCTTTTCCTCGGTCTGCACCCTCTCCCACCGGCGGCAACTTGCCTGGATTAAGGAAGGCGGAGCGAGCGGAGATGTTGATCTCCTGCAGGTGCTCCAGCGTCTCCGTGTGAAACAGGCGGATGGAGGAGCTCTCAGAGAACGCCATCCAGACGCCACCCCCCGCCTGCACCGTATGTGCCACGCTCACCCTCGCGTCAGAGTGCGCCTCAAAACTCTGAAAGGGGGACAGAGGGAGCGACACACCAAAGGGGCGGAGTGAGGGACATGTAGTGACATCACGAGAGCGTCGTCACGGAAAATCAACAGTCCACAAGTAAATATTTGAGACCACTGCCGATATTCAGCAGGCTACAACATATTGATCAGCGCAACAGTGCAAAATTACCCAAAGCAATGCAAGAAAAGATCTCTGATTCTGAGATGAGAGAAGCTATGAGACGAGTCAAATGCCTGTTTAAGACATGCATCATCAAATATAACATCTGGTACATTACTTACTTCTTATTTGCATAGCTACATCTAACTGAATCATTGAGCTGAAGGTCTAGCTAGTGTTTTTTGTAATAACGAAGTATATTACAAACCTTTTTATAATGATGCAAATGCTGATCTCAATTTTAATGAAATCGACGTGAATATAAAATCCATATATTGAAATACAGGCCTGACCCCACATCTGTATATGCTATTGGAAGGAAAACACCAAAGTATGGGTTTATTTTACGCTAGGTTCTTTGGAAGCGTCTAGTTTGGGTGGGGTGTAGCTCGAGCATGACACAGACAAAAGAAAAACAGACATGTAGTAATTACAGATTATTTACTAATTTAGCAGATGTGAAGGGAGGGAAGTGAGGAACCGTTATTTATTTATTTAGTCTAATATTCAGCACATAATATCAGCTGCAGATTGTCCTGATTGTCACAAAAGAACAATGTAATGTGATTTATCAGAGCTGACAACAGCTCTGCTTGGTCTGTGTGGGTTTCACCTTTTTTAATGCTTTGATTCCAGCTGAAATGTGACATTAAAGATATTTCTCATTGTGTTTGAAAGGGCTTCACTATACAAAAGGAAATACCTCAGTGAGCAGAGGTTGCACTCTCTCTTTGGATGAAGCAGTGCACTGTCCTTAAAATTTAGCATTAAAAAAAAACAACCAGGATTTCATTCATTTCTGCTGCTTACAGAGCTGGATATTTTACTGGAGCAATTCGGATTAAGTGCCGCACACAAGGGCATAACACAAGGGCCCTGATTTCACAGCCCTGAATAATTCACACAAACTGCCTTTTCTATTGTCTTAATTTCTCCATTTACATAAAACTTTAATCCGACGCAACAGCTTTATTTGTCACTGCAACCATGGTAGCACACGACAACATCTCCTGGGACGTGAACCAATAACCATTAGTCAACGCAAGTGTTCTTAACCAGTGTGATACGGAATGCACCACTTAAGCCACGTAGCAGAGGCTGCATCGGTTCACTATTAAAATAACGACAAAGAAGAAATGGGGCGGGGCTGACCCAGACAGCTGCAGCAAGGCGGCGCGCCGGCATGCGTGCGGAAGTGCTGGAACCCGCCGTTTTGCCCTTGCCGCGGGGCATCAGCGTGTGTGTACGAAGCCTCTTTGATTGCTCCCCTTTCATGCTTAGTTCACCTCTGCTGAAAAATAAGCATCGCTCATTTGGTCTGGGAGTCGTGTCTCCCCACGCTATCGCCACAGAGGTGCAGAGGATGATCACGGTGATCAGGAAGTAGCTGTTGCCAGACAAGAGGTGCATGGAATGTGCTTTAAACTCAGGATGGACTTAAAAACTCCTCTCAAATACAATGCACTGAAAGGACTGGCTGCGGCCTTATTGGTTTACAAGATCTAGATGTAATTCTAAAAACACTGGATTCTTGTGGTTTAAATATAATGCCTGTTGATGGTAAGGCTACAGACAAACACAGCTATACGCTACACTCATCAAGGCTGTGTGATGTTCTGTCTGCCATTTTCAGAGATCCAGTCTCAGTATGTAAGCATACACAACTATAGGCTTGTACGTCTATATAGGCAACTGTATCTGCGTCTGCTTTGATTTAGTCTAGTTTAGTTGCTGTACCACCTGCAGCTCACACTATGTAATCCACCTGAAGGTAAGCAGGTTTAAGTCTGGCCTGTACTTGGATGCGAGACCAACTGGGAAAGCTGGGCTGCTACTGAAAGAGGTTTGGTGTGGCTGACAGGTTAAGCCCGTCCCATGGTCAGTGTGGATCCCAGTGCAGTGATGGGGACACTGTACTGCAAAAATAGCACTGTCTTTTGGATGAGACATAAAACTAGGGTCCTGATCCTTATCCAGGTGGGGGCTATACAGTAGTGGTGGTTGAAGTGGCTCCCCATTGGTTCTGTAAAGTGTTTTGGGTGTCTTGAAAAGTGCTATATAAATGTAACGTTCATTCATACCTTAAATGTGCAGCTCAGTGGGTTAGGACTCTCTGTCCCTGCGATTGGAAGGTTGTCGGCTCAAATCCCATGGTCAGTAGTATACTAAGGCCCCTAACTCCAATTGCTCCAGGGACTTGCTGACCCAGGCTTCTCAAAAATAAAAACGCCACTTTCAAGGAAAGCATCTCAAATTAAACAAACATGTTAATAATTCTGTCTGTCATCCCTCAAGATCAGTACTATCTCAGTACTCAGTAAAACACGATGCAGTATAATGTATGGGTTTGTCAGAGGATGGGGGATTTTTGGTGAGATTCTTGGCTTTGCTGTTCTTATTGTGCAGGAAACATATAAAACCACCACAACATGGAGATGGGACCCACCCAGGTGACTCTCAGGTCTTGAATATGCCCTTTGAGAATGAATCTGTGAATGACTTGCGGAAGGTTTGAGAAGGTCCTGGACCAGTCCATTCCAGGTATCCCAGGATTGCCTGGTTATTACTGTATATAGCAGCGAGTTATGTCTCATGAACTGATCATATCTGAACTTCAAAAACTTTTTTAAATTGTGACCAATTTAACGAAATATAATGCTTCATATCATGTCAACACATCTATTCTACATACATAGGTGATATCTACTCTACATACACAGGCCTCATCCACAATACATACACAGATTACAGAGGTTAAATACATGCTACATACAAACCGATCGGTGCTGTATCTCTGTCCGACTCTATACAACACCCTGACAAGATACATAATGGTACAGAAAAGTCCTCAAGTGTGCAATATGTCACATTACACAGCATAATCGAGTCGGGTAGATATCAGCATGAATAGAGCACATCCATCAGTGGGGACGTGTTCGGCAAGGAATGACAAGCAAGATTCTGACAAATCATCCACAGTTTAGAAAAAGAAAAAAACAAAACAGAGTAATTCTAAAAAGGAGCATACGGCTCTATGGGGAGCGATCACACGTGAGAGTCCTCAAAACTTTCTCAAGCAGAAGGGCAATGCCTTCTGCAGGGAGATGCTCTGATCCAGACGTGCTATCATAGCACAGCATGTTTGGCCAGTCTAGGACCATGTTTGTCTGTGTGGATAAAGCCAGGGGCGATGGAGTCCGGGGCAGCCCGGCATGCACATCCACTCTACAAACACAGAGCATATGCACTCTACAAACACAGATCTCATCCACTCTACATACACAGATCTCATCCACCCTACATACACAGGGCATATCCACTCTACATACAGAGATCACATCCACTCTACATACACAGATCACATCCACTCTGCATACACAGAGCAAATCCACTCTACATACACAGATCACATCCACTCTACATACACAGAGCATATCCACTCTATACACAGATCACATCCACTCTACATACACAGATCACATCCACCCTACATACACAGATCACATCCACCCTACATACACAGATCACATCCACTCTACATACACAGATAACATCCACTCTACATACACAGATAACATCCACTCTACATACACAGATCACATCCACTCTACATACACAGAGCACATCCACTCTACATACACAGATCACATCCACTCTACATACACAGAGCATATCCAC
>JAODUD010000107.1:2552890-2565024 GCA_026784285.1 Stomatorhinus walkeri
CACATCCACTCTACATACACAGATCACATCCACTCTACATACACAGAGCATATCCACTCTACATACACAGAGCATATCCACTCTACATACACAGATCACATTCACGCTACATACACATATCACATCCACTCTACATACACAGATCACCTCCACTCTACATACACAGAGCACATCCACTCTACATACACAGATCACATCCACTCTACATACACAGAGCATATCCACTCTACATACACAGAGCATATCCACTCTACATACACAGATCACATCCACTCTACATACACAGATCACATCCACTCTACATACACAGAGCATATCCACTCTACATACACAGAGCATATCCACTCTACATACACAGAGCATATCCACTCTACATATGTAACCACGGCTCTCAAACACAGTTAAGAGGCTTTAAATCCAGAATGAGTGCTCTCTGCCACTCTGCCTTTTGGCCGCTATCTCTAGGTTTCGGCGTCTTATGCTCACAAAGACACTAAAACGTGACACTGGATAGCAAATTGTGCTGTGTGATCATCACCAGAAACTTGGCCGTTAGAGAAGAAAGGCAGTTTTCTAATAATAACTAAGACGCTTAATACTTCCCAGGTAACAAAAATAGACTTTAGTGAACATTGGTAATAATAATACTAATCCATAGGGTTCCTGGAAGATAAGAGAGCAATTCAAACTGGCAGGGCGCTTCACAGCTGAGATTTACCAAACAAACTGGGATCATTCCCAGGGCCAGTCATCTTAAAAGGCGGCAAACTGCCATTTTCTTCATTCATCACTAATCCTGAAATATGAATATTGTTTGCCCGCTAAAATAGAATCACTAAGCAGTTTACAAGGCAGTTTTACTGAGAGCTCTGTAGGCTTACAAACAATATACAGCCGGCAAAAAGCAGATTTCACTTCAAAATGAGGTAAACCATTATTACTGCTATCTAATGCAATCTTCACAAGTTTCACCTTTTTAAAATAATTCCTCATTAATTATACCTGCCACACCATACCTGTGGAAAAGACTATGAGTGACACGTGCTTCTCAATGACAGGTTCCTGCTGACCGCTCTGCTCACCCGAGTGTCCAGGTTGGAGCCCTCGATGACAGTGACCCGGTTGGCACAGCTAGCCCAAATGCAGTCTTCCAGCGCCAGCAGGGTGCGGACCGGCTCCGACCCCACGGAAACCCGTCTGCCCGACTCCGGGTCCCAGAGTTCCTCTGCAAGCCCAGGACACGCCATTCAGCTTGGACAATCCTCAGGGCTCTCTGCTGCTTAAAGCCTGCATTTCACTCTATGGCGTCCAGCAAAAGCTTCCGGACATTTTGTCTGAGTTCTGCCACAACCATTTTCATAAAATAATATTTCACTTTCCAAAATATTTATTTTGGGGGAAATGCCCCATCGGCAATTATCATGTTACTAAACACAGGTCACAGTCCTATAAACATTCTGTTTCATGCATCAAAATCATAAAATGCGGAACTCTTAATGAAGATTTCCATTGACATCTCTTAGAATATTTTAGTGTATAATGTGGAAGAGTGATTGCTCACCATGGGCCAGTGCTAAATACCCCTATACAATCTATTTTTTTTACTTGTTTCTGCAGAAGCTGTACTTTAATGTTAAAAGACAGATGAAGGACACTTCAGTCACGAAGAGAGAATTCATTCTGAGCCGAGCGGTGAAGCTGTATATGCCAATAATAATCACCTGCAAATTTTTCTTTATATAAAATACTATATAACCACATTCATTAACTGCCAAAACAGAAAAAACCCCATACCACTATTGGAGTAATAGATGCCATAAAATATCAACTCTTCTCCCTATTTATTAGTGTTGTCATGTTGGGTGTTTTCTGTGTCACATACAAAGAAACTTTTATTTTATATACACTTAACAGGATTTATAATGCTTATTACGGTCCTGTAGTGTACATACAGTAGTATATTATACATTTTTGAATAAAATTAATTTTATACAGTTTCAGGAAGGGATTTAAACCTATAACCTTTATACACAGGGTCTGGTAAAAGTAGGGGTTTGAACTTATGTGCAGTACAGTGCCAGTCACAATCACGCGGCTCTGCTTTTTTCAGCAATAAACTCCAGGCCAAAAGTCATCCAATCGGCTCAGTGGAATCTCACCTCCGTTCTTTCGACTGTAAACCATCACCCTTCCATCCACCAGGCCGGCAAACAGGAGGTCATGCAGGTGTTTCAGGCACAGAACAGGGCAGCCTTCGGGGTCACGGAAGGTCAGCAAGCACTGTGCAGTGGTGTCCACACTGCCGTACGCCAGGATTCTGGGGAATGTAATACAGGAAAATCATGAGGGGATCCTCCTGCATGTACGCAGACATACGACATGTACGCAGACATACGACTTGTACACAAATTAAAACAAAATTTAAAGTACACATTTTTTTCAGTTTAATCAAAGGTGAAGTTTAATCCAACTGTTAGTGGAACATTACATTATTCATTTGTACTGCTGATTAGCATGTAAAACCTGATTAGTATACAGAGAGCTCTTTTGACTGATGTAGAGCTCATTTTGACTGACCTAAATGTGTTGACACCATGATTTTCCTCAATACAATTCTCACCCACTCAATTTCAATTGTATAGGCAGCAGATAACGGTCCCAGATATTTTTTCCTTCATGGATTCATCTTCGAAGCTTCTGTTCCCATCTCTTTTGTTGCTGTCTGGTTTTCTTGCGCTTTTTAAAATTGCATACCGCCAACCGGTGTGAAATCTATCGGTAATGCGATATGTTAGGTGCTCTGGAGCAACATTGTACGAAATGGGACCAGATGGACAGAATCTGCAGGTCGCTTCTCTGACCTGCCGTCTTGGAGCCCCAGACAAATGGTGTTGCCAATCCGGAATGGGCTCTCATTTTTGTCCTCCTCGGCCTCGTCTGGCTGACTGAACTCTGAGATGTACTCCAGACACAGGACAGGCGCCCCCACCTGGAAGGACTTCACGGAGCGGGGGGTGGGCCTGTTAAGCGAGAAGATCGCCACTTGGCCCTGGGTGGCAGCTCCCCCGCTGGCCACCTGCACATAACCAGCGGGAAACAAGCTCAGCCAATGACTGCAATGAAGGGAGTGAGACAGCTCTTCTTATTGGCTGATTCTGCAGTTTCACACATCGCCCAATACGAACAGCTCGCTTGCCCTTCTTCAGGTCTCAATTGAAACTTATCAATTTCCCATAGCTTTACTACCATTTTCGTTTGTAATAAATTTACATATGAGAACAGCTTTATTATAGCCTCCAACTACATTCACACTCTTAGATCTTTCAAATGTGCGCCTGACTACAAACCTGTGCTTAACAGAAGATCTATGGCAATGCTTCTGTCACCCTGCTCATTTACTCAACAGACAACGGAGGAGTTAATATTTCAATTGCCCATTCTCACTGGGCTATTCAGATGTTTAAGCCAAGGATTAAGGTTTACACAGTTAAGCCTTGTGAACAAAGACAATAGACTGACTTTAATAATAGAACAGCAGACAGAAAATGTTTAATTACTTTTTCTGGGATGTATCAAGGGGTGTATCTATGTGGAATGTTTGGAGAGGGCTGTAGGAGATTGAAATTCACTGAAGTCGGTGGGTAAACCGTCTTCCCAAGTTTCAATATTAAAATATATACGGAATATTTCAATGATGTCATCTCATGCAGGGTGTCCCCTGGCTCATGCCCTGAACTTTCTGGGATAGACTCCAGGCTCCCTGGATAAATGGTTATGGAAGAAGGAATGATGCAGTATTAAGGTCTTTCATCAAATCACAAACACATAATCCAGCTGATCAACACAAAAATAAAACGTCTGCAGTCCGCATACAGGATCTTATTGGTATAAGGACTGTGTTTGTAGCTAGCTGCCTTGTTTGGTTCCACACCCCCAGAGATCTGTATATGACAGTATGTTTGGCAGTGGGAGGGGGCACCTGAACATCTGCCCTTTAAGCCTAAATGAATGAAAATGCTCCATCATTGATATTCCGAGCTCCCTTTTTTGATATTGACCATCTTGCAAAATCTCCCGTATGAGAAAAATTACTCGCCCACCCCCCGCCCAGCTAGTTGACCAATCCCCCGCGCTGGAGCACCTGCCTCTTCAAATGTCCGTCGCACATCACTGTAGTCCTGCACCCTGCTTTAATTCCCTTTGTACACAGCCATCAGTGTTGCCAGCCAACTCACCCCTTCTTCAAATCATGCATTATAAATTAGTGCAGTAAACTATATATTTTGTGAAAAAACACACTCTCGTGTTCATAGGGAGCCTTGGCTTTATAAGCGTTGCCATCGCACGAACTGAAGATAAAGAATAGGCTGTTTTCTTTCCATCTGGCCTTGAAAGTAGACTTGCCCTGTCCTATCAGAAAGACCGTCCCTAAAGCAGACGTGCGGCTGATGCTCCAAAGGATCTGAATGACCGGCTTATTGTCCGGATGACAGCCAGATTTGCAGCTGAGAGAGCATTCGCTGCAGTTTTTCTGTATGAAATCTAATTGGCCACTGCTGTGAAATGTCTAAATTTTACTGAATAGAGGCTGCAGCATGTGGGTGGCACAGTGGGCAGCATTAGGACCTCGCAGCCCTAGGGTGGTGGCTTAGGGTCCTGCCCTCACCTGCATGTGCCCCCCGCCCTCACCTGCATGTGCCCCCCGCCCTCACCTGCATGTGCCCCCCGCCCTACACAATCTGGGCACCGGTGCCTAGATGGAACGGAGTCTCCGAATGGCCCTTAGTCAGTGAGCGCTGTAATGCACTGGAGTCCATCGCTTTGCGTGTGACACATGCTGAGATTCTCTCCATGAGCACGACACTGTTATTTTAATTATGCATATAAAAAAAAGTCTGTAAAATTTGCCAGATATGTACTTCATGAATATTTATGATGGAACCCTAATTCCTCTGCATGTAGACCCCAAGACTTTGGCTGACTCTCACGCTAAGTGTGACCATTTAATAGAATATCACCTCATTTGAGCAGGAGAGACTTGCAGACCGTTCGAGTGACACAACATTAATCCCAGAACTCCACTTTCTTTTTAACTTGAAATGCATCTTTTCAAACCAACCGCATCCCGGAGTACTTTTCAGATTCACTAAAGCAAATAAGAAAATCCCAGGCTTTTCCGAGACGGGCATTACCAGAACTTGATAGCCCTTCTAGAAGTTACTGACTCATTCTAAAAAACAGAGATCCTACAAGAGCAAATCCTCATTTTTCTCCGTTTAATTTTTCTCCCTGTGATTTTCCCGTGTCCCTCATTTGTTTTTAAATCTATCTAAATTCTAGGGTGTCTGGGGACAGCCTTGTAGCTGCCTGGCAGAACACTTTCCTCCTACAATGACAAGCCCCCCCCCCCAATTGATAAAGGATACATTTCCAAGTCAAGAAGTACAGCAATCTACATAATTCAGGCTCACGGGATTTGCATTACATGATATCATACTATTTCCTTGCTTGAAAGACTCTTTCACCGAAAGCGAATTACATACAGTATTTTACAATAGACTTTATCTATTTACACTGCAAGGTATTTTAATGAGTCAATTTTGGCTAAGTATCATAACCACAGGTATAACAGAAGTGCCCCGGCTGGGATTACAGCCTAGGGATGGGAAAAATAAAGCTTCCAAATCCACGGTGAGTGTTATTACAGTATGCTGTCAATATCCCACTTTAACACATTTCCCACTGATTCCTCTATCAGCTTCCCTTGGGTTAAGACCATCAGTGACTGGCAGATACTGGTACTCTGGTCCGACAGGGACGAGGCTTCAGAATACACATCATCTCTGCTTGACACCTGCGACCTCTAAGCCTGAAGCCCACCTGCTCTCCCGCAAAGCTTCCCAACGCCCCTGATGACACCTACGTTAAATGACATTTAGAAGACTTACCCACAAGTAGCCCTGTGGCAGTGACGTACTGGCTGCTGAGAAGCCGAGCAGGGTGCACTGGACCGGGTTGTGAAGGGCAGCCAGCAGCTGGACAGGAGAAACAAAACAAAAGCCATACATTAACCAGGAAGGACCCCCATGGACATGCTGGCGAAGACCCCGCCCCCACAGACACCCCGGCAAAGGCCAAGCCCTCACGGACACGACGACGAAGGCCCCGCCCCGAAGGACACACCGGCGAAGGCCCCGCCCCCACAGACACCCCGGCAAAGGCCCCGCCCTCACGGACACACCGGCGAAGGCCCCGCCCTCACGGACACACTGGCGAAGGCCCCGCCCCCACAGACACCCCGGCAAAGGCCACGCCCTCAAGGACATGACGACGAAGGCCCCGCCCCGAAGGACACACCGGCGAAGGCCCCGCCCCCACAGACACCCCGGCAAAGGCCACGCCCTCACGGACACGACGACGAAGGCCCCGCCCCAAAGGACACACCGACGAAGGCCCCACCCCCACAGACACGTCAAGGAAGGCCGCGCCCCCACAGACACGCCAGCACCCAGGCATGCTGTTGGGGACGACATTACAAATTGGAGATCATCAGCGGATCGGCGTCAGGACGTCTGGCTCAGGCCCCAAAGAAGGATATAAGCCAATCAGCTTTACACCAAAGAAGGATATAAGCCAATCAGCTTTACACCAAAGATGGATATAAGCCAATCAGCTTTACACCACAGGCTGGTAATCCTGTGAAGGGACATTGGCATTCCACAGGTAAGGCTGCCGGGGTGATATATCTGCTGGTCTCATACCTGCGGGTCATCTGTCACCTCATTTACTGTCCCTCATAACAATATATCATCAGATATATGTATCATTACAGGACGAGAAGCAAGGCTGCCATCCGTGTCTCAGATTGAAGATTATTTCAGTGCCCGCAAGGTAATGAAAATACTGTGTGTGAGTGTGTGTGTGTGTGTAGGTTATGTATATATTACATTGTGGGGACCATTTATTTTGTGGAAAACTCAATTTTATAAAAAATCAGTGAAAAAAATAAAATTACTAAAATACAAGTCTTGTATTTTGATTGGTTTTTTATGTTTAAGGTCTGGGCTGGGTAGGGGTTAGGGTTACTGTATTACCTTGCACAACATATATATATGGTAACGCTTTACATTAACTGCACCTTCATAATCCTTTTATATTGAATTCATAAAATGTTCAGTACACCTTCATAATGTATTCATTAAGTATTCATAAAACATTCATAAGCTACATGTAAGTATACCATAACATCCTAACATGTCATAGCAACTGAAATATACATTAATAACAAACATTATGTAATAACAAACATTGTAATTGTATAATCATGTAATGTTTGTTGTATATGTATATTAAAGCTGTTAAGGGATGTTAGGATGTTAAGGTTTACTTGCATGCTACTTATGAATGTTCTATGAATGCTTTATGAATGCTTTATGAATGCTTTATGAAGGTGCACCGAATAAATGCATTAATGCGAAGCGCTACCATATATACATACATACACACACACACACACACACACACACATACAATAAATGATTTTTTGTTGCTGCCGGTTTGATGTATGTGTGTTTCAATGTGTTCATTCCCTCTTGTCTGCCAGACAGATTGAAACAGCCCATGAGATGATAGAGGGAGGAATCAGAATGATGAAAAAGGGACATTAAGAGTAGTGATGGCTGAAATTAGCCTATGAATCCACAGATAGGACTGCATACACTAACTCCATTCAAACTGGTTACTTTACTTCTATCTGACTGCTAAAGTAGGCGGAGACTGACCCTATATGGTAATCCATCCTCCTGTCACAAAAAAGGATCTTATTATTCTAGAGCAGCATTTCCCTATTCAATCCTCGTGAGCAAAAGGATGGACTGTCTGTGGGTCCCTGAGGACTGGATTGGGAAACACTGTTAAAGCAATGTTCTCACTGATCTTCTAGTAAAACCAGTAATACCCATGCTGCATGTTTATTGAGGATCATGCTTACTGCAGCCCCATATGCCACTGCTCTGGCAGGAACATTGCATCCTGTTTCAATGTCGGGCCTGCACACAGCCCTGCACACGGCCCTGCACACAGTCCTGCACACAAACCCAGGCTGTGTATTTGACATCCAGCCTTGGTTGTATGTGTGGAGTTGGCGTGTTCTCAAAATGTGTATGGATTTGGCATGTTCGCACTGTACGTGGAGTTGGCATGTTCACACTGTACGTGGAGTTGGCATGTTCTCATAATGTGTGTGGAGTTGGCATGTAAGTATATGGAGTTGGCTTGTTCTCAAAATGTGCATGGAGTTGGCATGTTCTCATTATGTGCATGGAGTTGGCATGTTCTCATTATGTGCGTGGAGTTGGCATGTTCTCATTATGTGCGTGGAGTTGGCATGTTCTCATTATGTGCGTGGAGTTGGCATGTTCTCATTATGTGCGTGGAGTTGGCATTTTCACACAGTGTGCTCTCATTGTGTATGAGGGGCTGGCATGTTCTCCCCTATTTGTGCAGCTTTCCTGCCACAGTCCAAAACGATGCACTTAGATGAATATGAGACACTAGATTGCCCTTCACATGTGACTGTGCACATGTGCTCTGCAAGGGACTGGCATCTCATGCAGGCTCCCAGGGACCAGCTTCAGGCCCACTGCCACTGTACCTCAATGGTGTTTAGATGGTCCAGAAGCTGGAAAATTAGAAGAAACACCAGCACATGCTCTTTTCCAGAGTGTGATGCCTGGCTCTCAGTCAGATGGCAAAAGCTGCGACTTCTATCTACTGTCATTATGGAGCATTTTGGGTATGAAAGGTATCAAAACCTCCTGCCAAAATGTCTGAGTTCAGTTCTGTGCCAATTCATCCTACAGGGGTCATTTTCAGGTCCTTTTGCTTAAGTGCCACACATCATGGCCGCCAGGCATGAAAATGGCCATGTTTTGCAAACTGACCCTCTCACAACTTAAACCCATAGATGTAAGACAACAGTACTACCCATTGCACCAGCGTGCTGCCCCCAGGAAACCTTTTCTGTATGTTAATTATCATCATATATTGTTCAGTGGAAGAACAGTTAAAATGATCACTTTCTGGGGTTTATGGGAATTGTATAGAATAAGTGGAGTAGATTATCTAGTTAATAAATACGCAAAAGGCGTATAAATTCTGATACTATAGGGACTGGAATCAAGGTTTCCATGACATAACTAAAATGCAACACTAGTCCGGATTTGCTTGTTTTTAATATCCATTACAATACCCTTAGGTAAACCTCAGTAATAATCTAAAAATAGGATCAAAGATGAATCGAGCTAGTTATGTTTTTGTTATTGAGTCATTGTTCCTTAAAATTGTATGGGTACCCTGAGGTCAAGATCAAAGGACTGCCTAATATTCAAACTCCAGATCTGCCTAATGAATATTTTTAGCATTTTGAATGTCACAGACGGAAGGAAAAATGACACTGCAGATGAATCGCACCGCAGGTCATACGCCCTGCAATAATTATTAACTGTCCAACGGTTTGCGGGTCAGAGCGTTCCTTTGCCCAACCCTTATGGGACATCTTCTCTGTGTACTCAACACAGATGGGCCGGTGACGATTCCATTCCCCACTGGTTCCTTCTTTCCGCAATTATCCCTTGCAGACAGACATACGCGGAGATATCTGAAGACAACTTCACGGTGCCAGATTAACAGATTCATGGTGAGACGCCGCATGCACACATTTATATGCAAATTCACACGCATGCGCGTGCATAAAGTGCTTGTGTCTCTCCCCGCCTGGAGCGCACGTCCAGATCGAGACATGCCTGGCTAATATAATGCTAATTCGATTGGTATTGCTACAGCTTAGCCTCCCAGCCATGCCGACAGAGCCCAGGTGCCAGTGTACGACAGCACACAGCTGGCCTCAGATTGCTGGTTTTAAAGTGGACCGGGTGCCATTTGGAGCATCGGGGCCCCTCACGGTTTTTACAAGGCACTTATCCAACATGGAACAATGACAAGAGAAGGCCACACTGGCTCCTGGCATTTTCATGATGTGTTTCAACACAATGGAGTTGACAGTCCTAGTGCTAAATGGGGGTGTTTAAATCCATCACTCAGATGACAGCACTGTGAACAAACACTCCTCGTTCCCAACAGCATCAAAGTGGGGGATTAATGGCACAGCCACTCTGATTCAAGTGGTCCCACTTTTAAACACGCAGAACTTATTTCAATGCGCTCTGATCTATGGAATGTATCCCAGTTCCATCCTCCACACTGTAAACATGATTGAGGTTTCTGGTCTTTATTGCAATCACAAACCGCCACATGGGGAGGTATTCGGCGAAGTTACCCCAAAAGAACATGACACAATTCCCACGTCAATATACATGAATTTTAGCACCTACCAGCCATAACGTAATATTATAAACACCCTTTGGGGGCAACATGTGGCTCAGTGGGCTAAGCGTATATGGCTGTAATCAGAAGGTTGCTGGTTCAAACACAACCTCAACACATCTGTGGGTTTTTGAGTAAGGTCCTTAACCCCTGGGTGCTGCTATAGGAGGCAGCCCTTCGTGGACAACTGACTCTCTGCAAAGAGCAACCTGAGGGAGACACAAGGTATCAATTATAAGGTATTCAGTTCATGAAGGAAACCAACATCATTTGCTCTCTCACCAGTCCTTATTTCTGGGAGTTTCTTATATAATATTATCACCCCCATGCATTAAAAAATCGCTGCTTTTACCAGGGAGATAATTCTTCTACACAACTTTGACCTTGTCTGTAGAATCAAACCCTCAGCAGACAAAAGCTAAATATTGGTGATGTATCCTGTTGCTTTGTAATGTCAGCCATAGGTGTGGAAGAAGCCGATTGACTGACAGCATGTCGGCATTGCGGCAGAAGGTGAGAGGAATTCCCTTGTAGTGTGAGTATATCACGAAAAACAGATCTGCTCCGCACTGCAAGGATATGGGGTCTGTGAGGGGGCAGAGTGGAGCAGAGCTGAGCTGATTTATCAAATGACAGAGGAGTCTTAGCAGAAGAGCAAAGCCAGGCACTGTCACTCGACACACAACCGACCTGGCAAACACACCAGATCCAGAGAACTAAACCAAAACACAAGCACCGACATCCATATTCAGTCCAGTCACAACATCCACAACATGGCAAACAGGCTGACATAATTTTTATAAGCACGTACACTGTGAAATAGTCTAAGATCAAGCAAGATTCATCATGGCATGATATTATCTATGACCAGAATTTATTTGAAATCAGAATTTGAAACAGAATCATTATGCATTGCGTGGATGTAGAGCTGAAACTAAGGATGCTGCTGATGTTGAATATTAAGGTTATCTGTCCTTTCCAATGAACCAATAAAATAACCAGTAAATGGTTACCATTAAATGCACATGAGAGCACATTCTGATACAACTGAATTGAGCATGTGATTAATGAACATCATCTGCCTGCCAATGAATTCTGTAAGTCCAATGAAAGTAAATAACAGAGAGACTTCAGTGCGTCTATCAGACTGCTGAGTCTTCAGGATTATGTCAGTCAGATTCTGAAGTATGATCCACCGGACAGTAAATCCAAGCCATCAAGCGGGCCTCATCTTCTGGACCATAGGGACGCAATTACAACAAGGGCTGTAAATCTGAATTGTACGCACATCTTTAGTCAATTTTCATCTATTGATGGGAACCAATCAAGATGCTAGGGCTTGTGTCCCAAGAGGGGAGATGGCAGAACCTCAATAGTCTTATTTCACAAAACTCTTACCATCTTCTGAAGATCTTACCAGAGAGAACATTTTTACACTTCACGCTTTAAGAAAAATGGGATAGACTTCTTCTAGCAACGTACCACTGGTCCTTTTGATCAGCCAGGTTCATTTCCTTTGAAACTCTACTGGATGTTAATCCCCTGTATAAAAATAACTAGCTGCAGATGACATCATAGTGCCCAGTATGACATCACCCGCAGGCTGCGTGCCAAGATAACGGATCCTGCAGCTCTCAAGAATTGAGAAGCTCATGAGAGGCTCTATGAGGACAAAGCAAACCAACGGCCAGATAAGAGCTGATGGGTGAACAGACTGCAGCACGCAAGGGGGGGGGGGGGGGGCGGGAGGC
>JAODUD010000107.1:2565029-2576548 GCA_026784285.1 Stomatorhinus walkeri
CGGCCCCAGTGGCCTTAGAGACTCCTGCCCCAGTCCCAGTGGCCCTAGAGACTACTGCCCCGGCCCCAGTGGCCCTATCCTTCCTCCTCAGCTGAGACTGAATTCCGTGAATCATTATTAAAACAAGATACAAGGTCACACAAGAATCATTTCCCACAGCAAATCAGACTGCTTTCAGCAAGCGTAACATTTCCTTTAAAAACAATCTATACGTGTTTTGTGCCACCACAGCAAAACAAAACATCAGTCTTATTGCTGATTTACCAGCAGAGCCAAGCAGTGTTTCACGTGGGAAACACCTTTCTAAACAGACTGATGAAGCACAGTGGGGTGAGTTGCAGGAAGAGGGGGTTCATAAGTCACGACAGAGACATGAACACAAGGGGGGGGTAGCTTTGGTTTCAACACTGGTAGGGACCCCCCTGCCTCCCCAAAAACACACACAGTGCTCCCACAATTTTGTCCCTACCACCCATATCCAAATCTACACCATGGCATGAATATTTACCTGCTCAGCCAGCACCTTAAATGGCCGACAGGGCTCTGTATTCTGCTGAAGCAAGTTACTCAGCGCTGCCAGAGCAGGGCTGCTTCTGGGAAGGCATCACCCCCAACACGACAGCAGCACTCCGGGTGGGCAGTGGCCCCACCTTTCACAGCTACGCCTGCACCTCCGTCCCTTCCCAGCATGCCTCTGCCGTTAAAATGGGCACCTCTTTACCGGTGACCTTCACAGACCCGCTCGCGCCAAATGCCCCCAGCACCACTCATCTGACGCCGTGAGGACAGCAAAGTCATCGACATCTCATTTTCCACTCTCAAAGGTCACCTCCACGCCAGGTCATAAACGTCTCCTAATTAAGGTCTGGACTGAAACCGTCAGAAATTATATGCCTGGACCCGACCGGCACGACAGAGTATCAACTTTTCTCTAGTATTTTAACTTTGCAATGCCATTTGAAATTAATATTTAATTTTTATATACAGACACTGGAACACTTGTCATTCACCAGAATATGAACATATAACACATACCTTTCATTTAAGATGTATTACATTTAAAATGTATTTTGCTGCAGTCTTAGACCACTTCTGATGTATCCTAAAGTGGATTACTTCTTTTGTAATCTTGACTCATCTTTGAATTAAGGAATTCTCATTAGAGATGTTACAGGTGGGCTGTGGACCCAGCTGAATCAGTCACGCTCCGAAGGCCCTGTAACACATCCGGCTCCGCGTGGCTTCATGACGGGATTCACTAGCGGCTCTCCGCCATCGCCCACCGGCTGTCTCTTCACGCCTGGGCCGGCACACTACGCACCCACCGCTGCGGGCCATGTTCTAATTAATCTCCTCGTTTTCTTCAGATTGACTTGTGTGCCGAGTCGAGCTCTGATGCTGGCGAGCTCCAGCTCTGGGAGAGTTAGAGACCCTCTAAGCCGTTAATCGCAGCTCTTACTATATTAAGTCACTCACTTTGACACGACTTTCCTCTTAAACTGCCTCTCGTGGGTAAACTCTTTTCACACTTAAAACTGTCGCTTCGCACGGTTACCGAAACGCTTACACCAGGACTTACCGCAGCTCGGTTTTGCCAAATGTATTTTTGTGAAATATTTCACCGACTTGCCACTTTCCCTCATTCCTCTAAATGCCACCCGAATATTTTGTTGGAAAATTACTCTCACCAATTGATTTGATTCGTCCAGGGCGGCTGTGGGGGGTGGTTCCCTGCTAGCATACAGCGTGAAATCTAGCAGCACGGCATCATGCATTAGCGGCCAGCTAATGTGTCATTCAGTGGAAGCTGGAAGGCAGCGAAGAGGCTAGCAGGTCGCAGGCGCCTGGGGGTCCCTACTTTTGTACACCTGAGTATGGTAAAGAACTGGTGGGAAAAACATACTGCAAATATCATTTGGTTAAATTCCGGGAGCCCCCACTAATGCTTGAAAGCTATTAGGCTGCAGAACACTACTGTCTATACAGTGAGGGAAACTGATGGTAAACTTTAATGTATAGGTCTGTATAAGGCTTATTTATTTGCATATTTATTTACATTTACAGGAATGTAATATATTTACATCCATTTCATTTACATTTTACTAACTAACTAAATTTATTTACATAACGTACTCATACATACCATATGTTAGCTGCATATATTATCTAGTCAATAAACACACGGCAGCCATTTTGCCACACCACTGGTGACCTATTTCTGCGTTTGTGGACGTCCAAATAGCTTTAGCGAGTCTGGCCTTTTCCATTAATGGCTTCTTTCTGGCCAAAAACACCTTTCAATGGATGTTTTGTTGTTTATGCCACCATGTTTTGTGAACTATGGACGGTGTAGTGTGTCACAGTCAATGTATATAATGCATGGCCCCAACAACCACAGCGCATTCAAAATTGCTGATATCAGGCGCCTTCGCCTTCAACCTCTCTATTGCTCAGTCAAAGAGAATGTGAGCCACTGGTTCCTAACTGCACGCTGCATGTATGCAGCTACCTGACTTACTGGTCAGAGACACAGGCAGTCTGCATCAGCATGCAGCATACCTAATAAACTGGCTCCTGAGTGTGCATGTTGACTAAATGGAAATGGATCTTCACGAACAAATGGAATAACTCATTCAACCAAATAACGTACCTGATCACACTTGGTTTAATTTTAAAAATAATAAATGAAGCTCAGATGTTATTCATCCTCACTAAACCATTCCATCAATCTGGCTGCAATCTGCTTATGGGTCACTTACTGATTTTGACTGATCCATTCTGGTGCTGTGAAGTATTCAGTAATACCCTACATTAACTGCACCTTCAAAAAGCATTCATAATGCATTCATAGAATGGTCATAAGCAGCATGTAAGTATACCATAACATCAATGATACCTTAAAACAGCTTTACAAATATTAAATGATTACACTAATATAATGTTTGTTATTGTTATATAATGTTTTTATTAATGTATATTAAAGCTGTTATGGCACGTTAGGATGTTATCTATACTTGTGTGTTGCTTATGAATGCATTACAAAGGCATTATGGAGGTGCAGTTAAAATAAAGCGTTACTAAACATTCCATAATATGTGTTTCTGAAAATTTATTTCAGCATTTCCCAATCATTTCAATTTGAATGTTCTAGCTGACTCATAGATTACTTTAGTGAGCTGCCAACATTTAACGTTTACATTTTGCAAGTTGCTGCCTTCTCAGATTAAAAAGCTTTAGCAAAGTCTGTTTTTATGACCAATTTCTCGGGGAAGATTCAATTTCACTTTACAATAAAAATTTCACAAGCTTTACAGAAAACCAGCACATGCATTAATTTTGTAGTGAGCCATATTTCTATTTACATCCGTCTATGTTTGTACTGTCTGCAACTGTTTTTATGGTAAAATGGACAATAAAGGCACAGTTCAGTGAGCCAAAGCCCCTTTTGTATGATTAGCAGAGGATACATACAACCTGTTCTTCGCATTTTAGGAACAAAACCTTCCCGACACTTAGTCAAAAAACAAAAAAAAAAAATTATTTCAATGTCCGCAATCTCAATGCATATGATAAACAACTGTATTTTCCGCTGTTCGTTGAGCAGATATTTACACATTTACCTTCAGCTCACTGATCCATTAAAAGGGAATTTCACTGAAATGTTCGCCCTCCTCACCAGATAATATCATAGCCATCTTATAAAATCGTGCAGTGGTTCCTATCGATTGATACATTCAAGCCTCCTGTTGCATTTGCAAACTCTTTCTATCATCCTTGGCTTCCCATGAACCTTTGGTGGCTTAAAGATATCCGTAGCCTAGAGGTTACCAAAATATTTACGGGGAATTGTAGAAGAATCCAAAACATGCAATTATACTTATGACAATTTCAAAACCCAATTATAAAACAGTACAACCCCTACTCGGACCAGCCCACATACTCACCTTCTGATCCTGGGCCTTCGTGCTGAAAACACTCACACGACAGGCAAGCAGCGGGCAACAAAATGGGGTTTTTGTCTTCCCATCATCCTCTGCACAGACCCAGCCTGGCGAGTTCTCCTCTCCTGAAGAAGGAACAATTCACAGGCCATATTTATCCTATGGAATTGATGCTAATAATGTAACCGCCACTCGTTCTCTAGCCTTATTTTGTTTAGTTTTTCCTCCTGTCATTCCAGCGAGAGACAAAGTACCGCAATGGAACATTTCCCTCAATTTTATAACAACCCCAGATCTTAGGATAAAAGGATCAGATAATTTCAATATTCCATTTTTTTTATCCATTTACTAAATGTATTTGAATATATATCGAGCGCAGGGGTTGAGATTATCTCCCCCTATGTTGACATACGTTCCACCACCCATGGATAGGCTGCATTCTCTAGGTTCACTGAGGAACCTAAAGGAGATACAGATTCCAGGTTCTCCGTTACACTGTGTTGGATAAGTGATTGAAAGATGGGTGGGTCATTATTTCATTCTGTGTGAAAATCACATTTTAGTGAGGACATCAGGCAACTTCGAACCCCACACTGAAACTTTTTCAATTTATGCAAAAAACTTTTATCATACCTTTATTAAAACACAGCACGCGTAACACCACATTCCTGCACCTTTTGTTCCCTTTAAAGCTGAAACTCTGAGACTTATTTCATTTCTGTCACCAGTGCCCCATTCAGGTGTCTGTAACGGCTAACATATCTGACTTACACAGAGGCTGTTGAGATAACTCTAGCCGGCCCTCAATTTAATTAGAATGAGCTTCTCAGTCATCATCTGTGGAAGGTAACATGCCTTATTCTGTCATTCCTCATGCTTTATTGTGTCTCTTCAATGAACCAAATCCCCTTGCCACCAAAGAGCTGAACACAGTGCAGAAATGTTCAAAGGTACAGTAAAACACCTCTGCCAGTAAAATGTAAGAATTAGCTTAGATGATGGCAGGGTGCATGTCCATAGCCTTCCATAATCAGCAAGTGACTGACAAAAATAATGGAGTCATTCAACTCCTCTGCACACCTGGACCACCTTTGCCAATAATCAAGCTGAACTTGTTCTGCCTACACCGAGTGTAGTGGCCGTATTTGAGCCGCCAAACTGCCAACCGGCTTCACGCCACCAGTAGGCCCTGATTAGCAATGTGCTACGCATTGTTCTCTTGAATGCTCAATTGTGGCCTGCAGCAGCTCATCAGGAAATGAGCAGAGATGCTTGTGGAATAACCGTCGTAGATAGTGGCGAAGCAGAGGGAAGCCTGCAGGTCGAGCCACCAGATCTTCCACTGTAGCAATGGAAACCCACGATTTTCAGGTAGAAGTTACCCCTAGTGAAGCCCAATTTTAAGGAAGCACTCACGCTGGGCGACCTTGGCCAGGTGCAGACGATTCACCCAGGAGATCTTGCTGAGCGGGTTGGGAGTGTTGAAGACCACCATGAATCTGACGGGATGTCCTGACCTTTGGTGGAAAACAGAACCACAGGCCATTGTGTAGTCAGCAAGGGTGGAAGAATGTTCACATTTTGGGGAAACAGAACATGTGGTGAGAGAGTAGAGACATGGATTAAGGGGATTAATGGATGTGAACCAAGGCTGCAGATGGTTCTAACAATTCTGGCCCAAGTGCTTCAAGGAACAAACTGTCCAAAATTTCACCCAAAGAGTACAATGACAAACAGTTCTTTAATGGTCATTAATTACCAAGAAAATTACAAGAGAATTTTGGCAATGAGCACAAGGAGAAGAAACAAGGTTGCTGAAGCTGGTATATCCACAATAGCATTGTTGGCAGTGACAGAGTGCTGTGCTTTCTTGATAGTGCCGCACAATGTCCTACCACCCTGACGTATACGAGCTGCCGCTGACTTTACTACTTATGGATTCAACCTAAACCTAAGGAGAATGGTTATGGGTCTCACAATGAGAAATGGGAAGCTCATCTTTGTACAAGATAGGAATACAAATGTACTACACAGACATTATAATGTTTTCATACTGATTTTGAATTTCCATGAAAATAAGGCACCACTTTCTCGTTATAAAATAAGGATGTTAAAACGACAAAATATAAAATATTTCCTATAAAATTTGAAATCATTCTGATTATGATTTAATGGTCTTACCCTCAATTGAGTGACACCAAAATAAGAATTGCAGAGACTGACATGAGTGATGTTATTGTTAAGCATCAGGTTATTTATAATCCTTGAGCGCTCAGTGATTGATGAGTCATAGGGAAGAGTCTCTATCAGGGCTAACAGCCAATCAGGCTGCCATCATCTCTGAGACCTTATTTTGTGATGAACCAATCCCATAATGACCTCTTCCTGGACTTGTAGGTCCAATTGTCCTTTTGCTGTTGTTCTGACATTTTAACATGGGCCTTTATAAAGCAGGGTGATTGGAGCAAGCAATGCAACGTTTAAATGTCAAGATGACCCCTGCACTACTTGATCTGAGAAGTTTCATTAAAATATATGTCTATAAATGAAAATATATATTATTTTTTCTTTATTTGCTGTATTTGAATGCTAAATAATGAATCATTGTGTACCTGAAACCCGAAAAGCTAGTTAATTTGTCAATTTTTTATACGTTCAAAAACATTTCACGTTTCCACCAAACCGGTGACGCATGATATTTGCATGGTTGACGTTCCGCCACCCCAGAGGCATAATATTCCAGAAATGGAGCCATTTACAAGCTGTTCCTTGTAACGGGCTCCTTGTGTACCCATGGCAAGAGCGCCATCCTCTAACCTGCCACCCCCCCCACCCCCCGGGGACCTGGCCACCTGCCACTCCACCTGCTCCCCTTTCGAGTGTTGGTGTGACGATCGGCCACACGGCTTTAGTTCGTGCTTAAGCCCTGCTCTCACTTGCACGTTGCTCTTCCCTGTGTGCTTTACTTAGGCCGTCTGCCGCAGCAGAGTGAAATAAAGCATGCAGTCACGCCCAATGCCGGCACACAAGTGCAGCTGCCGAAAAATGGAATTCGCCGGGAAATCTGCAGGCAGGAGAATCATGGGAAAGCTCAGCAGTATAAGCTGATGTAAACCCAGATCTTGCTGAAGGTTTTGGAACCTAGAAGACCTTGGATTAGAGTACAACTGGAAAGATCCAAAAAAGACCAGCAACCTTTTGGTCAAAATTCCATAATATCTTCTGCCCAGTGGATGGAAGTTCAGGTCCAGAAAGTCCAAATACAGACTAAGGTTTTGTCTCAACCAACCGGTTGAGTATCTGTGACTGTGACGTTTTATACTCAACTGGATGGATAAAACAAAACATTGATCTGGGTTTGTACTTTTTGACGTTGAACTCTCCACCTCCTGCTGATGCTTCATGGCACGTGGCCAAGTAAGAAGAGTTGATGTGAGCTAGAAGACCTGTCAATTATTGCCAATGAGCATCAAGCTGTGCTACTAAAGCAAAATTCGATAATAATCCATAATGGGTAAGTAATAAACTTACCCATATCTGTATCATAAGTGTGCTTTAACTGACAGACCTGCATGCCAAGTCTGTCAGTAAGCAATAACTTCAGTTTGTGTCACAGTTCAGAAATATTCAGTACTTGGATAATCTTTTCTTAAGATACATGAACTCCATACCAAAAGAATCATTGCAGACATTGAGGATGAACAAAACAGCTCGCGACCTGCCGGTAGCTTAAATTGCAATTGATTGGTCAAAATGTAGCATGGAAATTTCCTGAAAGGCTGAATTTTTGTGATTTCACCCAGCCCTGCGGCTGGTGGAACTAATGGAGTTTATTATTTTACACTAATTATTATATGTTTATCGGAAGCATGTAAATTTCAACACAGTCAGGCGTGAGGAGTCATCATGAGAATCATTCGGCACCCAGGCTCGGTAAATGGCAGCTGAAAATAGTCCTGAATGGCTTCTACTGAATGGTCTATTCAAAATATGATTCTGCTATTCAGAATAATGGCTATCCAGATCTGCATTCAAATTAACATGGTAACGCCACTTTCCACTGCATATTACAGATTCTGTGGGACATCTCTACCCCCTAAAACTCTACGTGTACTCCACCACACCCTGAACTTTACACCTACTTGTCTGGTTTCCCTGGGACCAGCAGACGTAGGCGGCACTTGTTGGCGCTCTGGATCTCGTCCTCCTTCATGCGGATGAGCCTCTGGAGAGCAAGACACCAGTCCTGCCCCACCGTCGTATTCAAGTTCTACAAGCGGAGAGGTGTGAAAGATTCAGACACCCCAGTCCTGCCCCATCATCGTATTCAGGTTCTACAAGCGGAGAGGTGTGAAAGATTCAGACACTCCAGTCTTGCCCTCCTCCCATATTCAGGATCTGCAGACTGTGTTTGTGTAAGAATATGAGCATGACTGATGCATAGAAGGAAAGACAAATATTCTCTGGATAACTGCATATGTAGCAGTTGAAGGCAGTCACAGGAAATTATTGCACCGCCAATGCTGGTGCCCACATAAAGAGCATTTTTTATTGCTTACATTGGTATGCATTTCCAAACACGAATTACATGTTCATGGTTAATTAGCTACATAATGGTACAACAGCAGTTCCTTAATCCTTTATGTTTCCTATCGTCTCAAGCCAATCTCAGGCTGCTTTGAACACATCCTAAATAATGCATAGTGTCATGGCAGTTGCACACGCCACGTGCCCTTAGGACCTGCAAACTGCTGAGCCAGATCCGTCGCTGATATCATCTATCCGTCATGTCCCTGGGTTTTTCAAAAAAATCACTCCAGATTACACATCTCAAAACTGCGCCTGGCAAGTAATTCCATTTTGAGACTAACAATAAAATTATCCAAACATTCCATATCCCACATATAGGTTAAATGAGGGTATCCCCCAGAAACTGCCAGAAAGAACAATGGTTTCTTCACTTTATGCCTCAATTTGCCCTGTGTATGTCTAAAACAAAATTAAAATGTTTATTAAACACAGATAAAATAATTTGTGTTGTTATAATAATAGTTCTTACCAAACAGTGTAGCATTAACTTCAAATCGTAATACTGAATTATATGTCTGAGACAGGAAGTAGGATGTTCCAGTAAAAGAGGGGGATTATTATTTGCTTTCTGAAACCTTCTTTTTATGTGTATAACTGTATTTCTCTGAATTTCAAAGAGTTACAAAGAAATTACATGTGTAACAATAAGAACCACATTCATAAGCTAAATGTACAGTAGACTGGGAATGGCCGGACGTACCTGGTATGCTCCTTGCAATGTTCCCACAAGCAGTGTGATCTCCTCCACCACAGAGAGGTCATGCTCTAACTCCTGCAGCTCCTGGAAGAGTCGAGGTGGTCCTAGGAAGACCTTTCCTGGAACAGGAGGTCACATCATCAACTAAAAGCTATTAAGACACCCTTTTCATCTCACCTCCAACCTCCAATACATTATCAAAACAGGCACACTGCATCATGATGCTGGACTCATAAATATCTAATAAACACCTGCAAAATAATAGAAATCTGTATAATTGCATTAAGCTTGGGAGTATGTCAGCATCACCAACAGCTGTCAAACCCCCTATACTTTGTACTATTATCTGTGCCAGGTGACATGTGATTTATTTATCCCTATTGTTTGTTCAGCCACAGAACATAAATCCAATAAGTAAACATTGTGGCCACTTTGAATCAGAATGGCCCATTGCCTTGCAAGAAAGGCACATGGGTCTCATTAAACACAAAACGCTCAATCGATTAGAATCGCAGTTCTAATGCAGGCTCTCACTCCTGACTTTCGCCTTTGCAGGCAATCAATAGCTTTGTTTTGCTCAGCACGGTCGCTGCCTTAGTTCTCTGCATTGTACAATCGAAAGACACGGTGACGCCTCATTTACAGATGAGAACTTTAGGCCGGCTCGCTCAGTCACATAAACCCTGGTGAAACAAGTGGGCAACAGCAGGCATCGTCATGATATCCAATAAGCCTTGACCATTTAAACAGTAATATGATTGCTCTGCAGGCCATTGGATTTGAACCCACAACCTGCCAAATATAGGCATGGATCCAAACTGATTGTCCCAATTCAGCCCTCACTATAAACAGAGTTGGGCTGGTGCTCAGCCAAACCCTGCTACCCTGAGGATGCTGTTTGGCTTCTATCAAATCTGTCCCCTGTGCTTAATTCAGATAATTTTTATATAGCGCCCTCCACAGCAGAGTTGCCCCAAGGTGCTTTACATCTTTACATGGGTGTGTGTAATCAGTGGTGGGCACATCAACCACTAATCTGCTAACTGCAAAGTCAAAATAGAGAACCCTAAACCACTAAAACATGTAGTGGAAGCTGACAATAACCACTAACTACTTGCATTTACATGAATTCATATGAATTTAGCTTCGGTTAGGTTTTTGGCTCTGAAACTATTCAATCAGTCTGTATGTAAGTGACCGAAGACAAAGCCCATTTAAACTACAGTACCTGGAACCCGATTGGTTACCCAGCTAAGCAAGAAATCCAGCTTTGTAATGCTAGCCCCTGTTCTCCACTTAGTTCAGGGTACCAGAGTTTCAATTGACTTTATCTTCATTCACTTACATTTAGCCCAGAATATGCTAAATCCGACAAGTAGTCGACCACTCACGTCTTCGGTTTACACGGTCAGCCAGCAGTGTGCCAGATAGACTGTTGCAGATACACTCACATCAGTCAAGAACAAGTATGTATTAAACTTTATTCACTTTACCTGTAAAGAAATCCTAGCAGGCTAACATTAGTGGAACTAAATTTGGCGGAAGCGAATTGGTCTGTAACAGTTTCCAACGTTAGCGCAAACACTAAGCCCCTAATGAAAACTTTAGCTTTGCTAATTAGCAAACCATCACTGGTTCTAATACATCACTATATCATTTAGACATTAAATGTCAGCAGGACGGTGCTCAAGTAAGTTGATCTCCACCCAAAATCCTTACATGAAGACAGAATCTGCAGTAGGTTTGATCCATGGTGGACAGGAGCTTCAGGTCAGTCACGCGTGTAAATGCCAGCCCGCATGCCTTACGAGGTCAGATAGCGCAGTCAGGAATAAACAGTGACACGAAGCGACAAGTCATCTGTATCCAAATCGGCTTTGTGCCCTGTATTTGTTTGGATAGGCTGCAAACTCCCCGTGGCCCTCTGCCGGCTGGGGAAATGGATGGAAGGATGGATGGAAAGCAACAAACGGACCGTTGCCTAAATACGAACCTACCACATTTCCCTTTATTGCAACAAGTTCTTGGAGCAGGACTCACGATTACTGATGGGTGAATGTCCTATACTGCTTTTCCACGAGCTATGGGAGCACAGAGTCCTGAATTCTTTGATTTCTGCATTGGATTTGGGACAATGGGAGAAGAAGTATCATGGGAGTTCCCAGTGGGACAAGCTATTCCATCAATAAGTTGGGATTGCTGGAGAAGAAAAATGAGGTACAGTGGTGGTGGAGGCAGTGGTGGCAGAGGTTTTGGAGGGGGGGGGGGGGGGGTTGGCGACGGCTGGTTAC
>JAODUD010000107.1:2581035-2596397 GCA_026784285.1 Stomatorhinus walkeri
ATGTATTTCTGTCATACATGTATTTCTGTTATACATGTATTTCTGTCATACATGTATTTCTGTTATACATGTATTTCGCAAATGACTTTCAGTTCCTCTTGCCGCATATTTATGGGCAATTCCAGTGCAAACTTCTGGATTTCGGTGTATGCACTTGATTTCCCCATGTTTAGAGAAAGGTTTGGCTAAAGTGATAAGTAAGGATTTGACCTCATGACATGCATTTTATGGAAAGAACTATGACTATTGGATCTTAATGAACTTCTGAACCCAAACGAATTTCTTATGCATTTTCAACAGCTTTACTAAAGTATTTCCAAACAAGCTCAAGTGAAAATGTGTTAATTCTGATGATGTCCATACAACCAGAACATTTTATTATATCTGTATAATTAGTACACAACCTTTTCAAGACAGAGAAACTACAGTGACAGCTTAGTTTTATATTAATTTCTGCATAAATCACAAAGCTGAAATGCCTGGTTAGAATGCCATCATCGCTGAATGTCTCCGAGGTGCTTCAGTTAAATGTAAAATATAGATCCCCTTAAGGCAGTCCTTCCCAACTCGCCGACGGTCCACTGATTTGCTCCCTCCCAGCTCTCTGCCAGACAGTCCACATTTTTGCTCCCTCCCAAACAGTTCCCAGTAGGAGCAAAAATGTAGACTGCCTGCAAGTCCTCAAGGACCAGACTGGAAAGCACTTTCAGAAAAGTATTACTTCCATTCTCCACTCCAAGGATCTCAGATTTGTGAGATCACTGCACTTGCTTCTTTTTCTAACCTACACTGGCAAGTTAACCTCTAAAAAGAAATATATGTTAAATCTCAATTAACTTGGATTTCAGACATGTGACTTAGCTCTCATTTTAAAATATCTTGTATACTGCTAGGAGGTTTAGTAGAATAAAATTCCTTTACTGTTGCTGCAGATGAAATAAAATCCAACAAAATAATCTCATATTCCATCGTAAGAGTGAAGCTGGAGATCAGAGAGCAGGGTCAGCCATTTATCTAGCGCTCTTGCAGCAGTTTTTGGGGTTAAAAGTCTTGCTCAAGGACCCCACAGTGATATAATCATTCTGTCAACCATGGGATTTGAACCAGTGGCCTTCTGGTCAGCCACACACAAATCACTTTAGAATATACTGCACTGGATACAGAATGAATGACATGATTTAACCAATAATTTTTTTTTTTAAATACAGAAATCTCCCCAAGTTTTGTCGAACGAGAGCACAGCCTTCAGGCTCTCACCTGCAGCAGGAGGATGAACTGGGGGAAACGCTGGATGGGCTTCACCATCAGGCCGTAGAGGGTGATCCTGTCCGCACTGGAGGCCTGCTTCTTCTGAGCTCAGAAAGCAAAGGGATATGCTTCAGTGAGCATCTACCTGATGTTCAACATGGGATTTCAGCTAGAAAAGAACTGAGAATAGACTGCATGTACTGGTAAAAAATTGCACATTACTCAGGACAGTGGTTGGCCAAGCAAGAAGGTGTAATGTGAGAATCATCATGACTAATGAATCGTGGCCATGAAGAGAAACTCAATTCCTGGCTTCCATCTCCTTGGTTGCTACCTTGCTGATGAGGCCAAAACCAGCAATGTTTTGATTTATATTTATCTAGAAAAAAATGGATACTATATTTGTAGCCCCATATAAAACAATAGCTTCTGCGTCTTTTACTATAACGTGTGGAAAAAACATTCAACAACAGTAATTATTTTATTCACTCATTCGTATCAAATCACCAAAAAAGCCATGACTGACAAAATGACCTCTTCAGCTCTCTGGTCAGAAGGTAAAACTATATGGACAAAACTATTGGGACACACACCTGTCAATCACTGAAATTGGGTGTTCCATTCAGACCCATTACCACGGGTGTATAAAATCAAGCAGCTGCATGCAAGCTTCACATCACCAATTACAATGTCAAGCTTTGGATGGAGTGGTGTAAAGCACCCTGCTACTGACCTCTGGAGTAGTACAGATGTGTTCTGTGGAGTGACGAATCACACTATTCTGACTGGCAGGCTGATGGATGAGCCTGGGTTTGGCGGATGCCAGGAGAATGTTGCCTGCATGACTGCGCCCCAGTACACAAAGCAAAGTCCATAGAGACATGGTTGGGTGAGTCTGGTGTGGAAGAAACTTGACTGGCCTGCACAGAGCCCTGACCTCAACCCCATCAAACACCTTTGGGATGAACTAGAATGGAGATTGCGAGCCAGGTCTTCATGTCTAACATCAGTGCCTGACCTCAGAAATGTTCTTCTGGATAAATGGGCAAAAATCTTGTGGACAGCCTTCCCAGAAGAGGGAGACCAACTCCATACTGTTGTCTATGGATTCAGAATGGGATGTCATAAAAGTTCCTGGGGGTGTAATGACCAGGTGTCCCAATACTTTTGTGCATATAATATAGCCCCCTCAGAGAGAAAATGGATGCTTGGGAACGTCGAAGGGGAAGGAAAGTGGTCAATCACCTTGAGAAACTCCAGAAAAGCTGGCTTGGATATGCAGGCTTTTTTAATAAGGGCCATGGCGTTGGTGAAGTTATTGACGTAATCGCTGTACACGTCGAGCACCATCGACTTGGAAAACTGCAAAGACAAAACCGGCTGGCATGATGAGGCGTGCAGGCAGATTGAAGTTAGCTTCAGTTATCTGAAAGACTGCAATATTAGCCATGTAGATGGCAACACCTTTCCAGACGTAAGTCAAATCAATGAATTGAAATTAAACAGCCTTGAAAAATATTCATTGCAATACAAACTACTTTACATGGGAAGCCAATTATGATTGTGTCTCTCTTCTAAGTAAACCAATCAGGAGGCTTCTTACTCTTAGTTATACCAGAGATCAGTGAAATATAATGTAAAAGCTGAGTTATGGATGCTCATTTTTAATTGGGTAAACAGCAACTACATCTGTAGAAAAGCTAAATAAAAGGGTCAGGAAAGAGAATGTGTTTTGCTCTCAGGAGGAATTCAATATAAAGAAATGTATTACTTAGGAAAATAATCTCTCTGTCTCACTCTTTAATACAAACAAAACATCACCTGGCTTATTCCTAATAAACACCCACATACACAGACTGCGTGGCAAGAATGTCAATGTTTCACAAAACAAAGTGACATCATGGCCAAACACCATCAGGTTTCCACAAAATGTGTTTGACGTCGGTGTCCCTCGAATCTCACAGAGGCCACGAAGAGGTCACCGATCTTCTCGCTGTGGTCCCATTCGGCCACGCGTGAGGCCAGCGCGATGTGGAACATGGAGTGGCACTGGCAGATCTCCCGCAGCCGGTAGAAAACGGGCCGGATCTTCCTGAGGCTCAGGATGCGGGGCTCGGCCTCCACCAAAGGCTTCTGGTACTCCTGTGTGGAGCAACAATGGAAGAGGAGGATCGGGCACTGACCCCATGGCAGTGGGTGAGCAATTCAGGCAAAATACAACTTTGTAGAATTCACCGCTAAGTCTAACCAGAGGGCCTGCTACCCCTTTTCTGCCCTGTATCCTCTCTACAAAAGCTTCAGGGTGCCTCATCTGCAACATTTACAGCCTTTCACACAGATTTATGGACAAAGGCCTGGTGCAAACAAACACGAGCTGAGTGGGTAGCATTGTAGCTTCATACTGCAGGGATATTGGTTGAATACCTGCACTCAGCTGTGTTTATGCACTCTGCATGCTCTCCCTGTTCATGTATGGTTTCTCATATCTCTTCCTGCAGTTTGACAAACCGGTGCACCTAGAAATTCTAGGCCCCTTGGCAAAATATCACCTTGGACCCCCCGGCCAATTTAACGTATAATTTTATGTATTCAAAGGCACCTGTCAAGTAATGCCACCCCTGAAGCCCCCAGGGTATCCATGCTTCCCTGACCCCCCCGGTAAGGCATATTCAGCAATGAGCTGCCATTCTGTCAGGAGCGTCCCCTGGTTCTGGCCCTGTACCTGCTGGGGTAGGGGGCACGGGTTCCAGGTTAATACTGCGACCCTCTGCTGAATAAGTGGTTATGGAAGATGGATGGATGGATGGATGGGTGTTTGGATGGATGGATGGATGGAGGGATGTATGGATAAAGGGCAGGTACTGGTCCCCTGGCACCATAAGCGATTTCTCTAAGACTACACGGGAAGCCCTGCTTCCCCATAAAAATGCGAAAAATAACCGAATTAGTCAATTCATCAATGTAAATTTATTTTATTTGTGATTAAAAGCATAATCTGTCTTACTAATTGAACCACAGTTGCTTTTGACAACATGTATGTTAATTTTCCCTTTGAACGCAGCAGAAGTACAGCCCATAGATGCCCACTGATGCTGTGCTTCACTGTCTATGAAGTCTATGGAAGATTGTTGCATGCTTCATCTATGGAGAATAGACTAAAGCTTAATGGTGAATATGCTCCGATCACATATTTTTGGAATCCGCCTGGTCGCCATTACTGAGAGCCTATGAGAGCATCATACATAGTTTTTGCTGAGCTAATGCTGACTGGACAGATAAACCTGCAGTCAGACATTTTAGACCTGCCTGAATGCCAGGCTTCTCTGCACAAGACAGGATAAGCTACCACTGACATTAATGCTTTGCAGTGTTGGTCGGCAGCATTCATCCATTCTTTTGCATGCAGCAGTGCAGAAACATTTTGCTGAAATCCAGAGTGACAATTGATTGTGTTACACGTCATCTTTAGCATCTGCATTTGTAAATATTGTAAATATAGTCATTGTCATTGAGTTTTTAGGTTGCTTAATTTTCAAGTTGAGTCATTTTTAGGCGACTAGTTAGTTAGCTTGCCATCTAAGCTGTGTATGTTCAAGCTGAGCTAGTGGCTTTCAAGAAACGCGGCAAACATTGCAGCTAATGCTGATTGCATTCTGAAGTCCTCTGATGAAGGAGAGCGGAATTCATGTGCAAGGAGCTGCCCTGTTGAAATGCATCTTGTCCATGGAGTGTCTCCCCCCATCCTAAACATCACCCTCTGCCAGTGGCAGCCACCCACCTGCAGGATCCTCTTCAGGGACTCGAGATAGCTTCGCTCGCTCTGGACGATGGAGCCCAGGATATGCCGTCTGACAACCTGAGCAGGAAGCAACGCTCAGAGACAAAGAGTCGGATGCAACAAACGTTTAGCTGGGATCTCTCCATCATTATGAAACCAAGTTAGCTGATGTTGGCTATTCTTTGTGGGGTTACCCCCCCCCCCCCCCGACCATCCCCCAGGATATAAGAGAGATACTTAATGGCGCACGGCAAAATGATAAGATGTGGTGCGCCTGAGATGTAAAAGAAGCAACTTTTAATGAAACATAAATGATAGAAATGTGCAATCAGAAAATAATGTCATAGGCATAAAATTTCAGCATTAAAAACAGTACATTTAGAAATGGATGCAATCAACTCGATCTACTTTGAGCAACGTTACGATTAAGGATTATCCAGGTAGTTCAAATATCTGGGCCTGTTTTTTTTTTTGCTATTGCAGACTAGGGCATGGTGACCTGAATTTGCCCATACACTTAATACTGAGAGGTCAGCTGGTCAGCCTGGCTGCTCATGTGACAGGCTTGCACACCTGCTGGCTGCTAAGTCCTTCTGGCATAGGGCCCAGTTCCGCAGGTGGGTGCTTCAGGTCCGACACCATCACGTCCAGGTATCCGGCGTCATCCTCCACGTCTTCTGCAGAGGAATATGGGAGGATCAGGTTTACGCCTCAGTTTCTCCAAGGAAACGGCTACAACAGCCCCTCCTTTACAGCCAAATGCTAAATAAGGCTAATCCCCCACGACACTGTATGATTACATATAGGTCACCTCTTTATTTTTAATAAAAAATACCACATGCTGAACCCAGTTATACCTACCAACACCATGTGTACGAGCCACCCACGGGTCAGACTAACCAGACAATTAACCTGCATTTTCACGTAAATATTTTTGATTTTAAAAGCTGCTGTTTGGTGGAGATATTTTGCAGATAAGCATTAACTAGCTATTTTAAGCAAAAACGTTTGTGTTAAGTTTAAGAAAATTCATTATAAAGTTTCTATTATGAAGGAAGCCTTCAAAATATTTTCATTATAAACAATAATCTGAATGCTTCCAGATCCATGCGGCATTCTTTTGGAAAACCACAGAAAATGTACTAAATTCTGCCTTTTTAATATTACACTTCTTAACTTAATTCACATAATAGGTAGGAATGTAGAGTATGTCTATTAAATGTATTATTATCTCATCATGTGCTGTTCACTGAAGAAAGCTCATGTCAAAGTCGCTGATTTTTCCTAATCACTGACATTCACCTTTTACACATTTAAAGAGCTGCAACTAGAGCATTTCAGGTTCTACAGCAAGGAGACCTGCTCCTGTGACAGGTACCGACAAGTCAGGACCTTAATAACTATATAACCTGCAGGTGTAATCAGAACATCAATCAAGATGTATTTTTAAGCACATGACATGTGTACTGAGACATAATATGTACCGTTACTATACAGTGCATATTGCAACTATTGTAAATAAATACGTGAAATACAATCATGGATACAGGTAAACAGGTTGCATGTACATTTTCAAAAGTTTTCTCAGTTAGTTTGGACCAACAACCCAGACTTGAGCGAAAGATGTGTTTCCCCCCCCCAGTCACCTGAATTCTCCTTTTTCTGCAGGAAGGAGACTTTGCGCATCATGGCCAGCCGGGTCTTTTCCAGTCCATCCTTGGTTCCGTTCCTGGCTGCTTTCATTAGCTGCTGCACCTACAATCGGTCGGTTGGCGGTGGAACAGAAAGTGAGTCAACTGCCAGGAAGAGAACGAAAGCCACCTCTGTCCGCAGGTCAGGCAGATGGATTTGGGCGATTTGAGGCCACAGCAAGGGGCTTTTTCAGCGGGACAAACGCCACGTTACTTATCTCTCTGGGACAGATTACACGCTCCGGGCTGCTCTTGCACCCCAATGCAGCCGTCTCCAGCACTCTGAGCTTCTGAACCCGCCGGGGCAGATTTCATACCACAGTAATAAGTTAGAGTGGTTTTTAATACACTGCTCTAAGAATTCAGCTTATTAATTATGAGCGTTTGGAGACGTCTCTGGGTGATTCCTCCAGATATTTATGCCTTATTTATGTATCACCATGGCCTTATTGCACAGAGTGGAAAAACCCTGCAGGACCCAGTTCTGTGAGAGAAAGTTACCCGGCTAGAGAACAGTTCTCAGGCTGGAAGTTTTATTGGCCCGGGTTTATTTTGTTTCTGGGCTACGCTACTGGGGCAGTCCCCGGGGGGTGGGGCAGCCTACCTTGGCATCGTAACTCTGTTTGATCTGTGTGACGTCGCGGCCCCCCAGCCGCATGGCCAGCTCGCGCCTGGTCTTGGCACAGCGCTCCTTCAGTCGCCGCACGTCTGGGGAGAGCTGCGTATGTCGCCGTGGCAACGGGGCCCCATGAAGAAGGGGAAGCAAGTTGGGCAGGGAAGGGAAAGCAAGAGGATGGGGGGGGCACACAACGGGATGAGTCAAAAAGGAAACCGAATGGCTAATACAACACAGAAACTAAAGCGGGAACTGTAGGGCACAGCAATGACGTTTTAACAGAAAACACTGCAGACAGGGCAGCAGGAACAGTGCAGATATCTTGGGCCTCGTGCACCCCGGTATTCGTTCACCCTGATCCTCAAAAGGTACGACTGAACTCTGTTCTCATTACAACCGACCCTTTGTGAACAAAACACCATCCTAGACAGGAACTACACGTTGAGAACGGGCGACAGCTGTATCTGCGTGAAATCCCAAAATGAACATCATTAAACTATTACGAATGCCTGACAAAATGATACCCCTTTGTGCTGCAAAACAGTGACATTGCATACAGCAGCTGAAAACTCAAAGCCACGCTGTCTAACAGTAAAACGCACCATTAGCATTTACTAACAGCTTCTTTAATACATCTCCATTACGTTACTTACATTAGAGAATCCAGAATCTTTGCATATTTGCAGAACTACTAGCCGGTGTGTTTAAGGTTGTCTCTTTGTCTGTCTGTGCAGCACTTGAGCTCAGTCTCAGAACAGCACACCAGCGGCAGAAGCTGGAACCTCCTGGACTAGGTAAGCGGAGTCCGGGGCTCCCATCAAGCGCTCTCACCGCCCACCCCCCCCACCCCCCTCAGGATATTGAACGAAGCAGAGACTGAGACTGGCCCCGAGGTGCAATGAAGGATAAGAGAAGCTGGGAGAGGAACCAAAACTGAGACACCCCAGCGGCAAGACGCTTCAAAGCGCCCGTTAAGGATCGCTTTGCTAAATACCAACAATAGGCACTGGGGGAGTCCAGGTCCAGGATCCAGGCCAGATTTTAACTTTAATATCATGCTGGACATTAGGATCTGATCACCTCACAGACAAACCTGCAGTCAGACAGAATTATGAGGATCTAGAAAAAAGAAACTATTTTACACCACGGTCATTTGTGGTAAGTTTTCCTCTCAAAGACCAGGCACAAGTATTTTCAGCAAATATCTCCCCCTTGTGGCCCGATACCAAAATTGAGCACAGTTTGAACTGAAATCTTCCATGCAGAATCAAGGACTGGTGTAAAGTTTGAGTACCTGGTACCTACATAAGCCATAAAAAACCATCTGTTCTTTTATTAATCTGGTGGTGGATAATGTTTAGCAATCCATGTACAATGTGAGGACTAAAGAGACAAAGCATTTGTCATACATCTGTAAGTTGGCAGGTGAGGAAGCAGGACCAGCTCTCTCTGTGCCTGCATGTACCTTTTTGTGTAACATTAAAATGTCCCTAAATCGTTTGTGACGTGACTTGTCCAGGGTGTATTCCGTCTTACCATGGATTTGCTCCCACAGCTGCAGCATTTTTTCGCTGAAACGCACTGATTAGCACATTATTGACGTTGCATGGTTTTTAAAATTCTCTCGCTTCTCTTTCAACTCCAAAAATGTCAGCCTAGGGTGCCCAGACAAATACCACACACACACACACAATATAACAAATCAGTCCTTATTCACATACTAGACTCTGAAACACTCTCAAATGTCATGACAAAGTATGCTGGTGACTTTGCTGCTCCGTACCTTACTGCGAGTGGGCAGCTTGCTCTCGTTGTCCGACTGCTCGTCGTAGCTCTCAAACTCGCTGGAGCTCCATCCATTGCCTGTCCCGATCCCGTCCTCAGATCGCTGCACGTCCTCGTAGATCAGCTCATCTAACAGAAACAACAGGCGCGTTAACGCGATACGATGTGCACGGTCCCCTCCGGCCGCGCGCGCCTCCCCCGCTTCCAAGCCAACCTTCGTCTGGAGAAAGGAAACTCTCATCGGGCACATCGTCGTAAATGACCTCGGGACTCTCTGTCGTCGGCTCAGCGCTGCCTGCAAAAGAGATTCCAGTCAGGTTTTTACTACGACAGTAAATGCATCCATCAAATTAATAAATTAAAAACTAAAACAATCAGCATTCCTTTCCTTTTAGAGTAAATACAATAATAACCCTGCCTGGCAGTTATTGTCAGTTGCATGACAATGTGAGGATTAACAGTTATTGTCTGCCAGTTATATTTTTCAATAATATATTCAAAGGAACAATTAAGAACTACTTCAGAATTACAGTTAGCCTACTTCTAGTAATAAGATTACGATTTAATAATCGTTATTTTCGAAATTTTCAAAATCTAGCTTTAGTGGTTTCTACATATTACGGAGCTAAAATTAAAACCAACAGCGCACACAATGTCCGAGGTATTTTATTACGTTGTGTATTCATTATGTATGAGTAGATAAATAGCAGCATCAATAGAATGTTATTGAATAAACTTTAACCCTCACCCCCCCAAAATGTAATCTTTTTCTGTGACAACGCGACACCTTGTTACATTTGACGTTATATATACTTAAATGATGAAATTGTAAGAGTACCGATTTGGATCAGTAACACAAAAAGGCAAAATGTTTAGTTAATGCAAAATCAACCGAACTTAATAGATCAACCTGTCCACTGCACTCACAGGGATACAATGACAGCGCCTATTCGTTTTCTGCCGAGTTAGCAGTTAGAGACGTGGACTGCAAAATCAAGATTATGTGCGTAGTCACCAAATATTGTTCTTGTTCTGTTTTGTCTCACGTTGTCCATCCAACCGATTGGTTAAAGTAATTTTTATAAAAAAAATTTTAACGTCCTGTTTCAGAATTTTCAAAATTGTCTCTTTTTGTCAAAATGCATTACGATGCACAACTACGTAAACGTAGCTTAATATTAATTAATTAAGTTCATATGAATATTAATATTCATATGAACTGCTACACTAGTATTGTTCGGTAAAACAGGCAGGTGGAGTAACTGCAGATCTCGGTGTGGCTAAGTGTAGCTCAATGTCACACAAGTCACCAGCTAAAAATCATCAAGGTAATCGAGAATGTTATAAGGACGCACTAACAATGCAGGCCTGGAGCACAAACGATGCCATTACATGGCATTAGCAAACACCTGCCGTCTCCCTGCAGAAATATTCCAACGCGCAGAGTGTAAAAGGAAATATCAACTTTGGGTTCAGATTTTATGGAGGGAAATACATATTTCGTCATGGCGTTTACTTCAGTAAAATAATTCTTCTTTCTTGTGGGGCTTATTCATGCTAACCCTTCATTAAATGTCTTTTACACGGTATGCAGCATCAGGGTGTAATTTCAGCAAAGCTGCATTTTCTGCAAATCTGGAAGGACCATGTGATATTTCAGAAACACCCAGACTCAGTCTGTGAGGAAATAGCCGCTGGTGCACTTTCTTCGTTCCACATGTCTGTGCTTTTCCTGCTTCTGCATTACTGCTGACTGTGCCCTTAGTGCAGCTTCACACAGAGCCCTCAGACAGGTGCATCTACTGACCTTGTCGGCCTGCAGTGCTCGTTCCCCACTGAAAGATTAAAATTTCCTTTTATCGACCTGAACCGCTGGGAAACCGAACTCCCCACCCCCCGGGAACATAGCAGCATTATGCTGCTCAAGGTCCTTGGGAACCACTTATTGACGCAGATGAGACAACATTCCTGATGCTGGTCCCTATACCTTACAATGGCTCAGCACAAATTGTCCTAACATCCATTGTTACCAGCCAATCAGTTGTTTCTCTTCATTGGTGATGTTTGGGAGGGAAATAAAGAGAAAAATAAAAGTATGATGCCAGGGCTGCAGGAGTGTTCAGACTGCCGTCACAGCAGGGACCGGACAGGGCGGATAGCCTCAGTAACAGAATCTCTGAGTAGGTGCGGGCGGCGCTCTGACATCACACTTAACCATCCTGTGGCTGCGGCTGGGGCGTCAGCTAAACACACACACACACATAACCAAGATCATTGCCATGGCGACTGCTCCAGGGCCAGGCTGGATGGTCCAGTTCCATGTTCTCCACCTTCTCAATAAAACCATGAACTATGTTCCCTAAGACTAAGAATTTCTGTTCATTCAGAAACACTTTTGTTCTCCTTACTAAACAAATGCGCAATTTCCTCTGGATATTAAACTTACGAAAAAACTGGGACAATTATTTATAATTCCATCAGCTGCTGTTTAAGCAGTCCAAAACATCAAGTTAGGCTCACTGTTCTCTAGATCAGTGTGTAATTTCACCTGGGCAAAAGTTAAGAGAAAGTTCAATAAAATGTATATGAGATCTTTAGATTTTCTGTTAATCCTTAGATCAAGGTAAATTAGTGAGTGGGGGCAGGGCAACTCAGAAGGGAGAGTCAGATGACTGATGTTATCCGTATTCATTTATGTCACCTGTCTCTTGCTCATTGTCATCATCACAGACTATTCAGCTTGAAGCCAATGACACAGATCAGGCTGTTCGCTCTCAGAAACGGAATCAACATAAATGCCACACACCTTTTTTTTTTTCTCTCATTTTGCTGTCACATGGCAACAAACTTTTTTTTCCCCTTTTGTGTAGAAGATTTAGTCTCCACCCTATTCCCGGAAAAAATGTGTAACCTGTTGAATAAAACCCTAAATCACAGGCAACTCCCTACACTCCGTGGTTCTGTTTGGCTGCTCCACCCCACGATACAGACAAGATACACAATCCACAAGATCTGTTAACTTTGGTGGCATGGCAGCTCGGGATTACATCGTTACAGCTCAAAAATGATGCTTTGTGGTATTCATCTATAAAGTACCCGCTTTCTGAAACCTGTTCCAGTTCGTTTGTTTTGTTGGATGGGAATATCAGCTGATGGCAGGAAATATCAGATATCAAAATATTGTGAGATTGAGGGTGAAAGCATCGGTGTTCACGTTTTTTCAGATGCTATGGAGAAAGAAGACAGCCAGGGAATCTTGTGTACTATAAATACCAGTGATGGGAGAGACTAGGATTAAATGGGATTAACATTAGCTGTCAATAATCTATTTGGGTTTGAACCCTTATTTCCTCCCATCAGTAATAAATACCCAAACCTATTCATATAAACAATACACATTCATATATATGGAATCTAACATTTGTGTCAAAACACACCAAACTTGTTTTACCGCGCTTGGCTTGGACTTGTAATTAATGTGATACGTTACTGCACCCAACATTCCTTCTAGAAGACACAGAAGTTAATGGGGTCTCTGATTGTCATGTAAGACACCCTGTGGGTTCTGAGGAAAATGCCACACAAAGGTCATCGGGTGACAACCCAAATGTGTAATTGAATAGAGAATAACAGACAAGGTTATTTGCATTCATATCCAATTCACCCACAATAATAGGTTTGCTACCTTACTGAATTAAACCTAACAGAACTTGAACCTGTAACAGGCCATGTCTTTAGCCATCACACTATCTATTACAATAAAATGCTAATCCATGTGTCTTCTGAAGTGTGACTTAAAGACACATACTTTCTATGCTATTGTTATGCTGTCTGTGGGTTATACAGATCTTCCACATTAGTGGTCTTCAAAATTAGACAACAAAAACAGTCTGCAGTACTTTACCTTCACATATGCTGTCCCTTCTCTGGCAGTCAACTGATGGCTCTGGTGCAGTAGAGGAAGGCCCCCTGAACGAAGTAAACAGTGCCATTAACACGTGAGCTCAGAGCAGCTGATCTCAAGTCAAAGGCCTGTAATAATTCTTTTAGGATGAAGTAGTAGTATGGTGCCATAAAACCAGCATGAGAATGTCTGTCTGTCTGTCTCTCTCTCTCTCTCTCTCTCTCTCTCTCTCTCATGAATGGTGGACTTTGGAAAGTCAAGTGTGTTACTTCATTCAAACACAAACTCAAGAATGTTCTCACCTCATGATTTCCCCCCAGAATTTGAAAAACAACAGTTGTTTGAATTCACTTTAAGCTTAAACTTAAGATGTCAGAATTAACGTAATACTTAACGTAAAAATATGTAGAAGATGAGAAGAGTGAATGAATGATTAGTCACCAGGTGCCACTGGCTAGGAAATCTGCATTCAGCTTGTGTTTTAACACAGTCGTAAAAGCCCATCAAACTAATGGAAAACCCAATGAGTCAGCCTGTTACAGACACACCTACTTATGACATGAAAATGTATCAGTTTGCAGACGCTGCTCTTCCAAAAGAAGCTCTGCAGCTTGATCATCACGCCAGTGTGCTACAGTTTCACATGGCTAGCTGAATACCATTGGAAATGTCTGCCTGATTCATTTTAATGAGAAGCGTCATATTAAGAATTCATTGTTTCTCTTAACGCTCCATCTTCTCAATGTGCTCAAGCTGTTTAAGGACATTTTAATGTGAATCAGTAGCAGTTTGTATCACATGGAGTGCAAACTGTTTGAATATAGAAAGACTATGTCTGAATAACTGAATATAATATGAGGATTTAAAAGCCTCTGCAAATAGGTTAAAATATCTTCGCTGAATATTATTAACTTTATCGACCCTTAAGACAACTGAACTGTTGATATGGGGCCTGAGGCTCAGGACTGAACCATGTGGGTTGGAAAGACTGAAATGCCAGCAGTCTGATGCATAAGGCTTTCAGAGAAGACACCCACGTGACTCTCTTTAATCTGTATCCACTGCTGGGTCTTTGCTTTCTCTGCTTTAAATCATTTCTACCGCTCTCTACCCATCAAAGCAGTTTGGACATCTTGGAGATAACAGTTTTGGGTATTTTCCGCAACACCAGCCCCTTTGACTCTGCCTCTTTCCTTTCCCACAAATTCTCTCTAATACAAACTCTGATTTGTTCTTTAGTTCTTTAAGAAAACACTTTGGTACCTTGGAATTAAGTATTGCCCACCCAAAATCCATCGGCCCACCTGAAAATGCCAGCGTGCCAGAAGGACTGACTAGGCCTGATCACAGATTACTTAACCTAACCAGATTGTTGAGTTAACTGGCACCAGACATGCCTAGATGCAGTCAGCTGATAGTGTTTGAAAATGAATCGCATTCTGCAAAAATATCAGTCAACCATCACTAGTTAATGAGCTTGTTTAATTTGGTCCAGCTGTTTATATTTCCACTTAAATACTAAACAACATTTTTTTCCACAGCCTTTATTTTAGGCCCTGCTGAGTCTACCGGAGAGGATATTGTCAGGGATTGATTTTGGCACCTTGTCGAGGGGACCCTTGCGATTCTGTCCTAAAGCGAACAGGGCAGTATATTAGTAAGGAGACATGCCAGAGCTCAAACCAGAAATTCACAGATTTCAATTACTGGTAAATGTAATTCTTTGTAGCCCAAACCTAATAAAGACCCCATGCGGACGCATTGCACACGTGACGTAGTGTTTATCTAAACCCCACCCACTGTGAGACAGAAAACAATTCATGTACTGTACAGATTTATTGATCACACAGACCTATCATTTATTGTATATCTTCTAGCCTAGTAGAAATTAGCTGAATAATTGGTCCAAACTGAATCAAATCAACAGAACAGTTATTCACAGTTTTACCAAGTGGGCTAATTAAGACAACTAGCTATACTCGTATATGTAGCTTGATAAGAATGCTTCACTGACTTGTTTTATTAGATTAATAATGTACATTTAACTCAGATTTTCGCCTATATCACTCAGCAGCAAACACTCTCCAAACTGGACAAACGGTGGGTGATAAGCCGGCTATTGTTACTCTTTATATCTGTGGTCTAAAAGTTGCTAAAAGTGTTAATTTACTACTCAAACAGGACCTAATTAAAGCGGCATTTTATCCCTGAAATAATTTTCTGTAAACTTTAGTATTTTATGATGATTTGCTTACAGCCATACACAGTTGTGCTCAAAAGTTTACATACCCTGGCAGAATTTGTGATGTTTTGGCCATTTCTCAGAGAATATGAATGATA
>JAODUD010000107.1:2596497-2632472 GCA_026784285.1 Stomatorhinus walkeri
ATTCATATTCTCTGAGAAATGGCCAAAACATCACAAATTCTGCCAGGGTATGTAAACTTTTGAGCACAACTGTATACACAGTCGGGTTTGTAAATCCTTGGAGGTTTTTTGTTTGAGGGGAAAAGAAGCTGAAGCCATGGGAAACAGGGCACAGCGAAGCTGAGGGTCTGTGTGCGAGTGAAGGCCGAGCTTCAGCTGTCTACTGGCTGATTATGTCTCTGCCCTCCTCAGTCTACCCTGCAAATCTGATGATGCAACTGAACGTCACTGGGAGCAAAGTCTGTTTTCCGCCAATTATCCAGCAGAATCTCAAGGTGCAGTCTTACAGTCTACACAATAATTGCACCAGCTAGCCCACAGAAGGGTGTAAAATGATAACCAGCATACACTTCTGTATCCATGTCTTTGTGGGGACCGTCCATTCATTACAATGGGACAAATACAAATCCTAATCTTATTGTCCCTTTTTCGTCATTCTGATTCCTCCCTCTATCATCTCATGGGCTGTTTCAATCTGTCTGGCAGACAAGAGGGAATGAACACATTGAAACACACATACATCAATACATCAAACTGGCAGCAACAAAAAAATCATTTATCGCATGTGTGAGTGTATGTGTGTGTACGTACAATATATATATATATTGTTTCCTCTCTTTTGTAAATTTCTTATGTACACCCACACACACACACGTTTGTGTTCGTACCTTTGTGGGAACCGTCCTTTCTTTTCTATGGGCATAACCCGAATCCCAACAATGACACCCTTAACCCCTACCCAGCCCTGAACTTAACCATAGGTAACCAAACAAAATACAAGACTTTTGGCATTTTCGTTTTTCGACTGCAGTCACAGATTTTTACAAAATTGAGTTTTCCCTTGTGAGGACCAAAAAATGGTCTCCATATGGTCAAAATAGCAGGTTTTTATCACATCGAGGGGACATTTGGTCCCTACATTGTAATCTATATATAACTCCCCCTTCCAAAAAAAAAAACACACACACACACGCATGCACACACACACAACACACACACACACTCATAGCCTGCTCCGCATTCCCTTTGAGTCTCCCAGATTAACTTCTCCTCAGCTGCTATTGCACTCTGCACTGGGGGTGCTGTCAAGCAGACAAAGGCCCAGTGCATTATGGGAACTCAAACACAGCATCACCCTCAGAACATTCTGAGTCTTTTGACTACAGCCACCACCTCTAATGGTGAAAGTCCAGAAGCACCATACAGCACCGGGGGTGGGTGGAAAACAGCATTCAGCAGAACTTCTGGGGGGGGGGGGGGGGCAGGAATGGAGTAACACATGGCCTCTTCATGCAGCTGCCAGAGTGCAGGAAAGCTCACAGGAACGGGCCCTCCTCAGCTGGCCCCGCACGCTTCCCACCGTGCCCCTCAGGTGGATCCAGAAGGATTTGTTTGTCTCACTTTTTGCACTTTTTCTGAAACTTGTTTCCTATGCCTTAATGTTTTTTGTGGGCTGGCAGTTACTTTTAGACTTTTTTAACAGTTAAGCTGTTTTAATGATGATTTTGTTAAACAGTGTTCTATATTTATCACGGTACAACATCCCCACCTTAACCTCATGCTTAATTTAACTTCTTTTGTGTGGTTTTTTTCACTTTTACTCTAATAACAGCTACTTTGTAGCACCGTTAACATGCTACTACACTGGCTTCTCAAAAGCCATGCAGCCTTCTATGCAACTGAAAAACAAGGGCGGACAGCCCCCAAGGACTATGGCACAGACAAAATATATCGCACCTTTATCAGTATCTACATCCTTAACTCAATGTCCCAAGTAACATGTCTTGTTTCATGTTTGGATATTGCACAAAAAAACCCTGAATAACTCACCCCTTTGGAGGTTTGCTGACTTCCAATTCTGTGGGGGGAAAGAGTGAGAGGGTTTATAGCGAGTCATAATCCAAGCTTCAAACCAACCCTGACCCCATTGACTAGGGGGCTGAATATAGTCAAGTGCAGAGATCAAAGCTGTAGGTCTCGCCTGTCAAAAGGCAGGGATGTCTACATAAGAAAAGCAGAGGAGGCCGTCAGCTGACCTCTAACATGTGCATAAAGCTTGCACACAAAAAACACCATCTGAAACACATGACTGCAATGACGGTCTCTTTCAGAAAATCATCAATCTGTAAACAAACTGAAGTATTTCAGTATAAATCCAGGGCTTATGAGAAGTAGTGGGTTCAACAAGGAACTACATTCAGTACATTTTGAATTATACTGGAATTCACTGAAATCCATCCCACATAATGTACTACCCACATTCCACAACACAGCCACCCCCAGGTGTGTCCATAGGACAATGACATTATTGAACCGAAAATCAAATAAAGAGCTTTTGATCTTCCTGTTTTCCCATTTTCCTTCTGATTTACACTGGCTTGATGGCACTGCTGCATCAGGAATAAAAAACAATGACAGATATGTGCATATCTGTGCTGCTGGAAGTGCAGAACCTGTGAAACGTTTAGCACACACAGCCACCATTGTGACTAGGGCGTCTCACCCTCCAGACACAGTGTTAACATCAGAGCTACAATCACCTGGGCTGACGTCCTGGGTGAGTGCGTCCCTCAGTCCCACAGTGGGCTCTCCGCTGAACCCTGGTGAAGTCATCGATGGTCCTGCATGCAGGTTACTTTCCATCTTCTTTTCACAAGGCTCCTCTCCTGGAGTGTGATCTTCTTCCTCGCTACCATCAAATTCAAATTTCTGTCCTTCATCTTCATCTTCCTCATCTCCCTCTTCCTGCTGTGGTCCCTGGGATTCTCCTGTAGACATGGTTACTGGAACAATGGTATGGATATGGCATTAAAATAATGGACCACGGATTATTAGACATGTAAAATGGAGCCCAAGCTAATATGACCAATTGAAACCAGCTGAGGTACAAAATAATCACAAGAAAAATCAGCATATTCCTCTCAGGGGATCATAACCACGTCTACAAAGTATTACGCCTTCCTGTGCATTTCCACATACTTCAGGACACGATACAGACACAGAACGACTTTCTTACACATCAGTAAGTGCAATGGAAGCTTGTGCTATTCATTTTCAGTTGTCTTAGCCTGTTTAAAGCAATCGTATATTGTCCCCCTAACCCTTTTGTAACTCCTCCCCAAAACCAAAAAAATCCTAGCAAAAGAGTCTCAGTAATTGGCTGGCAGGTATGTTTGTCCCATGTCTACCTATGACATGCTTATTTTTACTGCTCATACTGTGCACTAGTTAATATAGAGGCAAAATGACCTCCCTCTATTCTCTATGGAATGAAGGGTGCCATCGCAGCTTGGACTGCTGCAGGTAATTCCCACCGTGGTGAGAGGGGAGCGGGAGGCATATATAAAAATGTGGAGTGGTGACTTGTTTGGTTATGCTTTCTGTGTCAAGTTCATTGTCAAAGTATTTGGGCCAAGGGTGAATCTTGTCAAAAACCTCAATGTGCTCTGTAACTGGGAAGCTCGTTTGCACATAGTCATTTGGGGAGAAGGGGGTCCAATCAAAGGGGAAGGTGGCCTGAAGGCGGTGGAGGGGGGGTACTTATGAATATTACATGTGATGGCTTGAATCCATGTTATGCTCCATCTACAGTGTTACAGTGTATTGCCATGCATTTAGGTCCATTGATTGAAACTGAATAAGTGTAAAACTAAAGTTCAGATTAGGTTCAGCATTTTATTTCTCAGTGCAGCAGATAGATCTGCTGAAATTCTACACTGGCTCAACAAAGTATCTTATAATGTTATACATGTATCATTACTACTTTTGCTGCGGCATCATTAAGCTCCACATCTTTCACACATTTCTCTGTTTACTGGGCACTTATTGAATTATTATTTTACTCAGATTAAGCACCTCACACTAAAGGTACAGGCAGAGGCGGATTGATACAGAAGCTATAGCCTAGGGCCCTGGGAGCCGACCTCTTAACCATGTCAGTTTAGGGCCCCCAGAGAAGTTAATCCATCCTTCGGTACAGGAGCCGATTTCTTCATTAGGATGCTGTGAATCCGTCAGTCATGCCAATAACAGCCCCAGCATTGACCGCCAATCCACCAGGCATGGCTGCTGTAGGTATTTCTAGCTTTAATTTGATCTAACATTATAGTATGAATGTGAATGTCATGGTTGAGATGAAAACCAGCATCTATGACATCACCACGTCAATGAAGTCAATACATTAACACTGCAGCTGAATGTGGAATGCCTTTTCCTAGGTTCGAGTTATTTTAAACCCAGGGTCTACTGCATCTCAGTACAGTATATTATGGGTACACTGCAGATGTTGTAATGCACTCTAGTGAAACTGATGAATTTGCTTTATTGTATTTCACTTATTCCACTGGATTTGCCTTTGAATTTATGTTCTCTCCCATATCTCGAAACTTAACCACTTTGTTCTTTATGAGTGAGATGGTTAGTGCAAAGGAACTTTAACAGAGATGAATACAGTTTTTGAATTCTGTGAACTGAGCTGATTTGACATACCAGGGCAACATGGTTCAGTTTGATCTCTATACTTTGATAAAGAAACGGTTAATAGAATATTGTATCATGTATGATAATGGATTGTTTTTGCTTTAGACATAAAAAGACAGTAAGCTTCATGTTCACCGTATCCATCCTAAACCTTTTAATGTTTCATGTTCTGACATAGAATACCTGGCACATTTCAGAATAAAGCTCACTGCTGTGATATTGACCCATTCAATCCATCCTTCAGCTGTTTATCCAGGACTGGGTCGTCGGGAGCATAAAACCTATCCCAGGAGGCAGAGGGCACGAGCAGGGAACACCCTGGACGCGATGCCAGTCCCTCACAGGGCATACACTCACACACCATCACATGCTAAGGGCAATTTGCAGCCTTGTGCTGGGAGGAAACGGCAGCACCCAGAGGAAGCTCAAGTGAACACAGTGAACCCGCAGCCTCCACATGCACGAAGCCATTGGAAGTAATCCAGCCTATTTCGCTGTAGAAAATCAGGAACAGATAGAAAATTGAGCAGGTTCCACATCTCGTGTACATGATCATTATGACATGGGTCCTCGAATCTGTAAACTTTTAGATGCTTTAGGAGCAAAAGTCCAGCCCGGGATTTTGTTTCAACCAACCAGTTGAGTCCTCTGCGACTGTGACTCTTTATGCTGAACTGGTTGGTTGAAATAAAATCTTGGTCTGGACTTTTACTCTCTGGACCTTAACCAACTCTGATAATGTGTATACATTATTTGAATATTTCTGAAACTTGCAATTTTGAAATAGATATGCCCCCAGCTTAAACTCCCCCTCCCCAGATCTGTGTTTTTTCCCCTCACCTGCACCCGTACGGTTCCTTCACGCAGCCCCAGGAGGGCAAAGCTCACAGATTGAATACCTCAGCTCCAGCAGATACCTGGGGCCAGGAGTCATTATGCTGTGAATCTCAGTAACCCACGCAGAATTGACACGGCAGGGATTGCGATTGAGCAAGGGGTTGCACGGTAATGTCTGTGCTGGCCGGTGTCGTAAATTTAGTGTACACTGCTCAGTCAGGTAGCTGTGGCAAATATAATATACTATAAGTCTGAGTCATGAGATTAAAAACATGATGAGAGTTCACAATTTCAGAAAACAGTGATGTGTTTAGCTGGCGTCCTGTCTGGGGTGGAGCTACCAGATTATATGGCAGCTACAGAGTAACCAGCCCTCCTAGATTGGCCCGGAGACTCAAAGAATGGAACAATGTCTCCCAGAAGGCCTCAATGTGTTCTTAAAAAATTAGGGCCATCAAAATTCACATGCTAGCACATTAGCATAATACATTTTTAGTTATTATCGTGTTATTGCATGCAGTATTTTGATATACGAATGGGAAAATACTATGAGCATGTGAAAGGTTCTGTCATGACATAGTGCAGAATCCCAGAAATCACAGCCAACATAAAAACAATCTGTCAGCACCCCATGGGGAAGGTGATGGAGGGGAAACTGGAGGTAACGTCGTTAGTTGGTCCATTACATTTAAAAAAATGCCAGACGGGTCAGAGGATAAAAACTGTCTTGCTAGTTTGAAACAAATGCAGAAAACAGTTTTATAACATAAGTTCTTCTTTAGTCTTGAAAAGCACATGTTTGATGACAATGTAAAATGAACCGTATGTATTTTTTGTTGAAGATTCAAAATATTCCTGATGCAAAGTTCTGTATTGAAATCATTCAGATTGCATCACCTAAAGATATCCTTCTGTAATACCAACCTGTATTAGACAAGGAGCCTGTTCAATTGTTTTATGGTGACATGTCCTAAGTTCAAAAAGATTCTTACTTGGAAGCTGCTAAGTCACGTGACTGCCATATTTATTTACAACTACGAGCAGAGCAGACTTAATGAAAAGATCCAGTCTAAGCCAAGATCATGTCAATATGTGGACATTCATTCTCTGTAACTACATTGAAATGACGGAGGATCCACTTGGTTTATTTCCAAATCATTATCTAAAAATAAACATAATCGAAAACGCGGCCAACAAATTATGGAGCAGGTAACAGCAAATTCAGAAAACCAAATCTTAACCATAATCCAACATCTGTAGTGCAAAAACAAGCAGAATTACACTGGAACAGTGAGTGAGACACAAGGGGGAAAATCCTGAATGCGATAACAAAGAGCAAGAAAAATGATCAGGTGGAAGTGAGTCACAGGAAAAGGAGAGTCCCAAACAATGTATGGTGAGTCTCACAATACACAACAAAGAGGTGACTGAGAAGAAGGTCCGGACATCTACTCAGCCAGGAAAATTAGATCATTAGTCACAGGTGTGCTAGCAGAGGCTTGGCTGGATACAGGTGTGACCATTACAAAGGCTTTTTTTTAATCATACGTTTTATGTATGTTGTTCAGTACATACTATATTAAACAATTTAGCACGTGTCATTAATCTGGGTTATTTCTTGATAAACTACTGCAATATTCAATTAAATAATTAAAATTGCAATAGAAAGTTTCCGTGTCAAAACAGGTGGCATAAGCACATTGTCCTCACTGCAGCTGCCTGAAGCTTGAGCGGGTCACTACAGCCACAGGTCCGATGGTAATGTGCGTTCCTGGGATTGGCCATGAGATGAGGGTCATTTAATCTCTACATTCAGGTCATCTTCATTTTGAACGCTACTTTCCAGCAGCAGGCAGCATTTAAGTTATGCAGTTGAAGATATGATAAAATATTTCCTTGGTGTGTCCTTACTATTGTACCCTTGAGGAAGATAAAATGCAGTCCAAATTACTTTGGTAAAAAAATCCAGCTGTGTCGACAGGGTTACTATTCAACTGTTACTAACACAAGAATGCCTTAGTCTAGAATCATCTATTGTTGCTGTTTACAAATGGCAGAGCTGTTGTGATGATCACAATAAGGAACAGCTGAAAGCTAACCTGACAGACTTGCCTGAAGCACTCTATATAATTTTACTTTCAGAACTGATTTTAAATGTATGGCACATTTTTTACAGAATAACTAAACTTGCATAGTGAATAAAACCCTTTGGTTTTGTGAAGTTAAGATGCATGTTAGTTTATATAAAATCTCCAAAATAAAACACAGTATTGTTGAACACCGACTGATGGACTGACTTTAGTGACCAGAAATAATCCCACAAACATACACATGGAATGACGTTCTCCGAAAACCCAGCGCTGGCTGCCAGCCATGCAGCAAACCATCTGCTTTACATTGACATTCCCTCAAAGGAGAAAAATAAAATTTTGTCCAGATTTGGCCCACCCACTACCCCCTTGTGACTCAGTGATGTTTATGAGTAACAGGTCATCTATGGGAAGAAATGACAATGAACCAAAGTCACGATACACGTGGGCAGGGTGAACATGTTCAGAAACAACAAACATTTTTCAGATCTATTCACCAATTTCCATTTCGTACATAAATATTTTATTATTAAACACAAAATAACATTACCTAAGTGGTGCCTCATAAGAGATAAGCACTTTCTTTTCACATTTGTAAACATTGTACACATATGTATAATCCAGTGATTCCCAACCCAGTCCTTGGGGATGAGCAGGCAGTCTTGCTCCCTCCCAGTTCCCTTCCAGACAGTCCACATTTTTGGTTCCTCCCAGGTCCCAGTAAAGCAAAAATGAGGACTGTCTGTGTGCTCCCAAGGACCAGACACAGACTGGGATTTCAGATGATGCAACACTCACCTGTAGCAGGTACGACAGGATTCTCTGGGGACGCCATTAGGTCTGTTATCACATCAGCCTTCCTGGTAAAGAAAACACAGAGCTTTACTGATGGGGCTCTCAAACAGACATGTACATAGTGAAGTACGGATCTCCTCGAAGATGGTGTGTTTACCATTCATTACATTCTTATGAGTATTTTTACTTTAACATCTATGCAGTTAGCTTTGATCAAAACCATACATACTGAACACTGTCGTTTTCATCTGCAGGCATAAAATCTGTATGTAAATCATTTTGGGTCAACAACTTGGTAGGAATTACAATGCGTAATCTTATTCATTTGCAGAAAACTGAACTTGATTTAGTGAATGAATTTACTATCAAATTGAATGGAAAAATCTTCCTTGGCAAAACAAAATGTTGACCGGCAATCGACATATCTGTTCCCTGCAGGATGGATTCAATTTTGCACCCTTTTTTATTTTCATTCATCACACCCAAGATTTATCTACAAAGTACACAGAATGCAGAAAGCAGACATCCCACCCTAGGGGCACTGGTTTCAGGGAGATGGGAATTTGGCAATAGCACTAAAAAGTTGCCTGACTTCTTAGCAGCAAAATTTACCTAACTTGTACATCACATGATCGGTGTCATTCAGCTGCAGTCAATTTCAGGGAGACTCCCGGAACTGCTGGGGGGAGGAGGGAATGTTTGTGAGAGTGCAGTGTGATGTTATGATGTGATGTCGCTGGACACTGTGACAGCAAGCCCATGATAGCAGCTCTGTCCTGGGGGTAGAGTGATGCTCAGTGATCAGGAATTAGCGTCCTGGGTAATGCACATCATCGCTTTCTGTTAAAATTACATATTATCAGCCTAATCTGCCATGGACCCACTCAGTGCATCACACACAAAGTTCCTGTGAAGCAACAGTGCAAACAATGAGTGCTCTGTGGGGTCGCCTTGCCACACTCTGAATGAACATTGCTACTCCATTCTCCATTCACAAGGCCAAGTTACACATTAAATCAGTGTGACTCTTCTCTGGGATACAGTGCAGTGGAAGCTAGAGTCCCTTTCTCCATTTGAATTATTTCTTGTTCAATAATATATCTTTAAAATGCCCATTCAACAATATTCAAAAGTTCAAGGTGATCAGGAATCAAGTACAGTGGAAATTGTTTATAGTGATCTCGATTATAGTGATTAACCGCTTATTCCTGTACAAATACTATGTAAATAATTCGCAAGTATTCCATGTACAGTGTTCATTTTGGGTCTTTTTAAACTTGACAACATATGGGAAAAATTTAAATTCTTTTTTTTTTATTTTGATTGCCTTGTGATAACCCATCTGCTATTGGCTAGCTACCTAATGCTAATGCGACATGCACAGAAAACATGACGAGAAAAAGAAAGTCATTTTCTCTCAATGCCAAATATAGCTCGTCACAGCTAATGATAAACCTCCAAAATCGAGACAACGAAATGTAGCAGCGAAACTACAATAAGCACTTTGAGATAATGTAACATTGCGAAAATTCTCTGTATAAATAAAATTGAATATTTATGTACAGTACTGTACTATATTATAGCATATTTGAATTATGCAGTTATTTAATTTAATTACAGTTCTGTAATTTGACAAGCATTTGAAAAAGCCGTAATTAGACTGTAATCTGTCTGAGACAAAGAAGATGGGAAAAAATCGGTTACAACAATCATCTGCTTATAGTGATCAATTTCTCCCAGACGTGATCACTATAAGCGCTTTCCACTGTATTTACAAATACATATCCTCCACTCTGAAATGTTTTGTAAAGAACAAGATCAACAGCTAAATTTCATGAAGGATGAATTTTGCTTTCAGATGTTTAAATTGCTCTGTGTGTCTTGATATTCTTTCCTACAGTGCAGAGGTAGGCAACCCTGATCCTGGAATGCCAGAATCCAGCAGGTATTCTGTCCCACCTCGTGAGTCACTATCGGCCTGAGATCAGGTGTGGTAGATCAGAGACTAGGTAGGATGGAAAACCTGCTGGAAACTGGTGCTCCAAGATTACGGTTGCCTACCGTTGCTATAGTCTATTGTCGGAGATAGAGAACATCTTCTAAGTGAAAATACTGACGTTCTGAGAGATACATTTAAAGATGGAGGACACCCTGGTGCACAGCCATATCCCTTCGCAACCTAATATGACCTAATAGATGGTGATATCCTCACTAATTTCTGATATTTTACAACCTGTGGGACTTGGGAGGAGTCCCTCTCCCCTCAAACTGCATGTCCTTGCTGGGGGTGTTGTGATGGGTCGGCACTTGCCAAGCAGGACTGTCAGATTCCGCAGGACGGTGACATGGGAACAGACATGCCGGGGGGGGGGTCGGGCGTCGTCCTACCCATGTCCCTGGGAGGGGGTAAGATAAGAAGCATGCTGGGAAAGCTTTACACTCGCTTTTGCGGGTTAGCTCACTTGGCCTCTAAGATGGGGGGTGGGGCGTAATTATGCAGTGTTCATACACAGACTCAGGTGTTTCATTTTACAAACAGCCCACTGGACTTATTCACACAGACAAAGAGAAAAACAACAATGAGATCATTAAATGTGAACAGCAAACGCAGTGAATACTATCAGTGAAAGCTGATCGTGTTTTAAATAATTCACGGTCCTTTGTGTCCCGGGTATAAGTATTACGCGTTATGTGAATCTGCACGTCCGTATATATTCCATAACTGTTTAGCCTTTACAGGGGTGTCATAAGCCTGGAGCCTATCCCAGGACATACTCAGTACAGAGCTGACCGGGATCGGGTGGTGGTCCATCGTGGGGGGGTACACACATGGATATTTAGCAGCTTTACTGGACTGCGAGTCTTTGGACTGCCGGAGTTAACGAGAGGTACGCGGCGGAAATCCGTACACAGAGAGTGCGAATATGCAAACTGTACACACGCACAGCTGGAGGGACGACGTGAACCATCAGCCCCGAAGCAGTGATAGGATGATCCTGAAGACGTCATGACAGAGAAGCTGCACCAGTCATGCGGATGATAGTCGGCTATGGAGGCCTTCATTAACGAGTGCATGTCTATAGCTTGTGCGATGTCAGTCAATGAATTCAGGCACTATAGTTCAATCATAACACAGCAGTACTTGTGGCCTAGCTAGGTGGAAGGCACTGGAATGGCTATGCCAGTGTCTCCCAGTCCGGTCCTCGGGAACCCACAGTCAGTCCCTTCCAGACAGTTCACAGTTTTGCAAAAACTTGGACTGTCTTTGGGTCCCCGAGGAGCAGATTGGGAAACACTGGCCCCTACACCGTAATCACAGAGGGAAGCAACAGTGTTTCTTTGGCGCAGATCGCCATCTTTATTTGGGGGGGGGGGGGGGTTAAGAGTGAGGCACCCCCAGCTTTCACTGGGCTCCTAGAGGTCAGCCCCTATGAATAATTCACAGCCCACCGCAGGCTGTGGTGAGGCTGTCACAGTGTGCCTCAATAGACAATGGCAGAAAGCAGCTGCAGTGATGCACAGAGAAAACAGGACTGGGATTGTTGGGTGGAAAAACAGTGGGAGATGACCCCTTTGCCTCCTATAGGGGGACAGAGTCATTGGCACAAACCAATCAAAACATCTGATGCTGCCAAGTGTGCTGGAGCTCTTAATGACGTGAAACATTTGCAGATTTTTACACTTTCACGCACAGCTTCACGCTTACACCGGCTGAATTACATGTGCAAAATCAATATATGCAATAAGGTGCACTTTTAAGGTTTAAATGTGATTTTAAAGAAAAACTGTATTGTGTTTTTATTATGGTCAAGCCTTCTAAATAGCGTAGTTTTTAATCTTTAGGATAACACAGAAGTGTCCCAGCCATCCAAGTTGGCCTACGGGAGGTTGGAACGTAGAAAACTACAACGGAAACGTGCAGCTGCACACTGCCGAGTTCCCTCAGCTATACAGGCACAGAGACCCCACTCATGAAGCACTCAAGACGTTGGAATGGGTGTTGCCATGGAAACGGACACTTTCCCTGCTCGCAGATACAACGCAGGCAGAGCACTGAACACAGCAAACACTCCGTGAGACCTGCACAGCTTTGCACGTGACATTCCCGGCCGGCCCCTTTCACTGACCCATTTGTTCGTTCACAAGCACACACTTGTTTACCACAATCAGCCATATGACACTCTCCTCACTCTCATTCCGCATGTCTGTCAGCTTCACTCAGTCGTTTTATGGATGATACTTAACTTGGAGCAAGTCCCCTGCAGAACATGATTTATATACTTCAATAACCAACAGCTTTGTCCTTACTGCTTGCCGCAGCAGAGTCATTTTCACAAAAAACCTGCATACATGATGTCACTACGAAGGTGGGAATGGTACTAGATCAAGCATACAGACATGTGAGAAGGCAACGGACCCAAATTCTGTGGTACTTCATGAAAACTCTAATATTCAGGTTCATTTATTCAGTCTGACATGGTGGCCATTTCAGTGCCTAGAGGTAGCTGTCACAAAACATTGTTCAGTATTACAACAACATTTCACACACTTGGATTTGCCTAGCAGAGATTACATCGCCTCCTACATCAAACCCCAGCAAATATAAAATGATTGTGACAGTTTACTAGTCTAAGGAACAGACAAAAGAACAGGTTCAGCAAGAATCTCAGCTGATAAAGTGGTTATAATGACGATAGCAGAAAACAATTTTTGGAGCACAAAACTGATTAAACTTTATGGGGGTGTCAAAGCTGACAACCAGCCATAAGGGGGATGCTCTCCACCCACATCGAGGTCAAAATGACACGCTTAAGAAATCCACAAATTTGTAACGTAACACTATCTGATGATGATCATGCAGTAAGGGTTTGGGCCCAGTAATGACATCTCTTACCGTAATACCTCTCCGATAATATCTACATTTATATGCTTAAATCCATCCATCCTCTTCCTGCCATTCACCCAATGCAGAGCCAGGGACCTTATTCTTACATGTACATATTATTTATGGGAATTCTGTCAGAAGCCGCAGCAAAGCCAAAGGCAGCTCATTGAATCAATGTTTCCCGTCAGTGCCAAACAAAACATCAGTGGTCGGCATCAGTGCGGCACATTCTACATGCGATTGTCCATCCTGCCGAGTTTAAATTCTCTATCTGTCTCTTTCATCTGCCGCCTCCTCTTCTCTGCAGCCACATTCCACAGTGACAGAGGAGGGGCTGATGCTGAATACAAAAATAGCAGCAATCTTTCCTTACGATCCCCCTATCCTAAGGCAGCCATGTCCCCCATAAGAGAAACCCCCTCTTTGTTTGAATAGAGCGGCGCGGGGCAAAACGGAGGGCTTTCGCAGACAATGGGCACTCACCTCTTGTTCCCCAGCAGGACTGCCACCAGCAAGTCACAGCACCGCCTTCAGGCTTTAATCTCAGCAATCCCCCATGCACGCTCAGCTGTTAGATTAAAAGGCTTCCCCTGAGGCCCCATCCTGACACCACGCCGCCCTGACAGCTTCAGGTCCTGATGGCCCAGCACCCCTTATTCCCGCCACTGACAGCAAGGGCTAAAAGATTCCACCCTGTTTACTTTTCCAGAAGTAAGTTCACGAATTCTGCCGCTCCTTAGATGAAGAAACTCGTTCTTGCTCTCTTCTCTCCCCCCCCCCCTTTTTTTGGTCCCTCCCACCCTTTTCAGCAACAAGCACCGCCCCACGGCAAGGCATATAAGTTCTCAGCCTTGGCCAGCCAATAGCAGGGCTTAGGACTTGCCTGTCTTCCAATCACAGCAGCAGTCTGAGCCAATTTGTAATGAAAGCAAGTGCAGGCAGAGCCAAAGAAATGGAGGGAGGGATGGAGGGAGGGAGAAAGAATAAAGCAGATAAAAAGCTTTCACAATATCGAGACACAGGAAAGTCTACATTTTATATTTTATATATATACATATACACACACACACACTTTGAATATCATCAAGGACAGAGTAGATAGACATCATAACAACTTCACTTAAAATTTCAAAAAATGAATTATAAAGTGCAAGTGTCCTGGAATCAACATAAAAGCATAAATGTGCCCCAAATCATTTTCTGAATAAACATTCAGCATTTGTCACCAAATCCCAACACAGACATGAAAGGTCTTCACAAGGAAAGAAAACAGGAGTTAGAGTCCCAGCAATGTCACTTCCAAATCTCCCAACACATACTTGAGTGTGGGAGGAAATAAGAAATACTTTCAAGACTAACCACAGAAGACTCACAAATCCACACATTTCTATCATACCTCCCTTGTGTGTACTTGCTGAACTACAGACAGTAATACCAGTTTTGTTACAGAGCTTCAGTTGGATGTGAATGACAAAACCAAAAGGGAAAAAAAGAGTAAAAGAATATTTTTTATTGGTTAAAGAAAATTGTTCACTTTTGCATGTTTATTTACATGGAAAGAAATTGAGAAATCAAATGAAATGTCAACTTCTTTACATTAAGTCTTCTAAGTTGAAAACAATTCACCTCGGGGGTACAGTGAGACTTTCAGCAGTGGAGTGATATGATACAGACCAGCAGACCAACCCTACGTGTGTGTGTGTGTGTGCGTGCGTGCATGTGGTGGGGGGGGGGGGGATTCTAAAAAAGACACTCCTAAATAAGATGACAACTTATTCTCAATTCGGAGAAAATGCCAGGTCCTATTGATACCCAACTATTAATGGCCCATTTCAGCAACAGTATCCAGAAGTGAAGTGGTAGTGTGCTAGCTAAAAGCTTAAAAACATTAGACAATGATTATACCTGTACAACCAGCATAAGTACACTTGTGTTGGCAGCTGTTAAGCGTGAAGCACCGCGCATCGATGTCAGTTTTGAAATGAGCTGCCGGCGTGGCGCTAATCCCGATTATCCTACTGCTACTTAAATTGTGACCCAAAGCAGTGTTGTAAAGTTAACGTACTACAACTTTTCTCGGGCGTTCTAAATAAAGTTTGAAATTTTCCTGCATTTCATTGCATCCTCCTCCGTGCTTTCTCAGCGCCACTTCTCTCCCTTTCTTTTCTTTTTCCTTTTCATTTAACTGCATTTTGCAATGGACGGCAATTTCACGCAAAGCAGTTTTTCTCCGAGATGGAAACATGTGCGCGAATCGGGATCGTGCCGTAGAGAAGCTGATTTGAAAGTCGTGTAGATATCACCCACATGAAAAGGAGCCGACTTTTCAGTTTTACTACAAACCTATGCATTTACTTCGAGAGGTTTTTAAACGGTGTACACGTGCAGGGCAGCTCAACCGGCCAGAAAAACTCACCGGCACACCGGGGAATCCCCACTCCGCCCCTCTTTCACGTGACTTGAGCTCACAGGCCAATTAAAAATACTGTCATAGGAACAAGTAATACTGAAGTCAGATCATATTTAGGAAAGATCGTCATTAAAATCCATGCCCATGTAGTCATTTAAGGGTGGTGTACCGTGGTGACATAGTCCATAATTCCTGGACAGTTTAGATAGCGCAAGCAAATTTCCACTCAAAACACATTACCACAGTTTTTCTATCATTTTAAAACGTGAAGTTGCAAAATGACAAACTGAATACTTCACACAAAAGGCTACAAAAAAGTTACAGCATAGAGTTGCAGTTATTTCAGCGACTCTGAATTGTTGTCCAAGTGGACTGAAGGACCTACAAGTCCCTAAACTAATACTACACAGAGTCAATAATTATTAAAATATTTCACCCAACTTAACCTTCTATCTCAGTGCTGAGCTTATTAATGGTAGAAAACAGATCTACCAGGACAAGGGATTAGAAACTGGATTACTACAGTGGTCAATGTTGGACAATGAAACTAAAACACCTGGTTTTAGACCACAGTAATTTATCAGTATGGTGTATGGCCTCCTTTTGTGGCCAGTACAGCATGAGCACATCTTGGGAATGACAGACACGAGTCCTGCACAGTGACCAGAGGGATTCTGAACCATTACTCTTACAGAACAGTGGCCAGGTCACTACATGATTCTGGTGAAAGAAAACGTTCTCTGACTCGCTCCTCTGAAACACCCCAAAGTGGCTAAATAATATTCCGATCAGGTGACTGTGTCGACAATGTAACATGGTTAACTTCACTTTCATGTTCATCAAATTATTCTGTCACCAGTCCTAAAGTGTGTTTGGTAGTCCTTGGCACTGATGCCAATCTAGTATAAATAGTTGGCCTAGGAAATACATTGATATTACAACCCAAACCAATGGTAAAGACAGTGAAGGTGTGTGTATCAGAGAATAATACATGTTGCACATTGTCCAAAGCCCAAGATTTGTGCTGTTGGCACCATTTTAAACCAATGTTTGGCATTGGCATGAGTGACCAAATGATTGACCCTGTGGAGCTCCTGACGGACAGTTTTGGTGGAAACCGGAGAGTCCAGGAACCCATTTAATTCTGCTGTGAGATGGGCAGCTGTGGTTTTATGTTATATGGATACAATCTGGGTTGGTACTCAAACATCCCTTCAGAAAGCTTCCTCTTGTGTCCACAGTCACTCCTGTTGGATGTGGCCCGTCCTTCACGGTGGTATGCCGACATTACCCTGGATATTGTGCAGGGGCATGCCTGGAAATTCTGGACCCCAAGATAAAACATCACCATGGGCCCCCCCACCAAATACGTATAATTTTATGTATTTAAAAATCCCTGTCCAGTCATAACCCTGTAGTTCTTACAATCAATACATAACCAACATAAAGCAGATGATGTCAGATGATTTTTGACTAAAGGTCCATATCATATTTTTGTTCAAAGTCAGAGGTTCAGAACAATTTTCAGTAATGCAATGGCATTTCGTGAACTTTAATGAATTAGCAATTACATCTGGATCCGGATTTTGGGCACTTCTAAATTTGTAAACCATCCCTTCATTACTCAAAGGGTATGTGCGTTAAAACTAACAATAATTAATAGTGTGTTAACCCAACCTTGGCTCAGGACATTGCAGAGGATCTCTTATTGACAATATAATACTGCAGTGCTCCAGGCAATTTCCAATACTGGAGACTGGAGCTGTCCTTCTGCATGCTAATTCTGCTTTATGGTTTGATTTAGGTATCAGGTTGTGGCTCTGCGCTGGTCACTGAATTGTTCCCGGGTTGTTTCCCACAAACCAAAATATTTGTTTCCTCTTTAGTCATACAAATTTTCCCACGAACTCAGAATGTGTTTTGGCAGCATAGAGAAAACTCAGGTCAACAAAAGTATTATGATGCTGTGAAGTAACCTCCCCATTTTTAATTATATACGTTTTAGTATTTGAATTTATCTGGCGAACCTTGCCTAATGCCTCCATGCAAACAATAACTTGGCATTATAAGAATACATTTTACATTTTCACTGAGACACAACAGTGATTATTTTTGATAAGCAGGATTTCAATTTATGCAACTTTAATTTGAACTTTAACTGCACTTTAAATTGGAGATATTTCCCAAAATATGTCTTCTGCAGTTATTAATTTATTACGTTGACTAATCTGTGCCCATACGACCGTTAAAAGCGGCCTATCCAGTTATACTGCAACGGAAGCAAATATGCATAATAACATGATAAATCTTCCAAATGGCAGACAGAGGTTTCGACTCCCACGTAGCCTTTGTCATCCAGGACGATGGGCGCCGCTTCGTGGTTTGCTAATGTACTTAGATTACATCGGCCAGCCACAATTTCATGCATAATTCCCGGATGCGTTAAAAAAAAAAAAAACATAAAGGCCTTTTAAGTTAATTTTCTATGAAAAACTATACCTCTATATCCCTACGTAACAGTTTATGAATACATTTTAAGCAAACACGTATCCTTTCGACTAAAATAGTTCGACGTTATACTAGTCATCCCATCACGAGATGGCGACATTGCGTAAAATCGAATCTTTTTCGAGGATCCCTTTTTTTCCAAAGTCCTTCTTTTTCTTTCTCGGGCCCCCATGTGTTTCTATTTTGTCACTATGTCACATCTCAACTCATATTTACATTTTAACAAAAAGACAGACAGCGAGGGGAGGGGGAGGGCTCGCGCGTACAGACCTTCCTGCCTTTTCTGTCGGAGGCGTCGGCGGTTCGGATCTCTGCGCTCGCGGTGGTTGTCTCGCGCTTCTCAGGTAAGGAAAGGGGCACTTTTCGAATGTTTTGGGGGGGGGGATGAAGTTTCAGCGGCACTTTGGGAAACGTGTGAATTGCCGGGGAAAGTTTTTTTTTTTTTTTTTTTTTTTTTTGGTAATGGGGGGGGGGCAGCTCGGTTGTAAAAGCCGGGGGATCTGGCTCGAGCTTTATGCGCGTGCCGGGCACTTCCCGGTGCCTACGACCGACTGTAATTTAATGTACGGCTGCGCTCACGTGGTTCGACCGGAGCGAGACTGCAGATTCTTTTGTTCAAAATCAATCAAAAAAAAAAAAAAAACGAGGAAGACGGACAGATAGGAGGGAAAAAGAGCAGCGAAACCAGGAAATCCCTGCGTCGGGTAGCCTTCTCAGACAGCTGAAACAAAGATCGGCGGCGTCGTAAAGTTTTTTTTTTCTTTCTTTTGATTTTTTTTTCTTTTCTTCAACTTTCGATAGCTAGCTAGTGGGGGAAAAAAGAAAACTTTTCCATCTTTATTTCACCCGAGGTTTGTAGCCACTGCCGTTTCTCTTGATTAACTGTACATAGCTGCTTAGCCTTTCTAGCTACATGCATTTTACGCCACTTTTCCAACTTAAAAGACCCCGAGCGTTTAAAGCTCCTATCCGGTTATTTGCGTTTATCGTCTGGATTTTGCCCGCTACTACGCGGGGTTTCTTTTAGACTAATTCATTCCTGTTTCGTGTATATCCACACATCCCCCATTTGATGCTCCCATTTGGGTACAGCGAAAAGACAACAAAGGGACGCAGATAGTTGATCCATATTTGAAAGCGCTGTTTTTTTTTTTTTTGATAGCCAGATGTTTCTTACTTAATCCCGCATATTTCTCCCAGAATATGCCTTAATCCGAACTTTTGAAATGTGTCTTACATGCATAACATTATGTAGAACGTTTGTTTGGCGCCGCTTTGGTTTAATTTAGGGTTGTTTTTTCTGCTAATGGTTCGGGTAGCCTGCTAGCCGCCGTGCGCTGGCCATAGCCGCCGAAGACCATTTTCCCCGTGCCGCTAATTAGCCGCACGGCTAGCAGCACTAGCTACACAGGGCGCTTTTGTTCCGGTTTCTTTTCTTCGGAGCCAAGGCGGCTTATTTGCCGTCTGGACGGCTAACGCGGTTAAATGCGTTTCCTTTCGCCGTGTTTTTTTGGCTCTATTTTCGACTATGTAGTAATTCTCCCACCTCCCCCGGATCCTGCAGATACAGCCGTTACCCGGCTATTTTTTGTCTATAAGATTCAGGCGAAGTGTAGCCCGTAACGTTATTAATGGGCCGGTCAGCACGTCGTCCATTGTATCGCCGAACGGGACGCGTCTAAATCAACGAGCTCTTCCAATCGCTGGACCTTGTATATTAAACCTTATACGGCTATTAATTAATGGGCTATAGGTGTTTTAGAGGTTTAGATAAACGCTTCGGGATTGCATTACCCCCCACCCCCCCCCCCCCGTTCGGTACAGTTTTTGGTCTGTCTGTCGGACTGATGCTGATGCTGTACCAGCGCCCCTCTTCCGACCCTCCTCACGCGGCGCTGCGTGCAGATCCAGCGGCGCGTCGTCGCTACAAGATGGGGACCCGTCAGTGCCCTGGCAGGGCGAACTGGAGCACTGCTCACCCGCATGGGGGCATTCACGCGAGGCGCAGTTTATGTTCTTACTTAAAAGTGTATAAATAAACAGAAGTATGTAATAGTCATTCCAGGTATTCAGATGTTAAGTTCATCCTTTTAACATATTCCACCAGGAGTTACATTTTTATGTCGATGTTTATACAGTTAAGTCAATGAGTGCATTCCTTTGTAGGAAGGAGACCCCAGAACTCAACGTTAATTGCTATGCATGTGGGTGGCAAGTTGTATGGTAGAGAAACCTCTCTAGATAACTGATCAAATTTTTTTTTAACGTGTTACACATGTGATATTGGTTGATTAGTTTCTGAATGTTGCACTCCCTCCTTTATTAAAAAAAAAATAAAAATCAGCAAGAATGCCACGTAAGAAGGTGACCGATGTGTCAGGGAATGGTGGAGTGAAGAGGAAGAGAGGAGGTGGAAGGAAGAAGGACAAGGACTTCAGCAGCGACGACGAGTTCTATGACTTTGAGCAGGAGAACACAAAGAAGGCAGGGAAGCCTGCCCCCAAGTGCGGACTGCAGCCCGTCACCGTGGCCGACGACGTCAAAGAGAAAATCGTAAGAGTCCTTCTCAGTCAGAACAGTAGCTTTACATGATGGCTGACAATCCTGTTTTCTCTGGCTTCACTTGGTGGTTTTGGGTAAAATGTTGGCGACTGATTGAGCACACAGATGTTTTTAGAGTAATAAAGCAACGGATCCCCCCCCCCCACATACATGAGTTTGTACATCAAGTATTTTGCATGTTTTGGTCTGTTTTGCTTTCAATTCAATTAAGAATATAGGATCCTGGATTCCATCTGGGAATTGTGGCCAGCTCAATTACACACTCAACATAAATGAAAGCACTCCCGTCCCTTGGCTGGGACTTGGTGATTAAATCCCATACAATGGCCGTCCTGCTGTGCGGGTAGGGGGTGGGGGGGGTGGCCAGATGGAATCGTGACGACCTGTCTGATGATTTCTTTTCTTCCTTTTTTTCTTTTTCACATTGCTTTCTTGTTTTGTGTCACTCAGCCGTTGCTGGCACAGTCCGCCCCAGCTAGCGTGCGTTTGGTACACCTGCCTGGTGTCTTTTTGGTGACCGGTATAGTTAAATGCACTCCATTGCATTTGCAGGATGCTCTTTAGTGCCTTTGTTTATCACACGGGTTCTGTGCCGTAGTACCTGTGGTATCGGCACCTACTGTTGGGCCATTATAATGAACAGGAAAATGTGCTTTTTATCCTTGTATGCAATGACTTCTCTCTCTGTCTCCCCCTCAAAAATCTTTGTATCTTAGAAAAATAACAATGAGGACAGGTTATAACATGTTGTAAGAGTCAGTGTAATATGCCGGAAGAGTGAGCTCATGCCATTCACATGTGCTGCATTAAGGTATTTTATTTCTGAGATCAAACACGGCGTCGTGATCTTGTTACATCGGCTCACAGTTTTGGAGAGTGGAATTTGTAATGTTTGTCTGGAATTCCACAGAACTGAGTCACCGTACAATAAGTGATTAGAGATTTTCTTTTTCCCCTTGGCCAAATCTTAAAATTCCTCTTTTTGTTCTCATTTCATTCCTTTAATATAAAGCATGTCAGGAATCTTGCCTGATAGACGTTCTCGCAGGATTCCAGCAGAACTCCAACTGCAGAAACACTCTCGCCGCTGTCCACTTTAACCTCTTGCTGTTCTCTCTCGATAGAAACTGGAAGGGTCCAAGGTTAAAGGTCAGCTACTGGTTTTTGGAGCAACCAATTGGGACTTGATTGGCCGCAAAGAAGTACCAAAGCAGCAAGGTATGTATAGGTGGTAACAGGGAGGGAAATGGCTGGTTCAGATGGTGAGTGAGATGAATCTGAAATGAAAGCCATCTCCCCCTTCAAGCAGTGTGTGTGACACTGTATGATATTAGATTTTATATTAGAATTGTGTAATGGAGGGAGCCGTGGCAGCAGCCTGAGGTCTGATGAATGTGTTTCAGTGTTATGCATAACTGCCTTCTTATTCTGGATAGCTAACAGGTAGAAAGATTGGAGGTTCTGCAAAAGCAAAGAAAAAGAACAATAAAGGTTTGTCATGCAAGCTCATTTGTCTGTTAGAGCATGCTCTGTCATGTCTGGAAGACCACCTCAGGGATAAACTAGGAGCAGAGACTAGTACTTATGGTTTGTTACAGTGGCATAAGTCTTCATTTCTTAATAAGGGGGTGTTCAGCCTCATAAAGGCTGAAGTGCTGCTGGAAGTCTCAGCCATCACAGAAAATGACACTGCTCCACATAATGCCAGTTGTTAAGATCCATTAGGGAAACCTGCTTGTAATTAGTGCTCCCTGTAAGCTTCTGCTCTATGGGCTGGGTGCTCCGTCACTGTGTGGAGGTCATGTCTGCAGTCTTCTGACTCCAGCTGACCTTGACGTTTTAGAAAACATTGTGGCTTTTGGCCGACAGTAAAGCGTGGAACACACCGAGCTGATTTTTGGCTGTCGGTGACTGCCGTTCAGGCACGGTCCCTGTCGGCTCTGTTTTGGCCGATATTAGCATGTTGAATCGAACTTGCATCACCATACAGCCGAACTCTTATTGGGCTGTATGTCAGCCATGACCTGCTGTTTTGCCATTGTGTTTCAGCATTTGTGGAAGTTTTTAAGCATCGAAAGTAAACTATCAGCAATGAGGGTGTAAAGATGCTTCAGAATCGATTTTTAGGGGTGAGATGAAGATGCTACTGATGGGCTGCGCACACTCACTTCACCTGCTGCAGGTAGACAGAGTGTCGGCACACAAATTTCTGAAATGTAGGATGGCAGAGGCAGGCCCATTAATATTCATAAAGGAAGCGCTGCTTGATAATCTTTGAGATACAATGCCTTTTTTGTGCAGTGGTGCTTTTGGAAAATTTTTTTTTTTTTTAGCTCAGGCACTGCAAGCTACCGTATCAGACCCTGAGGTAGGTAGCTTGCTGGTTGAGTAAAAAGAAAATAGCCTTAGAGGTGCATGTCATATTGGTTAATATATCTATATAGGGCGGTATTCAATGAAATTCAATTAAGATATCGACATTGGTCCAGTGTGTCCATCTTGGCTGAAATTGCTGGCTGATATTTAAACTTTATCAATAGTCAAACTGAGCAGCATAAGACCTAAAGACACAACTGCAAAAATGGGGATAATTGCATTGGCCAGTCAGCTGTCTTCCATCGTGAAGGACAAGGGATTTTGTTGGTTCATTATTAAATCTGACCTGCAGATTGATCTTTTGTTTTCCCACACAAAAAAAACGCCATTCCACTAATATGCGCCTGCAAGCTCAGCGAGCTTAACCATTGGCAACCTTCCCCCCCAGTAATGTACCACTACTTTTAATATCTTTGACTTTTCTGTAGTGTCCAGTGGTTGGGTTTTTGACAACGATACAAATTGTTCTGAGCTTTGAATTTAGGTTCTGATCTACATCTATTAAATGAATTGTGACGAATGTGCATCAGATTGTCATGGGGCTCACAGTTTTCAACCTCAGTCAATGAACTTGTTTTCCTCCAGGGCTCTGGTAGGAGGAGCAGTATTTGAGTCTTTCAGTTATGGAACTGGATTCCCGCCATAAGTGCTGTGAACTAACTTTGAGAATTTAATTTATCATTTGATGTCGCTGTCAGGCGTGGTAGCAGCAGGCGTTTTTCTATGTGTTCATGTTGGTCCAAATGCAGGGAGGGCGTGCACACTGCGGGCAGAATGCTCCTTCCGCTGGAATATCGAGGCACACGCCTCAGCAGGTGGTCCAGCTCGAGTGTGGCGGGCGTATTGGCTCATCACTGGTCTCATTCAGGGAGTTGTGAAGAGCGCGCACATCTGCACTCACTGGCAGTGCCGTTTGGGAGGCACACGGACATATTTGACTGTGGGTTTAGAAGGAAACTGACCACGGGTCTGATGGCTGCTTCTAAAAATGTCACATCCCATCACGTAGCACGTTCACGAAGACACCCGTTTGTGTTGCAGTGGCATACCGGAACCTGGGACAGAACCTGTGGGGGCCGCACCGCTACGGCTCCCTGAGCAGCGTGCAAGTGAGCTTTGTAGTGTCTGGGCCCTGTGCTGCCCACAGCCTGCTCATCACCGCCGAGGGAAAACTCTGGAGCTGGGGTAAGTAACACTACTTCACTCCGTGTCTGCTATTGGTCAGTCTCTGTGGACTGGAGTGTCAATCAGTGACTGGTTTTAACCCAGTTCTTGTTTTTGGCTTAAATTCTGTTGGGTTTCGAAGTCATAGATAGGTGTAACCTGATCAGCATGAATGAGGCAGTAGGATTGAGGTCCTGTGGTATCCTCAGAATCCCCTTAAACCACAAGTTGGATATGACACCCATCTAGCTTTTAAAAGATGTCGTATAATTGTGCGAGGAGATGCTTTGCGTTCATTATCCCGATGGATGGCTGTATTGATCTCTAGAATGAAACTGACTGTATCCGACAACATTTACCCCCTTTAGGTCGCAATGAGAAAGGGCAGCTGGGTCATGGAGACACCAAGCGCATAGAAGCTCCTAAGCTGGTGGAGGCCCTGGGTGAGGAGGTGATTGTGGCAGCAGCCTGTGGGCGCAACCATACCCTGGCACTGACAGGTCAGTAAACCTCCCCCCCAGTGCAGTGTTCAGGGATTAGACTAAATGGGGTGTTTCTCCATAGGTGTATTTGACCGTACTTGTGTTCTCGCGTAAAAAACTCCTGGATGTTGCTCTTGCCCTGCCCCAAATATCAAGGATATATCAGCTGCATCCTCGCCAAACAAGACCAATTCCATAATTCATAATAATGCTCCCCCAAGTTCATTCTTGGAAGGTAAGTTAGCAAGACTAGTCTTCCCAAGACCCACAAGTATGATCTTTGCGGTCTTGGTATTGAGAAACACCCATGGTCCAAGTACAGAAAGGTTCAGACTGGCCCTAGGAATCCTGGAAGCTGTGAGCTCAAGCTGCATGGTAACCTCTCCCTCACAGAGAATGGTGCCGTCTACTCATTCGGAGAGAATAAGCTGGGCCAACTGGGTCATGGCAACCAGACTGATGCTGTTCCAACCCCTGCCACAGTAAGCTCCGCCTCATTACCCAGGGTACACTGCGGACACACAAAGCTTAAGCTTCACAAACTCGGTCTCGGTAAAAAAAAAAAAGAGAGAGAATTCCCATAGGCAGTATTACGTAACAGATCATGTTACATTATTCTATATGCACAGAATAATCAATGTGCATCATTACCAAGAATAACATCTTGGTTTAGCTGGAGGATCATTTCAAACCCCTGATCTGGTTTTCACTAATAATTGGTCTCTGTTCTGAGTTTTTTGGTTCTTTCTTGTGAGGTCACACAGGAACTTGGGGGGGGGGGGGGGTCTCAGACTGTGCCGGTGCTCTGGAGGCAGAGTATCACTCGCAGACACTCATTCTTCACCCCCTTTCAGATCCAGTACAACGGGCAGCCGTTGGTGAAGGTGGCATGCGGTGCCGAGTTCAGCATGGTCGTCGACTGCAAGGGCAACCTGTATTCGTTTGGCTGTCCAGAGTATGGCCAGCTTGGTAAGGACCGGGCCTTTAGCCACTAAGGTCTTTAGCAGTGATGGTGCCCGTGAATGTAAAATCTACCTTCTCCCCATCTTGCCATAGGACACAACTCGGATGGGAAATTCATCGCCCGAGCTCAGCGCATCGAGTTTGACTGCGAGCTGATCCCACGCCGCGTGGCCATCTTCATCGAGAAAACGAAGGATGGGCAGGTGATGCCTGTGCCCAATGTAGTGGTGAGGGACGTTACCTGTGGATGCAACCACGCGGTGAGTCATTGTGGGGGGGTGACGTGTAAGGTCGCCATCACCAAGAGTCATTAGCAGCTCACGTCTTTCTGAATGGTGGACAGGCTTTGGATCTGTATCTGTTGCCACACTGGAAATAACGAGTGACGAGAGCAAAGCAGCGCCTTGAGTTTTTTAATCTATTAATGTAGGTGACTTGGAAGGGCATTCGTTGTATACGACTCCCTGTCTGGCATGAAATGGTCAATCATTGGATTCTTGATCTTTCTTTCAAATTGATTTTGCTTTCTGTGAGTAATTTTGTACTTGTTGACCTAAGGTGATGCTGGATGAATGTAACGAGTCTTGAAGAGCTTTATTACCAATGAGTAGTAGTGTGTAGTGTAATATGTGGACACCAATTGCTGATGTTGAGATGGACTAAAGGAAAATTTTTCTACAGTGAAGCATTCAGTAACCGAAGTAGGCTTGGACCATCAGATGCTTCTGCAGTTTAGGCGCAGTAATGACATTCCCGTGTGCTTGCAGCTGGTGCTGGACTCCCAGAAGCGGGTCTTCTCCTGGGGCTTCGGTGGGTATGGCCGCTTGGGCCACACAGAGCAGAAGGATGAGATGGTGCCCCGCTTGGTCAAGCTTTTTGACTTTCCGGGACGCGGGGCATCCCAGATCTACTGTGGCTACCAGTGCTCGTTTGCCGTCAGCGAGATGGGTGAGCCGTTCCCCCAGATTCATCTTCAATCAATTACAAATCAATATATAACTTGGTAATGAGTCCCATTAAGTCTGACTCGGGTTCTGCCCAAGTTGGCTCTTGAGTAGCTAACAATACTTAGGAATAAAGTTAACTCTTCATGGGACTCTAATTGTCTTAAGTCAGTCAAGCACCACTTATACTTTATTGTTACTCAGAAGCGCTTTTGATTTGGTGATGATACTAGAATATTTGAGTATATTTGATACTGACTAAAGTTGCTTCAGACATGTTGGGAGGAAGGTAACCCCTATACATACCAATCGAGCATGGTTATCTGTTTTACAGGTGGCCTGTTTTTCTGGGGAGTGACTAATACCTCACGGGAGTCCACCATGTACCCCAAGGCGGTTCAGGACCTCTGCGGCTGGAAGATCCGGAGCCTGGCCTGCGGGTGAGTCTCCTAAGCCCGTGAGATCGTGTTGAAGCTGTTTGACACCGTATCATGACGGCTTTTTCTTTCTTCCAGGAAAAGCAGTATCATCATTGCTGCTGATGAAAGCACCATTAGCTGGGGTCCGTCTCCGACTTTCGGCGAGCTGGTGAGTCGCAGTGCAGACAGCCGACACCTTGAGCAAGCAGATACCGCTGCCAAGAAAGAACTATGCTCAGATACGCTGAACAGATTTTATGAAATCGGTCCAATTATAAGAAATATGGCAAGAGTTAACTTAACCTGGTCCAAATGATTAACTTTCATCTGTCTGAGATCTCGTAATCTACAATACCAGGTTGACTCGCTACTTACACCTGAAGAGCCACCTGTGTCACATGTAAAACCCCTTGAATGGTTAAACACGTTTTATCATATTGTCCTCCTTTTAACTCCGTTTGGCGAAGATACCATTTTACTGACTGATTTTAAAAGACAGTAGAGTGAAGCCAGTGGGTTTCAAGCATCTTATTTGGATAGTTTTGTTTGTTTTATGGTTACTCAACTTTCTCCATTTCTTGGTTATTCATCCTGTGTTAATGGCCATATACCCTCGGCATATATAGCCCTAGTTGCTCACACGGTGCTAAGTCAACATATCTAACCAATGACTGTCACACATGCAGCCAAGACCCCTGAATGGAAAATGCGCAGGGTCGCATGGAGCTGTATTTTATTTATCATGATTACAGCTTGCTAAATATCTTTGCTGAAGTACATAAGTGCATTGCTTTTATTTAAGGGTCTGTTTAGAGGCTATTGTGTTAAGGTTACAGAAATTGTTTCTGAACACGTTACTTTTATTTTGCGTCCATTCAACACTGTGGGCCAGTGTCAAGTGGAACTCTTGACTCTGGATAGACTGCTATCTTGTGTTACTGATGTTCTCCTGCATTTTTCAGGGCTATGGTGACAACAAGCCTAAGTCATCCACCACTGCGCAGGAGGTGAAGACCTTGGACGGGATTTATGTTGAGCAGGTGAGGACTCTGCAATTTCAGCCTCTTTATTTTAGTGCATTTAGACGGATGACGCATGTATATTGTGTGCGTGAGAAGTGCTCCAGGAAAAAGCGTGTCGCTATGTTGCCACTGCAGGTAGTGATGGGGTACTCTCACACGCTGGGCATCGCCAGACAGGAGACGGAGGCCGAGCGGGAAAAGCTCAAGAAGCTGCCGGAGTACAACCCCCGCATGCTCTGATTGGCTGCCGGCCCTTAGACTCCCACCCACTCCCGTCCTCACAGTGTTCTCCATTACGGAACGCTCTGTCTCACAGTATCACCAGTTTGTCACAGTAAGGGTTATGGGTGGGGAGGGTTGGAAGAACCTGTAGTGGTGAAACTCAGACATTTCATCTTGGAAAAAATGTTTAAATAAAAAAAATACAAAATATACATTCTCTCCTCAAATTGGACCATCTCCTGTGAAAGGGGGGCTGGCGAGACCGAACACCCCCCACGGACTGCTGGCCCCCTCCCCCCAGTATCCCCAGCCACACTCGGCACCTTCAGGTATTCTCGGTTACCAGGCCCTCCACGCTCTTACTTTTCCTCTCCAGCTGGATGGAAACTCCCTCATGTTGCTGAATCATTGAAAGGTTGTTGTTTTTCTTATTGTTTTTCTCCCACTCTCTGCCTGCCCTTGACCTCCCCCAAATATTGGCGTGTGAAAGGGATCCATGTCTATTATCTTACAATGGGTGCTATGTTGTCTTGATGCAAATAATGGCAGGGCGGGGATCTCTAAGACGAACACTCCATATTTGTGCCTTTTTATGTGAAATATTTCAGGTTAAGGCTTTTTTTTTTTTTTGTTGTATGTACAGGTTATTTTTACCTTACCAGTGTCTTCGCACGCATCAGTTAGACAGACAGAATGTGGGATAACTATGTTGTGCCATGTTGTTCTTGTTCTTTGTCGATTTAAGCTATTCCATTTTTTCAGTGGTTTTTAATCCCACCCCCAACTGCTGGCTGATAAAATCAGAAAGCATGCAGACTTCAGAAGGACTGGTAAAGCGGGATGTTGCCCAGCCATTAGGATTTTGTTGTGACCTTTAAGACCAAAATGGATGGCAGCAGACCCTGATGTTTGGCTCTTGAAATGCCGGTTTTATGCTCCCTCAGTTTACGTTGAGCTGTTTTGTGTTTTGGCAATGTGTGTCCAGTGAGGTCAATTGACCTTATTTGGATTTGAGATTTTTTTTTTCCACTGAATTTAATTAAATGTTAATTAAAGGTTCGACGGTGTTGTTTCTTCATTTGAACCTAAGAATGACATGAAATACCACTAGCTTGCATGTCGAGGTGGTTATTTAATGCAAACCACAAGCCGGGGTGTGTGAATGAGCACTGGATGAGGGGAATTAAGCCAGTTATTGACGACGAATGATCACCTGCTCCAGTGTGTGGTTTAATGTGTCATCCCTCCTCACTTCTGCCAGCAGTGTGTTGCGTTGGCGTGGAGCATAAGGTTTCTTCTTGGTTAAATCGGACGCTGATACTTCAGGGTTTTCAGTAATTACTCCGAGCCTAAATAAATCTGTCAAAATACCGGCCGTTGCCATGAAATTTAATACGGCTCATTTCGTTGATCTCCGCCCCCACCCCCCAAGAGGGAACGTGCAATCTTCACTGCCACCCTTGTAAGATTTGCATGTAAAATAGGTTGCATTAGCACTGGCATAAGCCGTATGAAAACGCAGTATTAACCCCTGCCACAAAAGCATTCAGACCTAAGGTTTGGGTGCCGTAAAGCAGGGGGGATTTAGGACGATTCAAAGCCCCCCCCCCCCCAAAAAAAAAAAAAATAATAAACAACTGAATTGGTCTGGGTGTGGAGCCAATATGATATATTTTAATTGACCCCAAAATCTCTAGCGTTCCTTGTCTTAAGGTATATTGTTTTGTGAATGTACAACAGTATATGTACGGTACAGTAAAACTGTTGACGGGGACACTGCAATGTTTTTATTGCGGAAGTATGGACTCCGCAATAAAATGGAAATCATTCAATGGTGCGATGGTGGTACGGGCGACACTCGAAGATTTAAGGGGATACCAGTACCCGCAAGGACGTGTGTTCCTCCTATTTTGCAAAATACTATCTTTTCATCAACTAGCCTGATGAGTCACACACTTTCATAGCCTACGTAACGTATCTCTATTCCGTTTAACACATGGTAATTAAATTAATAATCATGCGGCCGCATTGTCTTCGTGCACTAAATGTAACCCCTTTTACGGATGATGCCATTACATGTGCAGCGTCCTTAGGAATGTACTCTGTAGCTTAGCCGTAGTGGGACCTTTCAAACGCGTTTCCCATTATGATTCACCAGAATGCATGTTACTTTGTTACACAAGGTTGCTTCAAATATGTTTGCTTGCTTTGGAATCAGTTTGCTTTCGGTGGACGTGATTGATTGCTTGGGGAAATATGCATGTCGGATCAAACGCGTTTTGCAAATCAATAAGGCTGTTTAGGGAGCAGCGGGTTAGATTTCCAAATTCATATTTACATTTTCAAAATGATGTGACAAAGATGGCAATACATTTACTTTTAGTATTTACTAATTGCCTTTCCGTGGTATAAATAAACATACAGGCAGTATGTGTAAATCCTTTATGAAACTTAATTGGAGGTTTACTCATTCTTAGTAAACCCATAGAACAACTGTTTTAGTAACATTAAGCATATAATTTAACACTTTGAAAAATCATTAAAGATCGACCTCTTCGGTTATTTGTTTTGCTATTGCAGAGTGATTTTTTTTTGGATTTCAAAACAAGACTGGAAAAACAATAGGTAGTTCAGGACGTCGATTTGAGAGCCACTGCGGCACACGGCAGAGAATGAAGTTGCGCTGCCCCCTGGTGGCCACAGTCATGCGGCACATAATCACCGTTGAAATCATGATTAGCAAATTCAATAGGTGTAATGTCACTCCAAGATCCAGCAGTCTTATCAGAGCAGTGATAAACGCAATGCGAGGTTATAATAACGATGGGATAATCCTAAACAATTGTAAAATAACACTAAATAATTAAGAACACATACGTATAACTGAAAATCGACGGAAATTATACTCACGATGTTATCTTTCAAGCCGGAGTGAGAAAGATTATTCACACAGAGATTTAAGCAAATATATGGAACGAGCGGCCGGTGGTAAGTGACAAGCCTTCAGTAATGAGAGTACATCTGAGGGTTAAAACTGATTCTGCAAAAATATGTCATATGAAATTACGATCGTACAATACGAAGAACCCTGGTGGGGGTAGGTTCAGTATCAGGATTATAGAGGGTTTATGATGGGAATATTTTGGGAAACAAAACCTATAAAAGTATATAAGCGCAGAATTCCACTCGACCATGAACGTAAGAATCCTTACTTCCCTTGGTCATTTTCATTCCAGTTATTTTGTAGCGCACATTCGTAGAGTAAATTTTTTTGTGTTAAATATACATTTAAATGTTTTTTTTTCTTTTGTGCATCCATCATCAGTCATCTTTATCTTCACGGCACCTTTTTTTTTTATCTCCCCCGGTTTCGGTTTATATTATCCACGATCCCGCTGAACCCACTGTTCTCTACCGGCAGAGATAGTTTAACTGCCGGGGGATATCAGCCGCAGGCGAAGTTAGCCTAATACGCAGAAATGGTCTCCTAGCAACAAGGCCGTTTGTTTCGGCGCAGGGCTCTCCCAGGCTGCTGCTGCAGGCAATGGCGACAGATACTCAGAGATCAGTCAGAACATGAAGGGGCAACAGACCACCGGGCAGCCTCGGCCTCACTAGCCCAGTCGAGCGATTTCATACTTAATAATCCAATTATACTAGGCGCATAATTTGTAAAATGCTATTTACCTACAGCTTTATGATGTAGTTTTGATACGTATAACATTGATTATACTGGCAGGTTATAATTCCCAAAAGGTACTGGGCAATCTTCCATCTTGTCAGGATTCGCCTTTCTGTGTCTGGACAGCAATTCTTCAGCTCAGTCACATGCCTAACAGCTCACCCATGTTAGAAATGTGGAATAACACCACGCAAACTCAGCATTTTGCATTTGTGATTCTTAATCAGCTAGTTGCATTGTTTGGGACTGTCAACTGAAGGAGGGCATAGGTTTGGTTTCTTCTCTGGTAGGAGCCCTGACCCCCCCACCTCCCTAAACACACATGCTACTCCCACCTTAGTCTCTGCCCTTGTAAGCCAAGCAGGTGAAGCCTCCATATTGCAAGGTATCGTACATCAATACTTCATTGTTCTTCACTGTGCACTCAGAAGCACATTCTGACAACCAGCTCACTTGAGCAAGGACTTCAATAACCATGTTTTGATGTTTTTGTAAATACGCAGCAAGTCAATTTGTCGCAGAGGTCCGGAAACACCAAAACATTTCCTACTCTTTCCTTTTTGAGTACTTACTCAGACTTGGTAAACAGCAAAATCAAATTCCATACTTTTCCATAGTGTGTTAGCATGTTTTGGACCGTGGAGTGAAACTGAAGGATCCAGACAAAGCCCCCAAACAGAACCCCCAGAGGATGACGCAGAACAGCACAAGGAGAACATGCACACCCCACACACCGCCGATTTGTGCACATGCAGGGGAACCCCAAATTATTTGTGTTTGGTTGTTACAGCAACATTTTATGCTTTAGATCAGCTTCCCATTGATGACTTTAGCCCAGAGAGCCCTACCCCCCTAAGCTTGACCATGTCCATAGATTGGGGAGGAGGAATCGAACCCTGGTCTCCACTGGCACGAGGCTTCCCACAGCGCCACCAAGCATTTACATTTGGAAGAGGAGAAACATGCAGAAGTGCTGGGTTGCTCATAGATCAAAATCTACCACCACTAATACGACAGCATGCTGCATAAAACCCATTTTACTGCATTAATGTGCTTAATATAACAAGCTGATAAACCCAGCCCTCAGCATTCCCTCCTTCACACCATCAAAGCATTAAGCGGCACTGCAGAACCAGAGCATCGTTATTACTGCCAAATTCTATCATCATAATCTCATGATGGCCCTCAGTCTCCAAGACCATTTGTATAAACAAACATATGTAAAGCACCCACATTCAGACAGCAAACATATGGCGGGCATAAATTACTCGGCATCCTTACCAAAGCCTAAAATTAATTTGTAAAAACCTGGCATGCTTTTTACCTGCATTTAACAGGCAAGGCGATTAATTTTATGGAGTCGATCATGGGTGCATTATTGGTTTTAATAAATCCTCAAAGCACTGGCGCCGAAGTTCGCTATAACGACATCGCCGCTGCTGACATCTCAGTGACCGAACACGTCTGTCACTCAAACACAATCGCAGCTTCCAGAACAGCCGGAAGTCAGGGAAACCAGAGGTCAAACTTCATGGACAATGAGTATTTATTGAATGTACAAACGGAGGCAAGCTCTGTTTAATCCTCGTCTTCCTCCTCTTCCTCGTCCTGGTTGATCTGGAAGTAGCGCAGCTCGTAACTCTCCTTGGTGTTGGCTACGACGCGCAGCCAGTCCCTCAGGTTGTTCTTCTTCAGATACTTCTTTGTTAGGTATTTCAGGTACCTGTGGGCCAGTGACACACACAGTCAAGGCGGGAGGACCTCAGCTGAACACGGACCTCAGCTGAACACGGACCTCAGCTGAACACGGACCTCAGCTGAACACGGACCTCAGCTGAAAGGAAAGTCAACAAGCCATGTGCATTAAGCGAGAAGCACCACTGAAGGCTCAGAGAGCAGGCAAATTTGAAGGAGTTCATGCAAGTGTCACAGACGTTCCTCAAATGTGATGAGCACACACATTCTAGTGGGGAAAAAAACCTAAAAACCCGTGTTTCATGGAGTTTAATAACATGATTCTGACTTTTAAATCAATTTGTGTTAACATTTTCAGAAGCAAAATTAATTTAATATAAATATCAGTTCAAAAAGTGCCTTGACTACATGACTTACTAGAATCATGTAATGAAAAACAAATAGTGATTGCATTTAATCACCCAGGAAATAATATTAATTTAACAATAATTCAAATTTTGATACAATTAGCTCAAAGTATCAATCTATAAGTATTCATTTTGGATGCACACAGACGCTATAACCCAAATAATTAAAAAAATCCTGAACCAACTATCAACTATGCAGATTTTTCTTCTCAAATTGGGAAGCCTCTTGAAAATGTTTATATATTGGTTAACATATCGTCAAATGCTTGTTAAAAATCAAGAGCGTGTGTGTGGTATCTGCCCAATGTGGCAATCTCGGTTGATATTCTCAGCTGACATTCAGGCTTCAGTCAGTATTCAAAGTTACTAGCATCAGAGCTAAAGCCATAACCAGCAATCAACTATTTTAGATGAGGCAACCAGCCAATTTCTATGGTGAAGGATGAGGAATTCAGCATCTCTTTCCCCACCTAGTACCTTGTCGGTGCTATTTTGCTGAAATCTCACTGTCTGCATTGGTGTGGTTGCTACACACATCCATGAAATCTTAAGATGCAATGTCACCAACATCAGTTTTACTACAAATTTGTGGAATTCAGAGGCTGGCTGATTATTGGTAACTAATATCAGACAAAATATACTGGCTATCAGTAATATTAGACACATATATACCATTATTGACACCACTAACAGAACACAAATGTATACTCAAGATTTATTTAACCTAGATTAAATCCACTATAAACAGGGGAGCTCAATGTGGTATGAATAGGATTCATGGACATTTTCAGAAATTAGTTTCTCAAAAGCTTCATACTTAAAGTTGCTGACCATATGCAAGCATCGTGATATGCATGGCTGAAAAGTACTGTTAGGGTGTTTTTGTGCCTTTTATGAGACTCAAAACATGACAGAGACAAGCATGCCCGATGAAGGCTTATCAGACAGGTCAAATTACTTGTTCACACATCAAGGTGGACCAAGGAATCGCCATCAAAAGATGGCTAATGATTCTGGGAGGTTACCATACTTCAGCTTATCATACTTACGTAGATAATACAAGTTAAGGGCATCCGATTTGGGGATGTAGACATTATGGTATTTTCAATAATAAACTCAATTAAGAAACTCATTCATAGCAACTAAGGCTATTTAAGCACAAAATTCAAGTTTCAAAAGTTTTATCATCATTCCTGCACAACGGCACATCGTGCCAAGAAAGGAACGACATGTTTCTGAGTCTAGTGCACAGTACAAAAGGACGATATCCTGGCAGTAATGAAATTACTTAATTCAGGGCGATTAAAACATTTTCTTTAGGCAAAAACAAAATCACGCTGAAATGCATTATGTCAAAATTACTTTTGTTTAAACTTGGAAGCAGCAGCAAGAAGGATCAACACTAAAAATAACCAGCAGGATTCACAGTATATTTCTGAAGCAAACAATAAAACACAAAATGTGGCTTGTAGTGCTTTCAGAGTTAATTACATTTGAAATTTAGATCAAGGCAGAATCAATAGCCAATAAAAAGGGAATTCAGATATTATCTAGGTAAATTGCCAAGTATTGTTGTGAGCACTAAACTCAAATTCAATCAGGCATTTGGTCAGATTAAATTCATTTAATAATAGTTTTTATCAAATAGTTTAGAATAACAGGCTTAGCCTCTAGACCATTAAGTTAGTTTTTTTTTTATTTGAATCCAAATTTTACAAATTATGCATCATATGCATGTCACAAAAAGTAGTACTGTAAAATCAAAAAGAACATACTGCAGTAACTAACATAATTATGCACTGTCTTTATAAAAAAAAATGTCCAACACATTAACAGTACAGAAAAGGATAAAATCAACTTGGGTACCACTGTGAGCTCATTACACAAGCATGGAACGAAAAACACGCACAAAACCAGCAGAGTAACCACAACAACATCCAGGCCATCCTGTAAAAGCAGGAAAACTAAAGTGTCCATTCGCCGAGAAAGGGCTG
>JAODUD010000107.1:2646186-2659990 GCA_026784285.1 Stomatorhinus walkeri
TCTAAGATCACTGCTGGTGTCTTTCCTCCTTGGCATTGTGGTAACACACACCTGAATGCTACAGACCAGCAAACTGCCAGACGTTCTGCTTTCATGGAGGGGGGGGGGGTCGGGGTCACACTTACCGATGATCAGTTAGTCATGTACATTAGGTTAGCAGCACCTGGCTGAAACTTCCCCCCTTGATTCCTAAGGAAGCAGTATAATCATAATACTTTATTCCTTCTTTGATTGCTCTAACACATGCCATACTTTGATATTCAAATAGGAGAACAGAATGGGCAAAATTTTTTCTTTGAGGTTTTTAGTATTCCTTACTTTTTACTATTGTAAACAATGTGAGCGCTTTGCACAAAATCCCAGAATTTACATCTAAAGCCAAAATATTTGGTTAGCAACGTCTAACGGGGAAGCTGATGGAAGGGAAAGGAGTAGAATAATTGTCACTCAGTTCATTTTTGATAACTCAGAGGATACAAATATTGTAGTTTGCAATATTTGGTTTATTTTGTCTAAGGCTAATACCTTAAAATATGGATATTTCCCACTATGAGTTGCCATGCTTCTGTCTTAGAGTCATTTGCAAAATAGGTTTTAGATTTAGATTTTTTTGTTCCTAAGTTTTCACCTTCTGTTTTGAGAGTAATGTCATAAACTGAGGAAAAACGAAATTCTCTTGGTGTACAGAGTGAAACATTTTTATGTCATAGTATCTATATTTGACCCATGCAACACTGATACAGGCATCATTTATTTTTGTCTTTCTTGAGACTTCTTTATGGAATAAATATATGTTTCTACTCTATGTTTCATTTTGACCACACTCTTTTAATGAAAGTGTTTGTGACCCTACCAGGGGCATAAAGCCCCCGGCAACTTAGCTCCTGGGATCCTTGCAGCACGCAAACCCCTCCGCCACGTTAAGGTGTCGGCTCCAGGAGAGGTCTAAGGTTAAAATCAGATGGAGATGTACACAGGCCAATATAAAGGAAATCAGGTTGAGAAACCAGCATTTCTACATGATGTTAATTGCTGATGCTGAGTTTTGTATACATTTTAGATGATGCATTTTTCAGTCGTGTGCACTAAGAAAGCCAACAAAGTTCAGTTCGCAGTGCCTGATTTGTTTTATGCTTTACCATTTGTTACTGGCTTCAGGTCTTATTCTGCACATGAGCTGCTGTTATTCTCACACGTTCACCACTCATTGGCAAGGCATATTTATTTACACACACGTAGCACCATTCATAGACGTGAGCACTGCAGCTATTGGGGCAATGTTTGTATTGATGCCAGTATCTATTTAAGTGAAAAATATAGTTTTTCTTTAAACATAGTGTTCTTTCTTCATTCTGAATTTGAGCATTGTGCTTAAATGATATTGTAATTGTGGTTCTTCACTATTAATCCTTATTAGTTATTGCACTAGATACAATTAAAAGACTAGAAGCTCTTAGAATATATATTAAGTTGGAAGCGGAGACCTGAGACTTGACTTTGACTCTAATTCAAAGACTTGAGATTTCACTGAAACTCATTCCTCAGAGACTTCAGACTTTACTCTGACTCATTTTGTGACACATTAACATATCTGGTGACATCTTACATATGGCTTTGACTTACAACTCAACATTTAATCCACTGAACAGAAAATACGGAAATATATATTGTGTATCCTTATTCTGCCTAAAAATACTGTGATGTGGTTTTTGGGCCACATTGTTGAGCCCTAGTGGGGATTGTTGAGTATTTATTGTTAAGTATGGGGCAGTGTGTGGCTCAGTGGGCTAAGCCTGTGTGCCTGTAATCAGAAGGTTGCTGGTTCAAACCCAGCCTCAGCATGTCTGTGGGTCCTTGATCAAGGCCCTTAACCCCCAGCTCCTTGGGTGCCGCAACAGGTGGCTGCCCTTTGCAGACAGTTTACTCTATGAGAGCAAATTGAGGGAGGTGTAAAGACAATTTCCCTATGGAGATTAATAAAGTATTATTATTAAAACTTAGCGTCACTGAACGGTAAGCTTCCCAAGACATAATAAACTCGATACCTTAAATTCTCCATATTTATAATTTGTTTTCATCATAATCACAATATAATCATACATTTACTTGGGATATTGGGATAGATGGGATATTTATACCCATGATAATGTACAGTGGCCTCGACAATTAATGGCACCCCTTGTAAAGATTTGGGTGTAGTTTCATATCATACTAAAAAAATAATTTAAAAAAAACAACCTTTCATCAAGAAATAATTATTTTCAGTAAAAACACATGTGCCACAATTATTGGCACCCCTGCATTTAATACTTTGTACAGCCTCCCTTTGCCAGTATAACAGCACTGAGTCTCCTGTAACATTTTATAGGGTTAGAGAATACAGAGCAGGGCATCTGAGTCCATTCCTCTTTACAGAATCTCTCCAGATCACCCAGGGTCCGAGGTCCTCTCTTCTACACTCTGCTCTTCAGCTCAGCCCACAGGTTTTCAGTGGGGTTCAGGTCAGGGGACTGAGATGTTCATGGCAGAAACTTGATTCTGTGGTCAGCTAAACATTTTCATTTTGATTTGGACATGTGGTTAGGATCACTGTCCAGCTGGAAGATCCAGTGACAGTCCAGTTTTAGTTTACTGGTGCAGGCAGCAAAAATTTTGATTTAAAATGTCCTGGCATTTCATGGAGTCCATAATGCCATGTACCCTAACGAGCCTTCCCGGGCCTTTGCAGGAAAAACAGCCCCACAGCATCACAGAACCTCCACCACATTTTAGTTGGGATAATGTTCTTTTTACTGCAGCCATCTTTCTTTTTACACCAAACCCATCTTGAATGTTTCTTACCAAAAGGCTCCATTTTTGCTTAATCAAACCATTGAATTTTGGTTCCAGTCAAAGTTATAGTACTCTTTCGCAAACTGCAGGTGTTTATGTTTGTCTTAAACTGACAAAAAAACGTTTTTTTCTGGCATACCCTCCTAATAATTAATTAGCATGATGGTTTTTTCAGAGACGTGGTAACCCCAAGATTTTCCTTGGTTTTGTAATTCACCACCAGTGATCCTTGGGGATTTTTTGCCTCTCTTACAATCTTCCTAACTGTATGTGGGCAAAAAATAAACTTGGGTCCACTTCTTCTTATTATTGCCCTAACAGTAGAAATGGGCATTTTCAGGCGAGTAGCTATTTCTCATATCCTCATTTGGTTTCTGTGTTCTCTAATCTTTCACATGTTGATGGATGACTAAGGGACTTTGGGATCTGTGTCTCCTCATGTTTTTACCCCAGTTAACTAGGAGGTCATGGATGACAGTTTGAAGGTTTCTTTTCACTCCAATCAACTCAAAGATGTACAATTTAGAGGTGAAACATGCTATAGTCACATTGTGTTCACCAATAATCATGGCATATGTGTTTTTGTTAAAAATTATTTTATGATGAAGGATTTGTTTTTCTTTGAATAAATTTATTTCAAAGAAAGATTGGATTTTTCTCATTTTTTCAGTGTGACATGAAGCATATAAGGTGGATTTTTTTCTAACCCTATTTATAAATCTTTACATGGGGTGCCAATAATTGTGGAGGGTGCTGTATGTCAGAATTAAAGTAGACAAAAGGGTGGCCAAACCCTTTAGAGAACAAATGAAAATGGATTTAAATATGTGGCTGTTTTATAGGAAAAACTGGCGGAGAGGAGGAAGATTCTTCTAAAAGCTGCTCAAAGGTAATAAGGGCTTTTTGTCACTTGGTGTGGTTCAGGAGTAATTTACTTATCAATTACTATTACAGTGAAAGAGTTACCTACTTTAACATTGCCTTTCACTGTCTGTGGCTCCGTAGGTCAGGAGCCTGGGAATGGATGTGTGTAGGTTCAGTTCCTGTAGCTATATAATACATTTTCGGTTTATTAACATTTGATTAAAGAATAGCATCTGTATTTTTAATAGTATCACCATGTTTTGCAGATGCTAATGAAACCCCAGTTTAATTTGATTATGTGTAAACAAATAATTGTAAGCAAATTGTACAGCCATTAAAAGTAGCGACAGTACCATGATATCACTTCCTGTGTATGCAGTCTGACAGGATGTTTTCTTGCAGTCAGCACGAGGAGAAGGAGAAGGCTTTTAAGGAGCAGCTGTCTCACCTGGCAGCTCTTCTTCCTACCCTACAGGTGAGGACGCACCACATCAGAGGGGTGTTCCATCAAGCAGGATTTCTTGCTTAGCCCGATAACTTGTCAGATTTAAGGTAGTCTGAGCTGGATGGACTTTGTCTTTGTTCACTTACATTTAGCCCAGACTACCTTAAATCCAACAAGTTGTCTGGTTAAGCAAGAAGTCCTGCTTGGTGAAACAGGCCACTCCATTATTTTTGTTGCGTTTTCACCATTTTAAACAGCTGGTCATTTCCACAGTTGGACCCCTCTAGTTATCAGCCCCAAAATTACAGATCAGGTCACTTATCCATTGTATTGCCTGCTGCGACCCTCTACAGCAATATACTCTGTCCAAAGCTACTCATTCTGCCCTAATTTGCTGTGACTATACTGTATGTAAGTTCGATGTAACCCATACTCTACTACTGTACCCAAGGGGTAAAACACCAGGAGCACAAATGACATATTATGCATACATTGTTTTTTCTCTACCCGCAGGGCTTTTGTTGGTGATTATTAATTTTCTGTCACAGAGGAAAACAGTAACTCTTTAGGCATGATTTAAATACGTTTGTCTCATCAGGTTGTCAGACTTACACGAATCGGCCAGATGGTGGCACTATTGTGCAGAAATCTATACCCCTCATTATCGATGTAACTTGTAACCCGAAAGACCAAATTGTTTTACATTTAGATTCCTTGGCTTTAATAAGAAATGATTCCTTTGCATTGCTGCCATGTTCGATTTTCTACGATGCAAATCCTGTCCAAATCCTTTAAAAGATGCCAGTTTCTAATCTCATCAGCAGTAACCCTGAATCAAGCTTTTTAGTGGTTCTTTAAATCAAAGGCACTCGTGGAATTGTACAGCTGCCACCAATTTCACTATAAAATAGATCTAAATACTGAGCTTATATCTTCTAGACCAGTGTTTCTCAACCCAGTCCTCTGGGGCCAGAAGACAGTCCACATTATTGCTCCCTCCCAGCCCCCTGCCAGACAGTCCACATTTTTGCTCCCTCCCAGCCCCCTGCCAGACAGTCCACATTTTTGCTCCCTCCCAGCTCCCTGCGAGACAGATCCAATTTCTGCTCCCTCCCAGCTCCCGGGATGGGATTTAAACCGTTGGTTTGTCTGTGGGTTTCCGATGACCAGATTGGGAAGTATCACACTAGGTTAATGGAAAAAGGCAGAAAACTTTGGCCAGAAACGTCTCACTCTGTCGTACCATATATCAGCAAATCTGTTAAAAATATATGCCTTGTTGGCCAAAGAGATACACCCAGGGTTATTAACCTGCTTGACCTTGATCTCAAGCGTCCAGTTGAGGGTTGATCTTGTTGACATGTGTACTTGAGTCTCTGTACTTCATTTCACAGGTTCACCTGGTCACATGTTCTGCCTTCCTTAGCTCAGCCAATAAGTTTGAGTTCCTGGATATGGGATATGTAAGTATGTCAAAGCATAACATATAATAGAACTTTCTTAATCATCTGGTCAATTTTGCAGACATTGCAGACATTGAATTGAAACAAGTTGTTGAGAAGACATGCAATAAGATATGCAAAAGATTTTGACATTCTCATGTAAAAATTCAGCAGAGAATGATAAGAGTAATGACTGTATTCAGTAATAATAACCTGCACTGAATCCTTTTAGTGTGAAAAGAAAAGCTGAAACATTTCTGTGGCAGCCTTTTTCCCTTTTTCAGCAATTGATGGAGAGGCTGAAGAAGATTGTGAAGCTGCCACACAGACTGAGGCCGACTCAGAGCAGCAAGGTGAGTTTAAGCGACGCGACCCAGGCTCCCTCCAGCCAAGTGCTGGGTGGCTGTGATATGCTGGCAAAGCCTACTGTCCGCTTCAGTACATGTACACATGAACACGTTCAGTATTTCCAGTACAGAATGAATTTAGCAAATAGCAAAAAGGAATGGGTTACTATACACGGCAAGGTCAAGAGCTTTAATAATCATAGTCAAGGGTGGCTTGGGTAAAAATAAAATCCAAAATCCAAATAAAAATATGTATTTAGAGGAGTTTATAAGCCGTAACCCACAGTAGTTATCTGCTTAAATTAGTACTGATTCAAGCATGCAGGCCGCAGATGGAAAATAGACCAATTAAACTGGCCAGTTAAATAAGAACAAAGACAACATTTTGTATGTAAAGGGTGGTGGAGGTTTAGACGAAACGTGCTTCTGTGTACTTAAAAAATCCGTCGTAGTGGCAATTTACCTTGAAGTCCTCCCCTCCTGCAGATTAACACGGAGTACCGGTCCGAGTTTGCCCGTTGCCTGGAGTCGCTGCTCCTTCTGGGCCAGCGGCGGTCCGTGTCTGCCTCAGGGGGCATCTGCGGCCTGGGCCTGGGCAACTGCAGCGGCCTGTGAGTCTCACTTTTCACTGCTTTGCTGAGGATGGGGGCTTATAGGGGGCTTGTTTGCCATCCTATACCCAAGATCTGTGCCCGCTTCCTATACAATGACTGGCAGTCTGGAGGTCCAATCAGCTGCTCATCCATTATTTATCAGTAACCAATCAGAGCTGTTGATTTTTGGGAAGAATAACATGGGTTGGATGTTCTCTGGACAACAAATTCATTCAAAATTCTTATCTGGCTGAATAAGTCAGAACAATAAAATGACATAGTTCTTTTAGAACTGTTTTGCCATCCACTTCAAGTCTTCCAACATACATTAGTTTCTTTTAAGGATCAACAAGGACCCTATTTGATTTATGATGCCATAAAATTATTTAGAATCTAAAAAAAGCTTGTTCAAAATCTGGTGGAATAATTTATAGTTAAAAAGGGAAATCGACTGGTTTTGTTGTGTTTTGTCCCAATAAGAGAAAGCTGTGAGAAGATTGATAACCAGGCAGGGTGTTTGGGGTCCTGTTTGAGCGAATACATGTCCTCTCTGAAAAGTGTTGTTCTAGAAAAAGCAGTGATAACAAGCTCTGGGTGAATACGGATTCCGAGAAACTGAGGCCTACAGTCTTCCGTGTTGTGGAACTCGTTGCACTTCTAGGTACTTAGCTATTATAGTTGCTATGCATGCATTCGTGATACACATGCAGCCTAGAAAGATCTGTCCCCTGAATCTCATACACGCCGAATCCAAAAAACACAGATATACCCAAAGGAGGTCACACGGGACCAAGACGATATGCTAACTTTGGATATGCTAACTTTGTTATCTGTTTCTTTACTGGCATTCTTAGAAAACAGATTAGCATGGTAATTTGGGAATGTGTGGATATTGTTACGAATAATGTTCTGAAATAGAGTCTAGTCCATCATCATCATTTTTATACTAGTATACCAGGCTAATGTTTCATGTGTGCTGCTTTTTTTTTTTTTACATTAGCAAAATTTCTACAATTAACAATAAGCATAACTCCGGCACTTATGTCTGTCTGCGTACATGTTCTTTTAAATAGTGTGCTGTCCTTTATGGGGAGGGGATATAGGTAAGAGGCTGTCCTACATACACACATGCCACCCCAACTCCTCTTTCAATCAGTCTATGCCCATCATCATTTGGGAAGAGATGACACAGGCGCCCTCCCCGATTTTCCACAACAGCGGCCTCACTGTTCCCAGGCCTGTCGCTTACTCTGCTTGCAACTCATTGGCTAGCAAAGCGCTCCTCCTGTAGTGGGGAGGGGCTATTTCTCCATCACTATTTTTATCAGAATTTCACAGAACTCTCTCGGAATGCCGCTGCCGACAGGGAGGCCAGGAAGGCTTGGAGGGGTGGGGGGGGGGCAAAAGGGCAGTATATTCCATATTACTGATGTAACACCCCCCCCGTGTCAATGTCTTTAATTGGTATTGGCTGTGGGATGACAGGCAAGTTCAAAAGGTTTAGGCAGAGTGTGTCACTGTCTCCTGGCCACTCTGGGAACTGAAAGCACTGATGCCAGGCCCCCACAGCATAGCCTACGATAAGAACACAGCTACAACGCAACTGGCAGGTAAAAAATCACGCCTCTTTTCTAAACTAACAGCTTCAATAGTTCTTCTGCTTGGTCGTTATCATTCACAGTGAGTATCGAAATAGTCGGCATTTTGTACAATGTATGTCGCCTGCTTTGTAGAGATTCTGTTTTTTTCCCCACACTTGATTAAATTGTAGAGTTTTAAACCTTGTGTCATTTTACTTGGACCATATGGACGTACATCCGCTTGTCCCGGTTATAGCCAGTAGCAGAGTTAGCTCGTGTTGAAGTGACAGTTAGCGGTCTTCTGGCACCTGGTGCCCCAGTGGATGCAGACGGTAATAGGTCCTTTTCTTGGTAGCCTTGTTCCCCGCGAGCAATGCTTTTCTCTCAAGAGTGACCTTGCGGTTGACTCGTGGTGGGGGGGGCCACCCGCAGTACACAGTGTCAAGCAGAGGCACTTTTCCTGCACTGAATTCCTGGAGCTCCACTCACAACATCATCAGTGTTATCTTTAGACCACAGACTTAATGATGCTGGGTCCAGAGGCACTACCTCGAGTCAGCGACAGGCGCCCAAAGCGACGGCAGTGCTCACTGCCTCCAAGTCCCAACGGATTTGGGCAGCAAGATTCTTCAACTACAACTATTGTAGCATTGGTTGATGAACCGCTGGCTTGAAATGCTGTCTCGGGTCTTCTGATGCATGAAATTTTTCCGTGTCTTTCATTGAATCCTATGGGCTCCACTTGAAAAGGTGAGAGGAAATATCCAAAGATCTCAGACGGAACACATGGGTAAAATATCTGTAGAGAGCTGGTCGGTTTGGTCTGTCTTTGTTTTCAGTTGCAAATACATGCTGCTCGCACGTCTGACTGCTAATGTCTGTTTGTGCATACTGTAACATGTTCACTTCCTGTGCTGGGGACAGTAACCCGACCAACTGTTATGGCACCTTGTATTCTCTGCTTTCTGTATAGGAAACCAGTTACATAGTCTAGTTTTCAGCATGGGGATGTCTAAATGTCAGAATGTACTTCTGGAATTAATCACAAGATAGCATTACTATTAAAACTTGATTTCAAACACAAATATTTTTTAAATCAACACAGCAAGAATAGGACAGAGCCATCAGATAATTAAAAGAAGCCACCAAATTTCCAAGTGCTTTTCAAGTACACAAGCAGGGGGCGAAAGCCCATTCCAGGTGACCTAGAGGACAAGGCAGGAGAACAGCCTTGAAGGTATACCAGTCCATCAAAAAGTGAAAAGAGAAATTATATTAAAAAAAATAAACTGAGTAAATAGTTTGTAAAGTTGTTGTAAGAGTGTTACAGAGTGTGTGTGGACCTAAAGTAAGAACATACTTTTGTGGCAGGCAAGGGCATAGATTTGGGACATGAGGGTACCGATTCTGAAACCAAGCCTATGCCCTCGGCGGCATGGAGCTTTGGGTGTTCATGCTAGAGACAGCTGCTCGAGGCAAGATTTTGATTGGTTCTCTGGGCAATGAGTCTTGTTCTTTAGTTGAGTGTACTAACCTTCTTTTTTTGATAATTTGGGCTGGTTGTGGCAGTGTGGTTTAAATCCCCAGCTAATTCCACACCTGTCACACGGTCACCGGGGGAAACTTGGTAGAGGATAGTTGGAAGACTTTGACACGTAGGTGTGATTGGTTGCTCTCCTCCACCAGATTGCAGTCCTCCCTGTCTGTGCCGTGTCATTCGCCCTCAATCAGCGACATGTCACTGGGCTCCTCAGTGGTACGCAAACCCACCTCCCACCGATACATCAGTACCAAAGTCCTGCTGGCAGAGGGTGGTGACACCCCCTTTACCGAACATTGCCGCAACTACGAGAATATCTACAAGGTGAGTTAAGCTCTGCCTCCCTCAACATCACATGGCAATGATAAGAAGAATTAGATATAAAATGTGCGCAAACTTGGTCATCAATTACAAGAAGCGTTTGACCTCTGTGCTTGCAAACAAGGGTTTTGCCACTAAGTATTAAGTCTTTTTTTTTTTGTTAGAGGGTTCAAATACTTATTTCACTCAATGAAATGCAAATCCGTTTCTATCTTTTATTTAAAGTTATTTTTTCAATTTTCCTTTTGATGTGCTATCTGTCACTGTTAAAATAAACCTACCATTAAAATGATACTGTTCTGAGACTTTTCATTTCTTTGTCATTGGACAAACTTACAAAATCAGCAAGGGGTCAAATAATTATTTCCTCCACTGTACATACCATTTTTTGCTTAGTATGTCATCTACTTTCGTAATCATCTTTTGGACATATTTTTTCTCATTTACATACCAGGGCATTTACTAAAGGTAAGTAAGAGTAATCTTCTGAAGAGCTCTTCATAAAAGTATTATAGCAATTTTTGGCCCAGCGATCCTCTATGGCTTTCCCAAGACTCTGCAGACTGAGATCCAGAAGCTGAAGGATCAGGTGCAGGAAATGCACAGGGATTTGACCAAGCACCACTCACTCATCAAGACAGACACCATGGGCGAGATCCTGGAGAAGTCGCTGCGCGTGGATAGCCAGATTGCATCCGAGTACTCCGCTGTGGAGATGATGCGGACTGTCTTTGAGGAGGTGAGGGCCCTGGCGCTTTTGGAAAACGGGATAATCTTGGGAAAATGGGAGGAAAAAAATAATCACAGATCGGGCAATTTTCATCATAGATTTGGGAAGAGACGTTCCAGAGGGTGGCCAATGAACAGGAGATCTATGAAGGTATGAGGGACGTGCGAGTTTGAATCCTGTGGGATAGTGTTTGGAGCTCTCAGCCTAATGTGGCTCATTTGTGCGCTTTACAGCACAGCTTCACGACCTACTGCAGCTGAAACAGGAGAACAACTACCTGACTACTATCGCCCGGCAGATCGGACCCTACATCCGGTCCATAGCCAAGGTGAAGGAGCGCCTGGAACCCAGGTACTAAACACTGCCGGTACCAACCAGCAATTTGGGTGCCACTGGGTGAATCTTGTTAGGGATGCTGACATCTGGTGTGTTGTGATAAAAAGATAGAGAGAAGTATCTCCGACATATTTGTATTGTTAGTTTTACACCAAAAATAAGCACCTGACAGACATTCCAAGTTTATGAAGTTCTTGAGGAAGCCCGGAATATGATTATATATCATACAATACTTATCTAATCTCTATATCCATCCAAATTTCCATTTTAAACAATATCACATTATATAGCTGAGTGTTTGCTTAAACAATCCACACTATGGTTAAAGAAAGCAGCAGAAGGCTCTTCACCACAGGAGAGGCGCAGGCTTCAGTTTGCTGTCTGCTTATGGTCCAGTTCCATGAAGGGAGACGCCTTCCTGGGAACCTTTTAAAGGCACAAATCCAGCCTGATGAATGTATGGAACCTTAACATTTGCCAGTACTGCCAGCTATTATGGCATCGTGTATTCTGTGCTTTCAGGATAGGGAACCAATGAGCCGTATAGAACATTACAAACTACACACATAATTTGTTCTAGATTAAGATGTCTGCTCATTGGGGAATTAAATATATTTTACAACTGATAAAGCTAATTGGCAAACAGAGCACTAAAACAACATCCATCAGCGCCAATTACAAGATTTGTCTAGTCAAGACAGGCAGTTTTTTTTTTTTGACTGCAGTCACAATTGTATAATTTGCACCAATTCGAAGTATCCAGAAATACACCGAGGGACTCATGAGACTAATTAATTTGACTTGCTTGGTGTTATATGTCAGGAATAAATCATGCTGGAGATCATGCTTTAATTTGCAGGAAATGCACTAAAAGAAAAAAAAATGTTTAGTAGACAGCAAACAATTTATTCTGCTCTAATCGTGATTTAACAACACACCACTGACGTAATAATTACTGGTTTAGTTAAAGGTGCCATAGAATGAAAATCTGACTTTACCTCGAGATAGTTGAATACACAGAGTTTGGTACATGGAACTGGCATCCCATGAATCTCAAGCGCTATTGTTCCCACTTTCAGATATAAATCCTGCACAAATAAACGAAGGTGGTATAATGGGCTGATTTATAAATCCTGTTCTGTTATGTAACAGTCTTAGCCACACCCCCAAACTTAACAAACACCAGCCTTCTTTCAAGCCCAACGGACCTGCACAACCTGCAACATATATCCTACGCATCAAGGAGCATGCGTGCGAAGTGCACCTCGCACAAAAAGAACAATATACACTGACAGCCATTGAAGTAAGGTTATTTATTACTAGTAGGCTAAGAAAGGAAATCCCGATTCAGGGGTCCGTTCCCCAAAAGCCTCCGTTAGCAACTTAGTTGGAACTATTCAGTTGCATGATTCCAGCTATGTAACTTGTTGACGTTGTTAGCAGCTGTGGTCACGTACTCCGGGCTGAAGCACAGGGAGAGTTTGGACAGCTTCTGATTGAAGCCATGTATCACTGCTTTTCCGCTGCTGGTTTTAAAGTTGGAAGAATGACGGAATTTGTGCACAGGATGATTAAAAAAAGTAACAGACAAATAAACATATTTTATTTTTTATATTAAAGTAGATGGATTATCTGTATTCCATTTCATTAAAAAGTAACTAGTGTACTTTGAATACTGCCTTCTTAAAATGACAGACAGAATACAGATCTTTGCATTCTGAATATGAATCAACGTTACCTGTATTATGTTACCCCCGCTTACACAAACATAAATGGTATAGCATACCACATACGCAGGCTAGAGTAAAAGAGTAAAGAGTACACTATAGCGATAAAAAGTACAACATAGTAAACGCATAAACCAGTAAAATAGTTGTTCATTACCATCAAGTATTATGTACTGTACATAATTGTATGTGCTATACTTTTACATGACTGGTGCATGACTAGAGATGTTAGTTCCATGTAAGCTGTTGCAGTGCCTCACTGTAAACCAGCCAATCAGAGCAGAGTTTATCAACATATTAATGAGCTCACCAAAATAGGGAAAACAGCCTGTTGCATTACAGGCCAAATAAATACTAAACTGGCCTGTAAAACTGATTCTGGGCCTTTTTCAACCAAACCAAGTTTGTGCCTTCATGTAGACATCAGAGAACAATTAAACATATTGAAAAAACACATTCTATGGCACCTTGAATAATTAATTGTTAGTTATCATTTTGCCTTCATTTCTACGATTTAGTGTTTGTTTTCTTATAGACTAAAAGAGCCATCGGACCTGAAGGACGACCGCACAGAGACCATGCTGAACATCTACGATGACTGCAGCATGATCACAGATGCACAGCACAGGCAATGCCTTCCTCGAACCCACAACACTCCCTTTCTTATGCTCCCATAAAGTGGGCGAGCTTCTGCTTAAATCCAGGCCCTTGTTAACCTGAAGAGATCGGGCCCTGCCGTAGTTCAGCATGAAGAAAGCACCTGAATTCCTTCAGTAAACTCTCCCGAGGCCGAAATTAACAACATGGTCATTAAACAGAAGCTTTAGCTAAGAGATCCTCAAAATGAGAAGTGTGATGTTAGAAGGAGCACACACAAGACTGAAATGATCTTTGAGTTTTGTAATACTCTCAGGGTGAATCTCAATACCAAGAACACAACGACAATACTTGTGGTCTTGGCAAGACCAATCTGGGGGGTATTCCACGAAGCAGGATTAAGGGAAAGTCTGGCTTATTTCGAGAAGTCTGTCTTACTTAAGTGACAGT
>JAODUD010000107.1:2669819-2682074 GCA_026784285.1 Stomatorhinus walkeri
GTATACAGATGTACATGTTTGTGCATGTATACGTGTGTGTCTGTATGTGTGTGTTATGAGTGTATGTATAAGTGTACCGGTCAACATGGAATGATTTCCAATGTGAGTGCAAGGCCATAACAGCGCCGTCCCCGGGGCCCCCCGCCACCGGAGAGATGCGCGCGAGCCCAAGGAGGCAGAGGGAGGAGCCACCGGACGCCCCCCCCCCGGTGAGCATGAGCCAGGAGCCCCACGGCCACAGGCGGACGCGCACCGGCCCCGCCCCGGGGGCCAGCCGCGCAGGCGCAGATAGAGCCCAAGCCACCCGCACACCCCGAGGAGTCCCGCCCCCCCGAGAGCCCCAACCGGGGGACCAGGGAGACGCCCCGAGAGCCACCAGGCCCCTGGCTACCCTGAACCCCTTCCCCCAAGCCCAGGACCCCCCCGTCCCCTACCTCCCCCAAATCCCCTCGCTGCCACCCCTGCACCACCAAATCGTCCCTGTGCGCCCCATCCATACATAGACACACACACACACACACGCACACACACTCAGACACCCGCTCTCAATCGTACCATTTGATTTAATTCTTAAATGTATTAGGATAGTGTAAATCTAGCAGCTCTTACTGATTACAGTAGAGTAGGCTATATGAAATGTGGGGTAAAAGCAATTTTGAACATTATTTATTAATTGATATCATTGCTTTGAGATTTCATGCTGCGGATGGATAATTCTGTTGCTTTATAAAGCATTTGTTACATAGAAGTAATTTTAAAGCCTTGTGATAGAAATACGCCGCATTTCACTACCCATATTGAAATATATATTTTAATAACAGGGTTGCCAATTTACACGTATCTGGCATGTCACTGACGCTTTCAGATTCTCACGCTCTCGCAAGAAATCTTATGGCAAATCTGTGTTATTCCATTATAAACCTAAAATTAGCTACATCAAAAGCGTCAGGGCAGTTTTAAAACCATATACAGACTATTTACAAGGTAATAAAACGGTTTAATGCACGTAAGTGCTTGTGCATGTGTGTGCAGACTTGTATCGAACTGAAAATCTCACGCAAGCCAGCTGACCAAATTTGGAAGCCCTGGTTCATAATATGAATTTACGAAGTCTTGCCTTAATTCAGCCTTTTTGCGTTTGACTAAAGGTATCCATGGAGCCTTTGAGTTCCGAAAAAAGATTCTCCAGGGTTGGTATTATTATTATTATTATTATTATTATTATTATTACAGTAAAACGGGAAATGCATGTAAGTTATTCATCTAGTATGTTGCTTAATTTGCAGTGTTTGACCATAATGCTATATATTTTTACCAAAAAAAGCACATATACATTCCAAGTCAAATCACTTTCCTCCTTGTATCCACTTGTAACACCTGTATCTTTTGATGTATCTCTCTTCTGTTTAAAGCCACTATACATTTATTAGTCACAGTGCTGCACGAATCCCATTTCCTACCTTGACGTTCCCACCTTCTTGTCAGTTTTCCTCTCACTTGTAGCATTGACTTTATATATTTATACAAATTTATGTGTCAATTAATAAACCAGACTTCTATTTCCGTTTGTTTGAAACCAAGCAATTATGTGAATGTGCTGTTTTTGGTGACTGATAAAACAATTAGAAATATATATAACGAGATAATATTTATCTTGAACCAAAGTAAAGGTAATAGTTTGGTGGACTAATGGTTAGGGAAGTGCACTTGTAATTGAAAGATTGCTGGTTCAAATGCTTGACCAGCAAGGGACCACTAACACAGCCTGAGCAAGGCACCACCCCCAAGCACAGCTCCCTGGACACTGAATTAGCCACCCCCTGCTATGTCACATACGGGTTAAATGCAGAGGACACATTTCATTGTTGTGCACTGTTCTCTAAATTCTAGTGACTTCCTTAATCCCCATGGGGAAATTCTCTTCTCACCTCCCCCATCTTGCGCTCCATGACATGTATGTAGGTGCGAGTGAGCTTAGCAGCAAAGGGGAGCTGCTTGCAGTGTCACCATGGAGCTGGGGGGGGGTGGTGGTTAAGGGTCTCACTTATGGGCCCACAGACATGTGACTATACTTGGGCTTGAACCAGCAACCTTCTGATCACAGCTTCAGAGGTTTAGCCTGCTCAGCCATACACTGCTGTCAGCCTTCCAAGGTTGAGTATATATCTTCATTTTGGTTGTTTCTTCACTATTAGCCTTCTTTAAAAAGAATACCATACCCTATTGCCATAAAGTTTGTCTTCACCTGTAAACGGGAACGGATTCTGATCAGTGGATAAATGAGGCCTTTCAGGACTCTCTTCTTAATGCACCTAAGGGCCAGGTAGTCTGTCAAGGTACGGTGAGGTCACGTCACCACAGTGTGGAAGACTGATGTTATTTGTTTCAAGCTGGATACTGTTGCCAAGACAATTCGAGGGTGTTTTTTCAGAGACTGCAGCTGTTAAAAATAGCAGCCCCTATCATGTTAAAGGTCAGCATGTTTGATCTCATTAAAATTCTACTTTTGAAAATAAAGATTTCATGAAAGGTGTGGCCTTTGTTTCCCTTTTGCAATACATCATCCTGCTCATATGTTGATGATTCTTTAGTACTTGCTCACCTTTGTTGTCCCCTTCAACTCAGACAACATGATGTTTTCAAAAGTGAAGTGGATGTAGGATGGAGATAATCATTATCTGACGGTTCATATCTTGGTTGGAGGCAATGCAGCGCTAGGTTTCATCCAATGGGCTTTTCAAACTGGTATAAACAGATATATTTAGTTTTATATGTGTCAGCATAAACACTGTAATTGAAAGACACTTTAATTGTCACTTTCCAGATGGTCTATAACAATAAATAAATAAATACTTAATTATTAGGTTAATGCAAGCAGCAATTGCAATTTACTTGAATGTGCCTGGAATTTACTGATAATCACACAGAACAATTGCTATATGTGGATTTTTTTCTGCAATATATTTCAGGCAATATTTTTCTTCTGATTTGCTCAAATAAGGTAAATGTTCCCAATATGTGGAATGTAAACATTTCAGGCTATATCTTTCTGTAAAATGGCCTGCAGTATAAATGACAGATTCGCTCCCATCCCTCAGTATGAGCCATAGCAGCAGGCGGAACAGCTGCAGGACGAGATGGCGCTCACAGCCCTGCCATTCATGACGGCCACTTGCTATGTGTGAAAAGGAAAAACAATTTAAGAGGATAAGGACCAAAGTACAAGTTGAGCTGATTAATTTTTTTTCCTCTTTTAAATACAGACACTTAACTTTATCCAACTGGAAGCTGATGAAAGCCATTATTACATCTCTTTGGATTCAAAAGCCACTATGATTAGGCCAGCAGTTATAGGGCAGTTTAATGCCGCGCTAAAGGGTTCTGCTAAAGGGCATTGGGGAAGTTCTCAGTATCCACAGACACTCTGCTTGCTTCTCTTTGTTTCAGTTTTTCAAAGCTTAGATAAATAAAAGGGAATGCAGCGCCTCTAATAAGATACCACAGGGGAGTTCATTCTCAGGGTCTCCAAGTGAAGTTCTGAGTGTGTGGAACGGAACATGAAAAAGTTCAATGAAAGTCTGACCCTAACATCACATATCAAATGTCTTTATTACACTGCCAGTTTTTCTTTAAGAAGTTTTCGTTGTAATACCTTATGCGGATGAGCAAGATTAAGTCGTGGTTTTGTTGTTGCGCCTTTGGAGACGAAATTGAGAATCATACAAGACTATTTTTATCTTGAGACCAACTATGTTAAGGCCTGGAAAGTGAATGCAATGCTTGCTAATTGGGACGCAAGGTCATTCATTTGAAACCCTTGGTTACTCAGTAACTAAGTGTATTTATTAATAAGCCAAGAATCCATGCCAGATGATTATTATTCAACAGCTGTATTGACCCGTTTCAGTAATTCCCAGTCCCCGATGAGGACATTGTCTGAGAATGGGTTCTTTGACAATGGTGTAAAGGTTCTTGATTTAAAATGGATTCATTAGTGTAGATAAACTGTCCAGGCTTGACCTTCACTGTGCACTCTGCTTTAACTTTTACAGTCCCAATAGGGAATAACCATGACCAGTTAAAAGTTCTGGAGAAATAAATCACAGGAACACAGAGTGACTCAATATATTCAATTTCAAAACTGCTAAGTATATTAATTTGCAAGTCTACTGTAATCAATACTACCTCAACACCAAAACTACTTGCTTCCTGCATGAAAAACATTGGATCTGTTGCAAGAAACAACTCCTCTTTTGCAACATATGAAGACATATCTTGCATGTTCCTTTTTACACAATGTGTGCAGTGTAATCATTACGAAATATTAACAAATGCTTTAGTTAAAGGGGCACACTTATCCATTCACACCAGCTAGTGGGTTAAGGTAAGCTGGCTGCATCAGTATATGATCATAAATGGTTCTTTTTATACATGATACCAACTTTTGATAGATACACATTGCGTGCGGGGCTGAGGGTGTGTGTAATCTGTAATCTCCTGCATCATGACAATAACGTAACTTTGAAATCCACAACAAGGAATTGGAGCAAACTGTTCTTGCACTCTACCGTGAATCGTGATTTTGAATCTGGCTGCAGTCCTTGTGAGAACATCTTAAAGACAACACATACACTTTATTTGCACATAGGAAGTTACCCAACTCGTAATATTCTGCCTAGATAACAGAATTTATTGGGGAGGTCACAGCCTTTTCTAGGACACACCATTAAGTTTCCAGCTAATTTATACTTAATTCAGAGAGCACTAACATACCATGAAGTGATTAATTGCCATTGCTGACACACCACTGTGCACAACAATGAAATGTCCTCTGCATTTAACCCATATGTGACATAGCAGTGGACAGTTATTATTTATCACCAAGGGGGACAGTGCTTGGGACCCTTGCTCAGTGTAGCTAACTGGTCAGGGATTCAAACCAGCAACCTTTCAGTCATAAGTGGGCTATAACATTGCAGAATCATAAGATCTCTCAAAAAATGAATAAGCTGGACATCATGAAGGTCAGGAGCCCGGGGGGAGGGGGCATAACCCTCCTGTTATTCTCCAAAAACTCATGGTCCAGAAGCCTGCAGCAGCTACAACAGGAGACCATAGACTCAAACATGTTTCCCCTAACCCTACCTCACTCATATGGTAAATTTCCCTGAAAATGAATTCAATCCTGTTGCAAGCATTCAATTTACACCTTTTATACACAGTGGTATCCATTTACTACTGTTAAATCTGTATTCTGCTTGTATTTGGTGTTTTTCATGAGTAATTTTGGCACTTTTACATAGACCTAGTCTTTCACACTTCTTATGATTGCAGGATTCAGACAAACCCCTTCAGCTAATGCAAGTGTCAATCAAAATATTTACGTCAATCCATACTGCCTGCAGAATCAAATCCAGAAATATATGAATATTCCCACAGGCGCCCTTTGTGACCCCCTCCTGTCCCAGTCTTCCTCACTGGGTGGAAGCTGGGTCGATGGACTGGTAGGATTGCTGGTTCTGGCAGTTAATTGTGATTCCTGCAAGGGGACAGGAGAAAATCAGGCCACAAAGCTGTTTAGTCACATCAACTTAGAAGCTGTAGCTACAAACGATGTGCCAAAAAGCTAATTTAAAAATGACTGCTTATTGAAAATCTCCATCTGCACCAATGCAGATCTGTCACCCTGTGGTATAGCTTACATGTTGTCACTTGTTTTTAAATTTATTTCATTGTTAAATTAATGTTATTACTCTTCACTGCTTGGCTGCATATACAGTAGATCACACAATTCCATAAACACCTCTATAAATGCTATACTTTCCCACATGAAAGCATGAGAGAACTCAATTTCTGTCCTGCAAAAAGTTTCCTTTTGACAATTATTTGTCAGTTTGTCAATTTTTAGCTGTGTTAAAATATGATATAATTTTCTTGTCGGGCCTTGTATTGTGTTACGTGTAGCGATGCTGCAAATAGACTGGCATCAAACACACACAAAATTCACAAAATGTCGGACGAACAATCCCTGGGATGGGATTAGCCTGTCATACCCATTGTCCATTTCCTCATTTAATGCTTAATTAATGTTCACAGCCACTGCAAATATAAATATTATACGGCGGGTGGTCTAGCTCATCGTTAATAAAGAGCCCTGCTCTTTAATGTTCTCAAAGACGATATTGCCTAACCATGCATTTCTCAGAATTTGTCATTATATAGCATTTGTCTGTATATTATTATATTCATATTCAGTTACCTCACCATGTATAGTAGTAATACTAAATTAACATGTTAGAGTACAATAAGGGAATTTTAGGTTCTTTGGCTCTGGGTGTCCACTCACTGTCTTCTTACCAATGCTGCAGCTGCCACCCCTGGACCGGTACGTCCGGTAAATGCAGAAGCAGGAGACTGGCTTCAGCAGCAGGCTAATGATGGCCATGCCGAAGCTGAACTGAATCTGATGTGGAGCCTTGTAACCAGGGTAGTTCAATCCGAGCTGCACCGAGTCTGTCAGAATGGTCAGCGCCATCCCGAACAGGAACTGGGAATGGAAGAAGCAACACACTGGTCTAGAGGAACTGGCAAAACTGGCATAAAGGTGGCATGGAAGTAAGAGCAGAGACCGGAAAGATATTTCAATGCGTCACTGGTGCATGACCACATTATGCCAATGCAAATTGAAGACAAGCTGACAACAACCTGAAACTGAAATAAAGCAATAGTCGATTTACAGTTTTTACAGACATTCTAAAAGAAAGAAAACTTTTTTTGGGGGGGAGGTGCTATGGTCATTGTGGGAGGAGCTAGAGCACCCCCAAGCTCCTCCTTAATGCCAGCGCTGACCCTACCCTCTGTGTAAGTCAAGCATCTGATAAATTAATTCCATCTAGGGAACCCAGTGTTGACCTTCAGGCTGCCCCTTGATTCCTTCTTATACTCGCTTTATCTCAGCAACTGCACTCTCCCCAAACTACTCACAGAAACCAAAGTCTTCATTGGTTGCCCTACTACCACAGTAGTGCTTTTCCAGCCCAAATATAGGTTGTCCTGTTGGAGGTCATTTTGATTCCTGCATGGAATCCAGGCATTGTTTTTTTTCCCTCTCGCATCAGTTCTGCAACAGGCCACTCATTGGATTGTGTCATTTATCTCCATGCTTTTTCCTCTTTCTGACCCATTCTGTGACCACAGTGCCCCTGTCTTCACATTACTGCCATTGGTGTCCACACTGAAGTTACTCTTGCAGTTGGGGTAGTCTAGGACTGAGGCTCTGACATGGAAATATAGTAGCTCTTTCAAATGCTTGGCAATGTTGTTCTAAAGAACATGCTGCTCTTTCTCTGTTAAGCTATGCAATGGTACTTGCAATGATGACAAAATTCCTGATGAGGAAGCATATAGAACTTCATGTCCTTTGATGCTGGCTAATATTTTATTGCATAATTTTGGGTCTGTTGCAACTCCATTAGCCTCTATCATCCCTCCACAGCAGTCCACACTTTTGTGTTTTGAGTCGCAATCCAGCCTTCCGCACAGCAGAGAGGAGCTCTTAAAAGTTCTCAAGTTCTCCTTCCAAGCTGGTTGTATGGACCAGGAGGTCATCCAGTATAGTACACGCTTTTTGTGAGGAATGTTAGCTAGCGCTCAATCTGGGGGCGTCACACAGTGCAAAGGGCATGATTATGGACTGCTACAGCCCTTGTCCGACGGTGAAGCCCATCTTAGGCTTTGCCTTGAGGGTCAACCCTACTTGCCAGTGGAGTGACTTAACCCACCACATCATGACTGATTGGTAGGGCATACAAGTCTATCTGTGTCACACAGCACCACCAAGAGCAATCCCTCCTCCGGACAAGGACCTGGGATTATAGGAAGGGTCAGTGACTCAGCAGCAGCCATTTTTGTTTATATCTTTGTCTCAGCTGCTTCCCTTTCTGCTAATGTCAGACAGTGAGGATGGGAGCAATAGTCTGGATCACTGTTGTGTTGTTGTGAAATCCATTTAATTCTGTATGAAATCGATGGTTTAGTATGATTTATTACATTACAGATTTTCGCATAGATTTTACTATAAGGTAATTTGTACAGTTCTGTATAAAGAGAGCATTAACTGAAGTTGAAAACCATGCTGAAAGTTCCAAAAGTTTAAGATAAAATGGCGTATACATCATTAAACATAATTGTAATTAGCTAACAATGACCAAAGAATTTTTAATTTGCAGACACAAGGTGTTGCATGTAACAGTGGGCAATTACGTGCTGCAATGCCAATCTTACCATGAACACTGCGTCGAGAGAGTCTTTCTGAGCAACCGCCCATACGCCCAGAGCCAGCATTGTGCAGTTCGCCCATGCGTAGTTCAAGAGGAACCAAGCTGTGATGACCCTATGGAAGACAGACAAAGACATACAGCGCATGACATGGGCAAAGAGCTTGTCATCCGAAATGAACACGCAACAACACACACTGCAGAACAAAACAGCATGGATTCCTCACAGAACAAATCTTAACAGAAAATCTGAGAGTCTACCTGCATCTTGATGAACGTGAATCACTACAGTATTTAACAGTAATGCCACTGGTGACATTTCTCAGTATTTACTATATTAGCATATTTGGTCATGTGTCAGCATAGCATAGCAAGACAGGTTCCTCTCAACTTGTTGGACTGCAAATAAAAATGGTCAGATGTATAAAATAGCAGCACCACCGTACACACCAGATGGACAGCATCCAATGCAGCAGAACGATCACCTGCAAGATCAAATAGGAGTTATAAGAGTCTGCCTACTGGCTTAATAAGGTCAGCAGTCAAGCAGCACATCTCATTATCGCTCTCTTAACTCTACGTCTAATGATGCGCATTAAACATTGTCATAATCCATGGCTGTGGGCGAATTTAATTCACGTTTCTGCATTTCTTCTGTAACATATATTAATCTGGTAAGATTTGCACTTAAAAACTGGAGATGTAGCCTGAGATATCACAACAGTACAATATAATGTCATATTTTATCAATGCTTATTCATCTAATCAAACGTGAGCTTAAACAGACTATACTGTCATTACCGTAAATACAGTCCAGTAACGCTCAAGAGTAACCACAAAATATTACGCAACATCATGAAATTAGTTCACCTTCAGATCGACGGCTGGAATGTCCATATTTTTTGACAGATTCTGGTTTTATATGTTGAAATGTATGGCTTCAGTTAAAAAATAACCCGCTTTTAGCTTTCAGTACTTTCATATTCTCACTGACCATTCCCATCGTTAACGCCTACGTTCACTTAGTTCACATGACTATTGCAAATGTTACTGCAATACAGAATTTGTTCCTCTATGTATTTTTTGGACACACACACACACACACCCCACATTAAGTGTAAATTGAGGAAATGAGTGGTAACTAAAACCGGACACTTTGTTTTGGCAAATAAATTTGCTATCTTGGTAAAAAAGTCGTCAACTGTGTGTGTGTGTGCGTATGTGTGTGTGAGACAGAGAGAGAAAGAGAGAAAGAGAGAGAGAGAGAGGGAGAGACAATAATGCTACAATTTCCCACATTACTTGAATTTGCATTAAGTGTGTATTTCATCTATATAATGGTATTACACGCATGATGTTGTATTTGATAAAAAAAAATATTACTCAGTCAAACATAAAAAGGAAACATATTAACAATTAGAGGTAACATTTTACATGGCCATGTGTACTCAGACCTAAAAGGCTCACATCCTTTTGAGACAGCCACTGCTGCTTGTTTGCACAATGGTGCACTAACTGCACAAGGCTTAGAAATTGCAGAAGCAAAAGCACTTGGTGGAAACCATGTAAGTAACAGGACTCTGTGCTGCTCCTCTGTCCCAAAGAGTCACGATTAGGAAGAAGGATGTTTTTTTTTCAATTAAACCCTCGCTCTGGTCACATAGATTGACAGCAAAGTAAATGCGTTCTGCAACACTCTGCATTATATTTTTCCTCTGACTGTCTCTGTGAGCTTTATCTGAGGTTTTCCTTTTCTTTCCCTAGTTCTCTATTCCAGCAGCACATGCTGTAATTTCCAGGCAATGTGAAATTAACTGATGATGAAAGACACAAATTGAATGTAGTTTTTTATGTTTTATTCCCAATATCCCACACACAGTATGTACCATACTGTATGAACCAGTGTATAGCTTCACATTTATTGTACACATTGAAATGTTTTCTCCACCTGAGGAATTTAGAATATTTAGTATTGTAACTGAATGAGATTAATGTCAAAATATATTTAGAAAAATATACTGTGTTGTTAAAACATGTCTTAACTCATAACATTAAGACATATCACTCTTGCCTGCTTTCTCAGAGGTTTACTTGAATTCACTGTTACTTCTGCTCCCTGTATTCAGTTTCGTGTGGCGAAGTCTCTTAATGGTGCATTATATGGACAAAAGTATTGATACACCTCTTATTCGTTGAATTCAGGTGTTTCACTCAAACACATTCAAGCACTTAGCCATGCAGTCAGGTTTGTAAAAGAATGGGTCGTTCTGAAGAGTGAATTCAAGCGTGGTACTGTCATAGGGTGCCACCTTCGCAATAAGTCACTTTGTGAAATTTCTCTCCTGCTAGATATTGCAGGGTCACATTGTAAGTGGTATTTTTGCAAAGTGGAAGCATTTCGGAACAACGGAAACTCGGAGCCATTAAGTGGCAGACCATGTAAAGTGACAGAGTGGGGTCACCGAGTGCTGAGGCACATAGCGCATGTAGATTGGCAGGAGAATGTTACATGCCTGACTGCATTGTGCCAGTAGAGTTTGGTGGAGGAGGGATAATGGTATGGGGTTATTTTTCAAGGGTTGTGTTTGGGCCCTTAGTTCCCGTGAAGGGAATTCTTCATGTGTCAGCATGCCAAGACATTTTGGACAATTCTATGCTTCCAACTTTGCTGTTCCTGTATGACTGTGCATCAGTGCACAAAGCAAGGTCCATAACCCTATCAAACACCTTTAGGATTAACTAAAATGGCGATTGTGAGTCAGTATAGACTCCAAAATTCTGTGGGAAACCTTCCCAGATGAGTGCTGGCTGATATACAGTAGGTGCAAAGGGGGGACCAGCTCCATACTGATGCCTATGGATTTAGAATGGGATGTCATAAAAGTTCCTGTAGGTGTAATGGAAAAGTGTCCTAATACCTTTGTCCATGTAGTCTATACCCGTCAGTTATTTATTTTGTATTGTGGTTCATTATATGTAGTTTCTGCCAGTAGAAGTGGACCACTCAGGAAGGTTTATATGCAAGGCTCAACGCAAAAGGTTTCGCAAAAGTCTCTGTTGCTCCATGTAAATAAACGTATATTTATAAATCTATAGGCCATGACTGCTTTTAACAGGCAAAGGGGTTCCATGTGGGAAAACTCCATTAATACGAAATGAGCTAATAGCCTGAAGCAGACCCATGCGACATGCGTGTGGTTCATCATTACGAAGTGCCATGTGCATCAATTTGTTTCTCGTTATTTCGACTGATTTTAGATATAACGTTCCTTTATCGCATGCATTATTTATAACTTCTTGTTTATCATTTTTCAGCGTGTCATTTTTTGCAGTTGTTTATTAATGGTAGGTGTTCTCAATGGGACCAATTTGCACAGTTCACCATTAATCTCCCGTTCGGTAGTTAATTAATCAAATACTCTGAGATATAATCGATAAATATGCAGCGATCGATATTTTCTTTGAACACCGTAACGTTTCACAAAGAAGCTATATATCCATTCAGGTAACAGAGAGGCGAGAGAGTCTGCTATTTCATAGTTCATTGGAAAACAACACGGGAATGCCATCCCAGGACTGCATAAATCCCACGTCAGGGGGGTCAAAACTGAAACAAAGACAAAAAGACGTTTCATTGACTCAGTGAATCACAACCTGATGTCTGATTTCTGTGATTGTATGGAAGTCAGTCGGGGTTTTCAAATGTACCTCATCACATCCTACATTTACACTGGGGTGTTCAGCTCCACCTCCTGTTAACCAAGACTTTCTCTCCATGTCCTGTGGTGGTGATGCCCCTTGGGGACCAGTGTCCCCATGATAGTATGCATGCCCCCCCCCCAGTGGCCCCCCTACATATGTATGTATGGTACTCGAGTCTGAAATAAATGTAGTATTATTATTATTACAGTTTTTCTCAAATGCTAAAACACAAAAGCCAATCCTCTAAACCAAATGACCAGTTGTCTAAACACATTTA
>JAODUD010000107.1:2683641-2701860 GCA_026784285.1 Stomatorhinus walkeri
AGCTGGACCTGTGAATGACAGGCCTGAGAGCAGCTGGGCCTGAGAAAAACAGGTCTGGGAGCAGCTGGGCCTGAGAAAAACAGGCCTGGGAGCAGCTGGGCCTGAGAAAAACAGGCCTGGGAGCAGCTGGGCCTGAGAAAAACAGGCCTGGGAGCAGCTGGGCCTGAGAGCAGCCAGACCTGAGAGCAGCTGGGCCTGAGAATGACAGGTCTGGGAGCAGCTGGGCCTGAGTATTATTTGGATTTTGGCCATGTATTATTGGCTTTGGTCACGGCATAAACAATCACTGTTATAAACTTAGATATTTGTTTCCTTTTGTCATCTTATTTTTGTCATATGTCCCATATATTTTATATTACACAATTTGTCTTGGATGGGAGAGCTGTGCTGTACAATCTGGTATTACCCCTTCCTGGGTTTAATGGATCAGGCAGATTAAATGAGGTAACGAGGTCAGCGGTAGCCAGGAAAAGATACATCACACTGCCGTTTGCACAGAGGTGAAATGAATGTATGAGGGATTGATTAACGGTTGCACTGCTTAGGCGGAGTTGAAGCTAAGATTGTGTGCTTCGTACCCCCCCTTGCCTGGGTGGCTCTGCAGGTGAATCATCAGCCTGAACTTGCACAGGGGCTCAGTGACCAACGTCATAGCCTCGCAATTTCAGGGTCCCACCACAGGCGGCCGCGTGTGTGTGAACTTTACATGCCTTCGCTGTATTCACACGAGTTTAGTCCGGATGCTGTCCAAAAAACATGGCACTGGGTGAACTGGAGTCTCTAAGCTGCCCGTTACGTGTGAGTGGGAATGTGTCCTGTGATGGACTGGCCTATGATTCCTGGAATAGGCACCTGGTTCATCACAAACCTCCTGGATTTCCTTCTCACCTCATATTGCGACCGCTTGGGCCTGCAGAGAACATGAACCAGGTGTGATTGGCTGGTGTGCAGTTTTATTCTCTAAATTTCACAAAAGACTGCAGAGGACTGTTTTGGGGAACTTGCACTGATGCACTTTAATTCATGAGCAGCTGTGATAAAGCATGATAAGTGTCATCATAGAGCCCAGTATGATGACTTTAATGTAAAGAACATTTCTGAAAATGAGTCTTATATTTTACAACGACAAAAGCAAAACAATTTTTTAAAAAATAACTAGAGGTTGAGGGGGGGGATGTGTACAGTGTGGAAGATGTTATGGATCATTTAACAAGCCATGAAAGAGCAGAAAACAGCCCCCCCTCAGAGATAACACAATAAAATGAAGTAAATTGGGATTTGTTTTAAAATAAAATTTAAATAAATTACACAAAAAACTATTTGTCTAAGAGCACAGCAATGCCACAATTCTGAAAAGAGTTTAAGACATGACATTTCGATTTCAACTCAGGGAGACATGCATATATATCGCTGACAGTCCTGTGTGACACTGTCAGCACTGCGATATGACAGGTGCCCCCAATCCTGCATAACTCTCAGATGGTGATAAAAGCCCCCTTCTCCTGGTTCACAGACTCTGGGTCCACACAACGACCTTTCCTCCGTGTGACACGCCGTTTCCGGTGGAACTTCGCATAGCAGCGGAACCCTAGAACACAGGAGGAGAACCTTGTCCATGGGAATATACTGCTGCTTTGCTTTAGCCCAAAATGTTCTCTTCCAGGCAGGCAGCCAGGTAGTAAGATAGCAGGTATGAACCCCCCTCCCGCTGAAAAATTTCCCCCATTTTTGGCTATGGGCCTCTTTCAAGGTATGTGGACTATAGGACAGGTCATACGATCACTAAGTAAAATAAACCTCTATTGCTGTAACAACAGCAATAATACTGGCAGTGTAAAATAATAATTTTCTAGCAATGTTGTCATGCTGCTCGATGGCGGCTGCCATGTGTCCGTCCCCAGCCTGGAAGGAGCGGAACGGTCCCCCACCTTCATCACACATGCAGTCGTCGTAGCATTTGTTGTTAAGCCCGCGGTTGTGCTGTGTGCACACATGTCGCCTGAGGTCGCAGCAGGAGCCTGGAACGGGGAGAGAGAAACGGCAACTTGAGGTCCCACAGCATGTTCACACGCTCCCTCTGGAATATTATTATCATGCGTCGTGGTGAAGGTCACGCTAGCTACATGCACATGTGCCAGTAGATAAGGCAGAAGATTGATTATCATAATATGTATTTCCAATGCATAGTACCAATCAAATGTCTGGACAAAATGACTGAAAATCATTTGTTTGTTAACAAGATAACAACACTACACACACCTCGAGTTTATGTAGTAAATATGATCTTGTGAACAAGGAAAGAGACGATCTGAGTGATGTGACAGATGACCTGGGCCCCCACAATTCAACGAACTAAACTGTGGAGAGTTGCTTTGGGGTGAGTTGGATTGCAGACTAAGAGCAAGGTAGCCATTTTGTGCCCAGAAACTCCTTCAGGACTGTTGGAGAATCATTCCAGGCGGCTACATCTGGAAGCTAGTTGGAAGAATGCCAAGAGTCTGCAATGCTGTCATCGAAGCAAAAGAGGGCTATTTTGAAGAGTCTAAAATTTGCCTGTTGCAATATTCGATATGCATTACTTCATTGCCTTGAGGCCTTTTACTATGAGTTGAATAACAAAGCTAATATAGAGACAAATGCATTAAGTAGGCGTCTCCAGACTTATGACTGGTACTGTACATTCTGCTGTATAAGAAACTAAATGAAATTCAGGATAAACACATCAGCCGTCTAGCTAAATGTGACACTGAATTCACGGAGGAGGTGACTGACCCGGCCTGCAGTCCAGGTGGTGATCACATGTCTCCACGTCTGCGGTCTTATTCCCACCGCCAAGGCTCTTGCTGCGCTGCCTGTCTGCGTGACGCAGGCACAAGAGGAAGCTCTGTTACAGGAGTCCATTTACAGGCAGCTCACAACACAGTGATGATGCGGAACGTTCGTGCATTCTGGAGGAAACAATGCTGTTATTATTATTACTCTGGACACCTGAAATTATGCATGGAGGGTGTTGGGATACAACCTCAGCATGTGTGTGTTTGTGTGTCTGGCACACTGGGTAGGACCATGGTGCTTCGGAAGGATGCTTCACCTTTCTTCTTGGAGGACCTCCAGGTGTCAGCCGGCCTCAGGTCCTCATAGTCCGTCCAGTCAAAGAGAGCCATGTCCAGGGTGGGTGTCACCTCAGCCTGGGTCTTCCAGGCTCCATGCACTGGAGACGGCTTCTGCATGAAGTACAGATCCAGGATACAGTGAGATGTTATGTAATATATTTCAGTATGTTATATTGTATGTTAAATTTCCAAAGCTCGAGTGTACTGAAGAGTGGAGTTTTCTTTTTCATACTGGCTTCCATTACATATTTTTCTGTAAATACTTGAAAATGAAAAAAAAAACATATTACTCGTACATAAACAGCCGATAAGAAGCAGCAAAAAGAGTGTTCAGGAAAATTGAAAATTTGCCACCAGTTGCTTTGATAACAGCTTCATATATACTAGAAATTCAGTTAACACTGGCCAGCCATATGCTCCTAACTTTTCTGCAAAAAAGTTCAGAGATGTATAGTAGTAAGGCAATGAAACACAGGCACACCTACGGGCAATTTAGCAACTCCAAGCAGCCTCAGCAGGTCTTTGGACTGTGCGGGGAAACCAGAGTGCCTGGAGGAAACCCCACGATGACACAGGGAGAACATGCAAACTCCACACACATGTAACCCAGGCAGAGACTCGAACCCATGTCCCAGAAGTGTGAGGCAATAGTGCTAACCACTGCACCACCACGCCACCCCACTATGTGATGTTAGTAGAAGAAAACATTTCCTTATATTCTTCTCCAGAACTTTCCAAAGTGACTCAATAATATTCCAACCTGGTGACTATGCAGGCAGTGGGAAATATTCAGCTTCGCTTTCATGTTCATCAAATCACTCTGGCACCACCTTCAGGGAACAATATTTGGACCATTGGGTGAACGTGCTCCTCCAGAATGGTTTGGTAGTCCTTGGCTGAGTCCATCTAGAACAAGTAGTGTACCTAGGAAATGCCATGATATTGCAGCTCAAGCCACCACTGATCCATCCTCGTGTTACACTCTGGGTATGTAGCAGTCCTGGTGGTAAGCCTCTCTGGGGCTTCTCCACACCGTAACTCTCCCAGATGTGGGAAAGACAGTGAAGGTGTGTGTATCAGAATAGTACATGTTGCACATTGTCCAAAGACCAAGATTTGCTCCTTTTGCACAAACTGACATTTGGCATTAGCCCAAGTGACCAAAGGTTTAGTCAATGCAGCTGAATATTGACCTTGTGGAGCTTTTGATGATTAGTCTTGAAGGAAACAGGAGAGTCCAGTGTGCATTTAATTCTGCAGTGAGTTGGGTAGCTGTGGTTTTATATTTTTTGGATACAATCAGGGTTAGTACCCAACGTCCCTTTCAGATAACTTCCTAGCTTCAACATTTTGTCCTCTTTTGAACTCTGATGTGTCTCCCATTAAGTCGTGTGGATTGCAATACTTTATGTACAGCAGTGCTATTGTCCTGCTGATTCAACCTTCACACTTTGCTGTGACCGACAGAATTCGCGAGCAGTGAAGATGGCCGCCGTGAAACCGCAAGCACTCAATCAGCCGGGGTTTCAGTTTCGTTATCCAGCCCCTGTAGGTTTTTTGCTCTTTGGGATTGTAGTCTGGCGACTGGATAGTTTAGGTCATTAGTTTGAGTCGTCCTTCACTTTCCTTCAGTAATTACAGTGCAGTAATTGTTATCAGGCGTAATATGGAATGGAACGGATGTGAGGTGTGCTGAAATAACCATGCTAGTTGGGATGATTTGGTAAAGATCTCTAACTCGGTTAACCAGCAGTCTCAGCCCATAGCAGTGGCTCCTCCATGCTTGAGGGTACAAACCATGCATGCAGAACCACCCATGCACCCTCTCCGCTTCTTATAAGAACCCGGCTGTTGGACCCAAATATTAAAATTCCATTACTTCCATAAGGCTGACCTTTTCTCCTGTTAAGCATAGATAATGATGATTTCAAGCAGGTGTGCTCAAACTTTTGACTGATACTGTACATTTGCTATGCCATTAACTACAATGAGCAGTGAAACCACAGCCTGACAGCATAACTCAGTTCTCTACAGTATCATTGATGCTATTGTATAACACTGCAAGCAGCACTTGCATTTAAAAATAAGTCATTTGCCAGTTAATCCGTCTGTGAGAATTCTGAAGCATACCCCCCCCCACACACACACTTAAAACAATATGCTAAACCAGTGTTTCACAATCCGGCCCTCAAGAACCCCCAGATGGTCCATGTTTTTGGTCCCTCCCAGCTCTGGAGCAAAGATGTGGTCTGTCTGGCAGGTAGCAAAAACATGGACCATCAGGGGGTCCTAGGGGTTCGGGTTGGGAAACACTGAGCTAAACTACCAATAAGACAGGGCTCTTCAAATCTGGACCTCGATTCCAAATCCAGGCCTTGTTTTCAGTTCTCCCAGGTATTTAGTTTAATAATTACTGATTCTGATTGGTCAGAGGCATCACACCAGGCTCACAGGTAAAGGAAGGCTGGAAAACCAGCAGTGCTTGGACCTCAAGGACTGTGATTTGAATAATAGGGCAATAAGACATGATTGTATCCAAAATGAAAAACTGCATCATCCTTATGTGGGTAGGCAGTCTCATTACACTGAGCACAGAGACTCGCGTGCAGACAGTGCAGCCGTAGACGGAATGGAAGCCCCCTGGCCAGACGGTGGCCAGAGGCAGGGACCACCCGCCCTGCCAAACTCCCTCCAACCCCTGTCCCCTGTCCCTGTCCCCTTTGCTCTGTCCCCTGTCCCTGTCCCCTTTGCTCTGTCCCCTGTCCCTGTCCCCTGCTCAACAACAAGCCCCCACGAACACCTCACTGGGGAAGGTGAGCTAATTTTGCACAACAGGTGTGAGGGAAAGCTAATGAAAACCAGTCCGCGGGGGTTTGATAGACAGACGGTAAAAATGGGGGAACAACAGGTGGCTTAACGCAAGCTGTCTGCGGCAGCTCCTACAAGGACACTAACCCTGCAGGCATTTGTGTAGGGCTGCCCTGCTGCTCTGTAAGTAAACCACTCAGATTTAAGCTCCACGTAAACATTATCTATGTTGATGTATCACCTCAGAATCATGGATAAGAAGCGCTTTCGTTGTATAGTGACTGTGTGAGAGCAGATCAAAAAGACTGAGGTCCTTCAGCACACAGAGACCACTTCCGAAGTCGTTGTGTGACTCAGTGGTGACGTCAGCCATCTTCTATGCGGCCGTCTGCTGGGGTAGGAGCATCGCTGTGTTGGAAAGGGAGAGACTGAACAAACATAGCGGGATCAATGCTAGGGTGCCCCCTGGAGGTGGGGAGTGAGAAGAGGATGATGGCCAAATTGTGCGGCATCTTGGACAGCACCTCCCACCCCCCTGCGTGGGACTCTGTGTCCCCTAGGCAGCTCGTTCAGACACAGGCTGTCCCACCCGCGCTACGGAGCAGCCCCCGCAGATCCTTAGTGTCCACAGTAGCCAGACTCTACAACAGCAATCGGTAGCGGATACTCACACATACACCAGGACTCAAGAGGCATTATTATGATTGTTGTTGACATTATTATAACCGCCATGTGCCATGTCTCCTCACTGTGCCAGCTGACGCTCTGTGTTTATACGTTCTGGCACGCATCACTTGTATAGTGCAACGTTTATATATATATGAGAATTGGACAAGGAACCAACCACCTGGTCAATAATGCATGAGGTTTCACACCTATAAGCTTTGCACATCCCATCAGTCAAAGTGTGAAGGATGAATTAACAGACCAATGGCACAGCTGTACGTAACATACTGCAATCCACACGACATAATGTGAGACGTATGAGAATTCAAAGGAGTACTCGTTGGTGCGTGTCTCGCAGGTGCATCTGTGACCAGGACAGCAAGTCTTTGCGGTGCATCAAGAACCACAGTATCCCACCATGAAGGACGGACCACATCCAACAGGAGTGACCGTGAACACGAGAGGAAGCTTTCTGAAGGGATGTTTGAGTTCCAACCCAGATTGTATCCATATAACATAAAACCACAGCTGCCCATCTCACAGCAGAATTAAATGTGTTCCTGCACACTCCGGTTTCCACCAAAACTGTCCGTCAGGAGCTCCACAGGGTTTGTGTTTGTGTGTGTGTGTGTGAATTATGTTTATATTACATGGTGGGGACCAAATGTTCCCCACCATGTAACAAAACCCAGTTATTCAGACGTTGTAGGGACCATTTTCCAGGTCCACACAAAGATCTCTGAATGCAATCAAAAAACTAAAAATGCCAAAAGTCTCATATTATCTAGGGTTATTTAGGGTTAAGGTTTGGACTGGGTAGGGGTTAATGTCGTCATGTTAGGATTAGAGTTTTCCCCAAAGAAATGAATGAAGAGTCCCCACAAAGATATGAACACAACTGTGCCTGTGTGTGTGTCAGCATCCACATAGTCAGCAAACAAACATGCACACCCACCCAAAAAATAAACGAATAAATGAAACCCACAAGAGACATATTATCATTTGATTACATTAATGCTAAACCCTATCGTCAGCACCCTAATTTAATCAAACCTGAATACTGGCATCAGTATACCAACCTCGGGAAAACTTGGCATCGGGTTGAAAATTAAATTGGTGCCATCGCCCATCGGAAGAATAAACCCACAATGTAAGCCAAACGTCAGGATCATCCAGTAGGAGTGTCTCTTACATCTCTTACTATTGGGAAGTTATAACGCTTGGCTTAAGTTAACCAGCTAAGCAGGAAATCCTGCTGCGTGTAATCCCCCCCAGGGGTGTACCTGAGGTCTGGTAGAGGCTGGGGGCAGCACCAGGGGCTCCTCGCACGTCACTGTGGTTACCAGAGATATACTAGAGCTGACGATGGTGGGTGTCGGAGTGGGTGTTGTGGGGGACTTCGAAGCATCAGTGGGGGCTGTCCAAGGAAGCTGCTCCTGCAAAGCCCCCACCTCCTTTAGCTCTAAGGGCAGCAGGACTTCTCTGGAACGTTCTGGAAGACAAAAAGAGGTATGGGGGGAGTGTGAGGCTAATCCCATAGAAACTTAATTCCATTAGTATCTAAGCATTGACCGGAATGACGTTGTTTCTAACCAGTCATGGAGTAGGACATGAAGAACGTTACAGGATGATGGTGAAACTCACACAGAACCAAGCATTTATGTGAACAGCCATTTCAGAGCACGGTGTGGCTCAGCGGGTTAAGCCTCTGTGCCGGAAGGTTGTTGGTTTGAGCCCTGGCAGAATAATTACATCTCTGCTGAGCCCTTGAGTGAGACCCTTAGCCTCCCCCCACCCCAAAATGCCACAGGGTCTGAAAAATGGTCTGACCCTATGCTTGGACCCAAAGCATTGCTCTCACCTCTAAATATGTGTGTGTGTGTGTCGGTTTGCATAGATCACTTTTGAGCACCATATTGTCCCCAAAGTGTAGTAAAACCTGACATTTTTTGGGGACATCTTTTGAGCCCCCCATTTGGATAAACCTCAAATTTATAAAAATCTGTGACTGCAATCAAAAAAGTAAAAATATCAAAAGTCTTGTATTTGGGTTGGTTACTTATGGTTAAGGTTAGGGTTGGGAAGAGGTTAAGGGTGTCGTGGTATTGGGATATTGGGATTATGGTTTTTCCCACAAAAATGATCCCCATTTAGATAGGAAGACCAACCTGTGTGGTGGACGTGTGTGTGTGTGTGTGTCTGAAAGGATGGGGCTGGAGAAAATAAGCACTCCAATGTACTCGTTCAAATGGCAAATCCAAGATCGGTACATTTCTGGACCCTGAGATCAGGACATGTCACCTGTTACATGGTGGCTCTTGCTTTTACGAGCTGCCAGCCTTCTGTGTCCTGCTAGGTGTCTGTGACGCCACCCCTTCACAGAGTCCTCGCTGCCTGGGGAGAGGTTGTCCAGGTGGCCCCAAGCACCAAGGAACCCATTCTCTGTCTCAGCCGGTGCCTCCGGGGGGCCCCTCTCCAGTTTTACGGGCACCAGGCCCTGCAGCCCCGCCCCATCATCAGCAGCATCTGCCATTGGCCCCAGCAGCTGGAAGGGGTGGGGCCAGCCGTGCCGGGAGCGGAGCCACTCCTCCTGCACCCAAGACTTCATGTCCTGCAATGCATTGGTGTTGCCAGAAGATGGCACTGTGCTCTCCTTGGCGGGGCCAGACGCAGGCTGAGCGCCGTGTGAAACAGCCAGCGCGGCAAGAATGATGGCTAAGGTCAGGTCCCAGACTGAGAATGCCATGTCTCAAAGCAGCCTCACCTGTGAAAAAATAAAACACATGGGAATTACACTAATGAGTAACAGCCTGCAGTGTAGAGTTATAGAAAAACCTGCTTCAGGAGTGAGAAAAAGTCGCTGCTTTCAGAAATGGGAAAAGTTAGCAAGTTGCACTCACAGCACTCAATTAAAAAAGGAAAAGCGCTAAATTGCTTGGATGTCAGAAATGCCAGTGAAGCAAATTTACAATCAGCTAAGTGCTGAGAAAGGTTTGTAATAGATGAAGGAATGGTTACATACATTCATGCAGACAGGGCAGTGTGCAAGATGGAGGGACAGCGCCAAATCTGCAGGGTTGTGGGGTTTGATTCCTACTTTCAGCTACGGGTTAGTAGAGTCCAAAGCCATACAGAAGTGGTGTCCCTTGTCCTCAGCCCTGTTTTACCTGGCATGGACTTCTTTGTTAGGTTTCAAATTCAGTTTGTGAATCGTCGACAAATCATTTGACACATTTGAAACATCTGCCATTTGACCATCTACTGGGAAACCCTGGTCTAGACGGGCTATCACAGGCTTCAGCATCTTGAATATCTGTGTCATATACTACGAAAAAAGGAAAGATTCATTTTTTCACAGGGTGAGACCAGGAATTTAAAGTTTTTAAAGTTTGCTTTTAAAATGTTTGAAACATTAGTGTAAGTTCAGCAGGAGGCAGTGGCCACTCCAATCCCTCCCCAGGCAGACAGTGATGAATGGAGGTCTTACTGGGGGGGGGGTTTTGCTCGCACACGCTGACTGAATGCCTGTGAAGAACAAAATTGAATTCCGTATAACTACAGCATTCGCATTCTTACCTAAAACTGTTTAATGGATATTTCACTGGGGCACTTCAGGTTAAGCACCTCACTCAGTGGAAGTACTGCTGGGATTTGGAACAAGAACCTATAGATTAATTCTCCATGCTGCCTGCTGCTCTCAGGGAAAATCACTTCTGCCTGATGAATCTTAAGAGGCAAAAATCCGCCATGAATCCCACTGGCAGAAGCACCAGCCTCCACCCCCGCCGCCCTGATGTTTGAGAGTAAAAACAGCTTCCTTTTTATATAATTCATGATATCATATCAATAAGTCAATTGTTGGAGCAGTGTGTGCTTGTTACTTGTCATCAGAAGGATGCTGGTTAGAACTCTGTGGCTGATGGAACGTCGCACTGTTGGGCCTTCAAGCAAGGCCTTTAGCCTAATTGTTCCAAGGACAGGGAATGCAGACCAACTCTGTGCCATTTAAGCCAAACTTGCTCTTCCTTGTATATGTGTCATTGTTTCTCATGGAGAGCAAGACAGAAAAGACCAGATGAGTGTAGTATTATCATTCTCTTCTATTCCTTCATCTACCAGTTTAGAATGGCCAGTTGATGCCACTATTGGTCTCCTGCTAAACACCCAACACCCCTGTCAGCGTGGGAGGGGTAAATACCGACACACACATGCTTTGTGCTAAAAGGAACTCACTCCTTGTTACCTTATAGGCTGCAGGCTTTGCAATCAGGCCTTATAACACAACAGAAGAAGGTAAATATTTCACCTGATTCCAACCACAGATGTGATTGTAGACAACTGTAGACATCATAGTAAAGTTATAAGAGTGAGTGGGACTCACATTCCTGCAGGATGCCTCTTGCTTTGTTGAGCTAACAGCTGGAGAAGTCGCTCTTCTCATTTCTTTAAACTGGTGTTTCCCAACCCGAGCTGACCCATATGTTTAAATCACAGTTTCCCAATCCATTCCTCAGGGACCCACAGTTGGTCCACGTTTTTCTTCCCTCCTAACTCCTTAGCAAAAACATGGACTGTCTGTGGGTTCCTGAGGAATGGATTGGGAAACTGTGATTTAAACAGATGGGTCAGCTCATAATCCATCTTCATGACACTACCTTTGTGTAACCAAAGACCGACAACAGATACAAGTAAGTTCAAGAAGGCTGCTGGTGACTCTGCACAGTCATCACCAAACATCGATAAGCTCTTTATCCTTCAAACAGCTTATGCATTTGAAGACAAGAGATGCATTTAATGAAGCCTGAGGGTGGTGCATATCGCAGCAGATTGGGAACTTGGGATGTTCAACATGTTCATTTTTATTTGTCTGCACTGTTTTACTTGGTTTGCTCTTGTTTGCGCCGTCTTTGATAGGTCAGGCTTCATTGAACTACATGTTGTACTTGTTATAACTATGTATGTGACGATAAAGAATCTTGAAATCTCTTGAATCTCTTGAAATCTCAGACAGAAGGTTCTTTGTCTTTACCAGGATAACTTAATTGATGTGGCCTGTACTCTATATCGATAAAAATGTATTCTGCATTCTTAATTGATGTGGTCTGTACTCTATATCGATAAAAATTTATTCTGCATTCTTAATTGATGTGGTCTGTACTCTATATCGATACAAATGTATTCTGTATTCTTAATTGATGTGGCCTGTACTCTATATCGATAAAAATGTATTCTATATTCTATATATATATATTCTATATATAAAAAGCATAATGTACTTCGGGATTTGACTAAAACAAGCGTGGCATGTGGGGCGGCATTGGGGACAGTGGTTAGCACTGTTGCTTCACACCTCTGGGACCTGGGTTTGAGTCTCTGCCTGGGTCACATGTGTGTGGAGTTTGCATGTTCTCCCTGTGTCCTCCTGGGGTTTCCTCCGGGTACTCTGGTTTCCCCCCCCCCAGTCCAAAGACATGCTGAGGCTGATTGGAGTTACTAAATTGCCCGTAGGTGTGCCTGTGTGAGTGAATGGGGTGTGGGTGTGCCCTGCGATGGGCTGACCCCACGTCCAGGGTTGCTCCCTGCCTCGAGCGCATTGCCTCCAGGATAGGCTCTGGACCCCCCCGCGACCCAGTAGGATAAGCGGGTATATAAAATGGATGGAAGTGTGGAATGCTCCAGGCAAAATTTTGTCAGCTAGTTAGGGTGTATAAAATATAATATTGTAGTACTCACCAGAGGGAAAAAAACTGAAATAATTCATTAAATTCTACCTAGACATTATTTCTCAGGATATCAATAGATGTTGGGGCATCTAGTGTCCGTGTTCGCTGTCTATTTATTGTAATAAACCAATTATTTTGACAAGTTTTATGCTGTATCACAGACATCTCACTTTGACACGTAAGGTTTCACTGGGAAGATGCTTTTTCACGCCCGGAGGAACCAGTGGTATTTGGAATCGAAAGGGATTTTCTGCTGAGCTGCCAGCCAGCAGCTATTCATCTGCAGAACAGGCTGACAGCAGACGCATGTGTGGGTCCTGCAAGCAACCACGGCCTTGGATAGTCTTCATCATAGGGAGGAATTACTAACGAATTACAGTAAAGATCGCAAGATCTTGTTGGTCCTCTGCAAATTATAGCCGGTTGTGAAAAAATGTCCAAATCCTCTTTTAGTATTGAGTGTTGACTATGGAAACGTATTAATATAATTTAGTCTTTCCTAATATCTTTCCCATCTTCTGTAATTTCCATTAATGATCATGACTGGAATATTTCACATATCAACAGAGCTCAATGGTCATTATGAGGATATTAAACAGCCTGAAAATGATTCTGACCACGCTGCAATAACAAAAACAATAACATTCTTTCTGAATTTGAGGATCGAGGACATGGTTTATTGCTCCTTTCTAATTACTTTCTAACCATTTTTTTCTCACAAAGGGAGAAAGGAGTCAATTACATATTTACACATTTTAAGAAATAATCTCAGAGGCCGCTGCAAATATTCTCTTTTCCGGGGTTCATTATAAATAACTCAAAGGAACTGCAAGTAGCTGATATTCACTTATGATCCTGCACCAGGGAATGGCATTCACAGCCAGGTAGGTTACCTTCAGCATGAGTAATATCTCTTTCGTGGCTCTCTAATGAGTGGCCACATTTGAGGTGATGAGGGATGACAGCAATAATGAAACAGTCTTAGGAATCTGACAATCCACCCAGGACGCAGCTCTCTGCGGGATGTGCCCATCACACAGGGTGCAGATCGGCCCAGCAAAGAGACCTTGGGGCCGAAGGGGGACATCTGGTATCCCTGAAGAGGGAGTGCGCTGCCCCGGCTCAGGCACTTAGACGGACAGCTCAGCGAACAGGACAAGTGGAGCCAAGGACCCCGAGAGCTATGAGAGAGTGGACAATTTACAGGTAGACTTGTCGGTGAGACAGGCCACACCTGACAAAGATGATCTTCTCAAGGTCTTCTTCAAGCACGGCTCAAAGAAAAGGCTGCGATTAGACTCCTACATTAAACTGACAAGTCCCCTGAGGATGAAATAAATTAACTAAAATAATTAATTACAATGCGGTTCCTGAATATGGCCGTGATCACACTTAAATAGCTGACATCCTGTCACGGGGGATTGCTAGTACAGGACGTTTTCTCTACAGGGAACTGTGTGCAGCACAATGGCGACACTCCCATTTCTGCAGTTTGGTTAGAGAGATGATAAAAAAAAACTAGAGGAATCTGCATCAACTCCCTTCGCAGTGTCCCGCTTTCAGCACTCACACCGTCTGATAAACTCCCAATTAGTGTCGGCCAGAATTAGCAGCCTCTCATGTGTATTTTATGGTTGTGTATCATTGATTTGTGATTTCAACTTTGGCGACATTATTTTCCAAGAGTGGGTATAGATCCTACTGCCTTCTGTACTTCCTTCCTCTTTCATCTACAACCTAGCAGTATACGGTAGGCTACTTGTATTCTCTCTTGGCGTCCTACTGACCACTTATTTAGTCCCTGCGTTCAGACAACTCAGACTTTATTAAACTTCCTCTGGCCCAACTTCCATCTCATTCTCCCTGCTTGTTTCCCCCTGGCTTTTGTTTTATTTCCACCCCTCAGTGTCGTAAAGCCCACCGCATTCTCTGCTTCAATCCCAGTGTAATTGCGTTTTGCCGTCCCAGTGGAAGCAAGTCTTACACAAATCTATTCTGGTAAAGTGTTTTTTTTTATTTCTTTTCTGATTGCTTCAGGAGACCCCACGGGCCGGCCAGCTGCCCACCCACCGCAGCGGACGGGACAGGTGAAGAGCGCAGGACGCAAGAGCGCCCCGGCCGTCGGTCACTGCGGCGAATCTGTTGAGCCGCCTGCTGGGCCCATTCTACGAGGAACCATCTGGTCTGGAAAACGCTAATAGCAACCAATGCATTTGCTCACTCTGGGCGTGCGGCTTTGTTGATACCCTAGCTGAGGAGGCCCAGGACATGAAATAAATAAACCCTGAAAGATGACATGGCGTGCTGTGATTGGCATGATGGAGACGTACAGGTGGGCAGTGTTTACGATTAGGGCACCTGGCGCCCTGATTTCCGCGAAGGCACCGGGGCTTCACTAAGCTCAGCAGAAGGAGATTTCACACCCAGCGAATCAGAGCCACCGATGAGACGGGGTGTGTCTAATTCGCGGAGCAAGCTTTGCACCTGAGTGCAGCCGACACGCTTTCAAATCGCAGAATCAAATTAAGGACTCGGTGTAACCACAACTAAAGCTTTGAAGATATGCATCAGCAAAAAAAAACCACAAAGCTCCGCATCTTTCAGTGTCTATGGATAATAACTCCACAAAATGTTATCAACTGTAGCAAGAAGGCAAAAATCACAGCATAGCACCGGTACGGATTAGAACACATCCCTGTCACCCCTTAATACGATAAATGGTAAGGCAGGGATTAGCAGGTTAACTGGCATATAAAAGACTTAATCTTCAAATATGCAAATAAAAATAGCATTCTGGGAGCCCACAGCAGACACGTACGTCTACAAAGAATAATGAAATCCGGCAGTTAGTTCCGTTTTGTCAAACCGTTATAACGTCAGATCCCGAGTAGAGTGTGTGTGGCAGACTGGCAGTCTCGTCTGTGCAGGTCAGATATTAAAACATAAAAAGAAAATAAACAGATTAGACTCACTAAGGCAATTATGACACTAAGTACTAATTTTATTACTTGACCTTATAATACTTTGGAGTGTGAGCATCAATTCACTTACTCTTAAAGTCCCAAAAAAACTTTACATAATTATCATACCTTCTGGAAAATGGATATTTGTGAAGTGAAGGCGTTTATGTGAATAAAGACTGAAATTAATTATTTCTGATTATTACTTGAATGTTACCAATTTGGAGTTTAAATGGTTCATAAACACAAGCTGAAGCTGTTAATAAAAACGTTCCTGATTCCACAGCCGCGTCTGTTTCTCTCTGCCATTTTCGCAGATTCCCCTGTCATTTGGCTGCTCCTAGGAGAGCTTCAGTTCTATTACGGGATTTCTGGAGTAACGTTCATGAGCTGCGGATGAAGTCAAATATCAAGGCTGACAGAAGGCAGGTTTGGCTTATTGGCGTGTGTCACTCCTCTGCGGAGAGGGAGAAGGAGGACGCGTACCCACTCTGTCACTCCCCTGTTATAATTAATTGCTGAGGGACGCAGAGCAATCATGATCACTTTTTTAACAATCCACACTGAGTTCTTGAGGTGCAGGGAGGTCCCCTTCATCATCAGAGAGACAGTAATAACATTATTATTTCTAATGTAATAGTTTATTTGTTTTCTATCACTATTTATTTCCATTGGCTGTCGTAACAAGTAAATTTATCCAATGAGGGATCAATAAAGTCTACCTTCCTTCCTTCCTTCCATCCATCCATGACAAGGCGGGTGAGACAGCGAGCCACACCCTACAGCAGATAGACCTGAGACCTCATTGGGCAGAATCAGTCCACTCTTTCTAAAGCTTCCTTCATTCATAAGTCATAGCAGTGTCCTACAGTAATATACTGTATATAATGCTGTTTTCATATTTGTCGTCGTACAGCACAACATTTTATTCATTTTTCTTCAGGATCCCATTTAAACTGCCAACAATTCCTTCTCCAAACATTTCTTCCAGTCAAAGATGCTGAGTTAAACCTTTAAATGCCCTGTGATGGACTGACAACCTATCCTGCTGCCGCTTGATGTTCCCCGGCAAACGCCTCAGGTCCCTGGCCACCCTCTGCTGAATAAGTGCTTAGAGGAAGATGGGATGGACTGGGAAAGCTTTAAGTAAGACCAAAAAAAAATGGGAGATGATGATTTGGGGACACAAATATCACAAAATTCACTGATAATGGAGAATAAATATGGCGTGAAGGCTACACCAGAATCATACACATTGTACCAAAGTAAGAAGTATAAAACTAAGGACAGAGGGATTCACCAGACTCATGGACATACTGGGCTGGAGCAAAAGTTCATTCAGTCCCTCAGCCAGCTGCCATAATCACTAATATAAATTAGAATTCTGATGCAAGACCAGAGGCCCAGACTGGTTCCCCAATCCACATTGCTGCCCTTCCCAAATCCCAACATCAATTTCCCTGTTTTAATACACAGTTCTCCCCATTCCATCCTCCCGGTCACATGCTCTGCCTGAATTGCGTGTTGTGTTGAATTACTGAAGGCGTCATTATCTCTGCCTTTTTAGCATTCATTGTTACCCGTCCCTAGTTCACTAAATGAGCTGGTTACAACCGCAGTGTCTGATTTTGCCCAGTTCGATGTGTCCCTGGGTCAACAAGGTAGGGGCTTGCGTTTCACTTTAACCAATCACAGTCTTCATCGTATGACGTCACTGCACTAAACAGTAAAACTAGTGTTTTCTGCTAAGCGGAAAGGCACACAGATTTGCGAAGTACCTGTTTTATTGTGTTTGCCTTTTGTTAAGAGACATGTCGTTGATAAAAACAGGAATATTCTTACCTGCAAAAGCTGTATGGAGCAATGTAAGAGTGTGTCTTGATGATGATAACAACAGGGCTTGAACCAGCAATATTCCAAACACAAACAGATAGTATTACCGTGCTGAGCCACACAACATGGATGGCTAGAAGCCTTGATTTTGAAAATGAGGAAAACTATGGACCAATTTGATGAAGACTGTGATTGGTCAAAGTAGTGAAACACATTCTCCTCCCTTGTTGACCCAGGCTGATGCAGGGTGTCTCTCTCTCCTGGTACTTGTTAGGTGATAAACAAATTGCTCACCCATTATGCTATGTTAGCATCACTGCATTACCATAGCATGCGTCCATGCTCATCCTCCTGAAAACTTTGATATTGCAGATGCAGGGCATTGTGCAGGCAGGAAGAGTGACAATTCACTTGTGACTCCAAAACAAAGGAGTTTATTAACAAAATGGAACACAACAGGGAATGCACAAAATAAAGGGCTGTGAAGGATCGAAATAGGAAAAAAATAACAAGAGCAACCTCAGAAACTAATAATAAAACAACCAGGGAAACAGAAATAACCACAAGGAAACAAGATCAAGGAACAAAGCAACACCAGTAGCGGGAACAGGCAAGAAGATAGCATGATGACTGACAAATGAACAGAAGACAGACAGGCACTTAAATACACAGGGACACCAGGGCAAATGAAGAACAGGTGGGGCAGGTTATACATAAACGAGCATGAAACTAAGGAACCTTAACATACACCAAGACTAGAAACTAGGACACATAAGACAGAGGGCTGAATACACTGCACAACAGCCAAAATCAAATAGGACACAAGCAGGGTGAACCAAACAGAGAAACAAAATAACTAATAACAATCACTAGGGAACAGAAAACCAATAAATACAGATGGGTAAGACTGCCCATGAACCCATCACCTGTGGGTTAGTATTTATGCCATTTGCTTGACCCATTGAGCCACATGGCAGCCCAGAAAACAAGGCAAACACGCAAGGATCTTAGATGCACTGGGGCTGAAAGCCGAGACAGGGAGGAGGACCAGACGGAGGCTGCATGGTTTGGCACTGCAGAAGGACAAATACCCTAACTGCATGGTTTGGCACTGCA
>JAODUD010000107.1:2724924-2736366 GCA_026784285.1 Stomatorhinus walkeri
ACTGACACTGACCCACTTACACTGACCGTCTTAACACTGACACTGACACTGACCCACTTACACTGACCGTCTTAACACTGACACTGACAATGACCCCCTTACACTGACCCACTTACACTGACCGTCTTAACACTGACACTGACCCACTTACACTGACCATCTTAAGACTGACACTGACACTGACCCACTTACACTGACCATCTTAAGACTGACACTGACACTGACCCACTTACACTGACCGTCTTAACACTGACACTGACACTGACCCCTTACACTGACCGTCTCACAAGATTCAGATTCAAAGCGGCTCTATTTAATGATCCCAAACAGCTGCAAAAATGGCCATTTTTCATCAGGTCATAGAGTGGATTACTTCACGAATACAAGTTATTTCCTGGTGTGAGAGACACCAAATAAAATCAGCAGGTCTCTAAATGATTGGCTAAAGCGGAAAATAATTTTAGAAGCATATGGTTGTTCATGAGAAAAATCAGTACGTCTCGAAATCAGTTAAGATGCGACCCGGCTCTGTGAAGGGGCGGAGGGCAGTGATTTTCCAGCAAAGCAAAACAGGACATAACAAGCTTCATAGAAAGGTTACAATTAGGCAGATGAGTTTAGCCACTGTGAGGTGCTGCACGCTTCGCTGACCTCCTGACATGCAGGGCATTTGCATGCGTGATCCGATGCCCTGAAGGTTCACTGATGCGCTGTGGTCAGTAATCCAAAACCTGGACTCCCGTCCTTAGCGCAACACAGTAAAATGGCATGCAAATAGAGAGAGCCATGCAACGGCAGGCAGTTAAGCCCTCCCGAAGGCACCATCAGACACAAGAGTCTTCATTCGAGGATGGAGTTTCCAAAAAGTCCCATCAAGCTTTAAGCCTTTCCTCAGGAGGCTGCCCTCCTGGCTGTGACAGCAGCATAATAGGTGAAAGTCCATTCATTTAATATCAATGCAGGTCTCACGGAGTCTGTTTTCTCCTGAGCTGCCTCAAAACTATATTACAGAACCTACTGCATGTTTCCTGAGTAGTGGACACATGTGTAAGTCTCAAGGTACATGGATTAAAGAGCCCATGCAGTTAGGCATTTGTAGGATGTGTAACTGTATAACTTTGTTGTATTATCACTTTGTTTTATCAGCTTGTGAGGCCTCATGCAATCAGTCAGGTGACGATAATGGAAATTAGGAAACCATCCAGTCCTCGCTCCATGGTGAGACCAAATGGCAAGGCGCTAGTCTATGCAAATCAACAAGCGAAGCCTAAGTATTCAGGCTGACACAAGGTGAGGAGATCAAGGTTCCTGCTGTTTTATCTTGTGATTCCTGCCTGGCTGAGATTAAACATGGTGTATTGTCTTAGCTTGTACTCACACTAGGTAATCCATACCATACTCGAGCACACTGACAGACACACACAGCCACATACACACACGCACACACACACTGACAGACACACACAGCCACATACACACACACAATGACACACACATCCACATACACATACGTACACACACTGACAGACACACACGGCCACGTACACACACGCACACACACACTGACAGACACACACGGCCACATACACACACACAGACACACAGCCACATACACACACACACATCCACATACACACACGCACACACACTGACACACACATCCACATACGCACACACACACACTGACAGACACACACAACCACATACACACACGCACACACACACACTGACTGACACCGACAGCCACATACACACACACACTGACAGACACACACAGCCACATACACACACACACACTGACAGACACACACAGCCACATACACACACACCCACAGACACACACAGGCACATACACATACTCAGGGGACAATGTAAAATATACATACCCCCCACACAGAAACACATACTCATACACACATGTGCACACACTCACACTATGCACACACAGATACTGATTCACCAGTACACGTAAAGTGCTCGTCAGAGTCACAGACACACCAATACCTTTGCATCTGCACACACACACACAAATATGCACTTACTCATACACACACAGAGATACACACACATACACAGACAGCTCGCAAACAAGCACAGAACCACAGTTAACTGAAGACTTCTTCATCTATCTACTGTCCACCCAACACTGAACCCTCCATGGAGTTCGGAAATTACAAAAACCTGAACTGATCCTACGTAGGACTAATTAATGAGCAGACAAGGGTGAAAGGCTCCTTGGGCCATGGCTCTGATTGATTACCTCACCCTCCTCCTGTGGGAGAGCCAGACGGGGTTGGGTGGGGCTGGTGGGGGGGCTGGGGAGGGGCTATCCAGTCAGCCCAGCTTCTGGCAGAGGAACCGACATTCCTGCATGGCGTTGGAGTCTACGCAGTATTAAGGATAAATGGAATATCAGCCCCTCTAATTGGCTCCCTCCCTCTCAGCCAACATAGGTAACTCCCTGAGAATCATGTGTTTCAGCAAACTGTTATCCTGTAAAGTGTGGACTTAGGACCTCCTGAAGAAGGCCAGCAGATCACTATCCTCAGCTGTCCCGCTCCCTACTGTTAGATCCGAGACATCACTCCTTGATGACTGGCCAGCATCCTGCGCAGTCTGAGCCATAACAGCTGCGTGCACGCCGCACATTGACAATGCGCTTATCCTGTGACCGCATGTTCGTGGATTGTGACTGGAAAGCAAGTGGAAAGACCTCTGTGACCCTCATGGCATAACCAGGCCCTTTCATTAAAGGTTCTCAGCAGGGTCCCAATGGCCCGCTCTAGCATAGGAGCCCTGAGCATCCACTCAGAATTTTTACATAGATGCTGCACGAAATAGATGGTGCTGTTAGCGAGCAAACAACGGCTCCTCGCTCGTGACACAGTGGCCCCCGCACTGCAATAAAGTACGACGGGGCAGAGACCAAGAAAAGAACTTCTGTGTGAGTTCTTAGTAAAGTCGGGGCTTCCATTTGTTTTCAGTCTGCTATCTAATGGTGTTACTCATTCAATAAAGTCCATGTCCAATAGTACAGCAGGGCACCCATACTTCAAGTCTCCTAGGAAAGTATTCTGTGCAAACTGTTATTGCTTAAAATATCGGAAATTAACACCTCAAAATAATGTTCCTGATAATCTTGATTGTTCAGTGTTACATTGCAGGGGCTGACACAGTATTATCAGTGATTCTATTGGAGTTGCCTTCAAAGGGCACAGTACTCAGAGCATAGCTTCTATACTCTTCAATACTCTTTCATTAACCAGCAAATGAATGAGTGTATTATTTCATTGGTTGGTTGATGAAATAAATAATCATACTGATTACCAATAAAGCAAAAATCATTGGTTAAAAAAACACCGGACCCTTCATTATCCCAGGGTTGCACACTCACACTTTCAAGCTCTCAGGCTCACACAAGTCATCTTATGGCAAATCTATATTATTCCATCATAAACCTAAAATAGCTACATAATAAGTGGCGGGGGGGGGGGCATGGTGGCACAGTGGGTAGGTCCTGGGGTCCAGTGTAGCTCCATTCTGTGTGTAGTACACATGCTCTCCCTGTGTTTGTGTGGGTTTCCACCGGGGGCTCCGGTTTCCTCCCACAATCCAAAAGCATGCAGGGCAGGTTTATTGGCAAGTTTAAATTGGCCCTGTAATAGTGTGCCTGTGTGTGCGCCCTGTGGTGTGTTGGCCGCTGCCCAGGGTGGGGTCCATCCTGTTCCTGGGATAGGTTCCAGTCCCTCCTGCAACCCCAGTTGGGATTAAGCAGTTAAACAGACAGTCAGATGGATGGGGAAGTGTTGGAGTAGTTTGCAAACCCTACAGACCATTTACAAGGTAATAAAACATACATGTTACATACATGTAAATGCGTGTGCAGACATGTCTCAAATTGAAAATCTAACTCGAGCCAACTGACCGAGGCTGCCACCCCTCTTATCCCATGTAATCAGGAACTGCAGAGTACCTCAGCGTAACAGGAAGCTGTATGTAGCTTTGTTTGTGTGACAGCTGTCTGTCCAATGCATCAAACCCAGTCCCCTTTACAGCTGCAACAGCAGCCCTTCTGCAAAAACAACACACTCGCTTCTCACAGCATAACTTTTGGTAGCAGGATATCCAGTATCACACCTATGTGCTGCAGTGTCGTTTTCGGCACCCCTGACACGACGCGAGTAGCAGGAGAAGGCCGCACTCCACAGTAGCTTCCTCCTGTAGGCCTCACACCAGGAGAACCACCGTTTCTTATTCCTGCGTCTCCCTCCCATCCTGCTGACTTGAGGCACTTCCACCCAGAGCATGCATGTACACGCTGAAGGCTTCTGCTTGACACCTCACGTCCAAAAAGTCTAAACACGATGCAAAAATACTAGACGCAGATAGTGTCAAATCAGCCTCACAGTTGTTCATAAATAATCCTACGTTTGACTGTTGTTTTCCAATGTGCCTCGTGGATATCACTGAAGTTAAATATAATGTGGGTGATGTTTTGGAGCATATACTTTTTACATCTTTTGTAAAAATGCCCGGCCGTAAAACGGATTGTGTGCAGCCGGTGCTGTAGACAAGGCCTTTCGCGCCACATTAACTGCCCTCTCTAAAGCGGCAGGGGTCGAAACAAGCCCTTTAATCCAGAGGAGGGTACAAAGGCATTATGGAGGCAGTGAGAGGGCACAGCACACTAGCTATTCCTCTATACGACCGAAGGAAACACGTGTCGTTCTGAATTCAGGTCTGGGGACCCTGGCATAGTGCCAGTTAATGTATAATTAGGGAAGCTTTAATCAATTGTTGCGACGTTAAATACTGTAGTTAATGGGTTAGCCCAAATGGCAGCACTATTTCCCAATCAGCTTTAGTACTCTGTCATCGTCCAGCCCCACATCCCCCTCCCGGCAGAGCTAACAGCTCCAGCCTGACAACAGGTGCCTTTCATGTCTTTTGTACCATTTTAAACACATTAAAGTTTTTCTCAATTGCATTGGCACATTAACTCACGTCTCAAAAGCAAATAATTCCACCAATGAATCAGTCAGTGCCACCACAATGAAAAGTACAATCAGCATCGTTTTAACCATGACAGCCAAAATGCTCAGATACATTGTCAGTTTGTCAGTGTAAGTCTGCTGCTCCTGAGCTCCACAATGCTGACTGATTGCTGGTTCCCATTTTCTTACTGCCTGATCATTTTTCATTAGTAAACTGATACTTATGTGTGTAAGCCTGCAATTTATTCCAAATTGAAATGTAAGATAAGTTAAGATTAGACTGATCATTTTTCTTTACCACACTGACTTATTCATGTTAAAGACACTAGTTTAAACATTCCAAGCAGTATAAAAAACAAAAACAGTAAATATGGCAGAAAAATCATGTAGTGAAACACAACAATACTGTGCCACTTCAATTTATGAAATGTATTTTTAAATCATGTTGACAGCTTGGTTAATTGTTTTGCATGTGGTGACTAACATGACGATCACTTACATATACAGTTTTGGGTGTAAAATTATCACAGTAGGAAACTACATAATATATTTTGACCAAGAAGACTAAAGCACCTGAAAATTGTGCCAAATGATGTTCTGCTGTGCAGAAGTGACATTATAGTTTGGAGATCACACTTGTCTTGCTAATATTAAATATTCTTTGAGAAATGCTGCAAAGCAATCAAGAAAAACTGTAATGTGGTGAATGGGGTGTCATGCGAAAGAGTTAACCAAGCTTTCAAAACATTTAAAAATACACTCCATAAACTGCAGTAATATGGCATTGTTGTGTTTTTGTTTTCCACAGTACAGTACAGTACAGTTGCCGTTTCTCTGTTATACAGTGCTGTCTGATTTTTTTTTCTTTGCCACTGTACTGTGTCTTGAGATCTGAAGAAGTTACACGTACAAGTTACATGCAAGTGCTTCCTCTTGCCAGTGAACTTGAAATGATCAGTCTTTTCTTAACTTATCTTACATTTCAATTTGTTATAAACGACAGACTTACACACCCATACTCACTTCACCTCCTTCTCCATGTTTATCCTGGTGTACTTTTGCTTGTGTCAGCTACCACAGGGAGACCAGTGTATTGAGCTGTGTCCAAAACCATTCACTTCCTAATTCCCTATATAGCAAACTACATAGGTTGTCCTATATATGCCCCATTCCAAGCAGAGTCTGTCTTACACTGACATACAAACACAGGAAACCCTGCCACATGCGGCCCACTATTCTTCCTGGTACTATACAATACAATGAGCATTTAAAGAAGAAACAGTCTCTCTATATAAAATCTGTAAACCAAGGAGGAGTTTGGGTGTAAGACCATCATTAGGTTTAGTTCATTGGCTGCAGGATACCTCATGACTGCCCCTGGTCTTCAGTCACTCTGTCCTGGCTGCTGCAATATAGGATGTGGTCATTTGATGACATTGAAAACTAGATCTTAGTTATCTTGTATTTTGAATGTATTAACTTTTTTTTCTTCAAAAATACTTCCTATCCCCACAACTTCAGTGGATACCAATGTGTTTAATTATAATTTCTCACACATTCTTGAAAAAAAAAAAACATAAAACCAGCATTTGTTGATCCAGCTTCTGAAATTGTTTGTCTAGTACAGGGACTGATGGTTTAGCTTCATTGTATCAGTTTATGCACAGGAAAGCACAGGAACGAAGAAATGAGAAAACGTTGTGAAATATCCTGAACGGTACCCAGAATATTATGCAGAGCATGCAGCACGATGGGAAGGGGAAGAGAGCTGTAATGAAAAGGTCGTTGGTTCCAAATTTGGCTGTCCTGTCCTTGCTGGAGAAAAGTCCTTAACCTGGGTTTACTCCAGTAAAACATTAGCTATATAAATAGGCAAAAAGTCACATTGGAGAGAAGTGTCACTTAAGCTAAATATAGAATATATCCAGCAAGGACATTCTTAAGAATTTGCATATGAAACGGAATTTGTGTAAATGTAAATTGGCATGTAAAATGTTTATGAGGTCAGATGCTAAGCTCCCTGAACAGATCCCTTTCTTTGAGGTGCATGCACTATTATTCTGACTAGCCATATGAAACAACTGAATATTAGCCGTCTCCCTGGGTAATACTGCATTGATTGGGCATATATTGCTATCACATTATTAATGTTATATAAATATAAATGCATATAAATAAGTGATTCCTGCTGGAGGAAGAAACATGGCTTGATGGGTTAATGAATAAATACATTCAAAAATCCATTCATATTTATGCTGTGTTAAAGCCATTGGATCCATTGCTGCCATGTATCCATTGACATCGGTGTGGCTGGGATTTCCTTATGTGTGATTAGCTGCCTGCAAATGCTAAATACTACTCATCTACTGTACCATAAATGCATATAGTACCCATTGTGTTGTCTCTAATGTAAATGTCATTACACTACATGAACATAACAGAACTACAGCTCTTGAAAAAACTAAGACCACTCTATTATTTTTTTTAAATCTGCATTTTTAAATCCTGATTTAATTCTGGTTCTGCTGGTAGAAGGCTACGCTGAGCAGGAGGCTGCTTCCAGGACAGCAGCACACAAGAATAAGGTGAAGCAGGAGACACTGAGAACGACCAGAAACCAGCCAGCTACAGGGCAGAAGCGACTTTCTAATGCCAGAGATGACTGTCAACTTATCCGGCAGTGCCTGATAAATTGGAGGATGACCTCAAGTGACCATCAAAAAGTAAGAGAAACGTTGAGTGGTGTGATGTGCACTGCTAGGGCAAGTTTGTAACAGGCTGCTAGAAGCTGGACTGAAGACTCATAAAACAAGGATGAAGTCCTTCATCAATCAAGTCCTTCATTTTTTGCAAAAAAAAATGTATGTTTCACACAGACGCACACCCATAAATTGAGAAATGAGTGAAAATTAAAATTTTTCCCAGAGCTGTAAATTCTGAAAATGTGTCACTGTTATAAACATCATTAAACATTCTGTCAGAATTATGGTGATTTTTATAGCCCATTCTTCAAGCTGAATTTCATCAGTGACGATATATATATAAAAATTGTTCATAACCGATATTTTAATACATTATTAGACTATGCTGTAAACCGTGTCGCCACAGTACTGTAAGCCAGATGTGCAGGCATATAGAAGCTCAGCGACTGAGCACATGGACTTCTGCTGAAAACAAAAAGCAAATGCAGTGCAACACTGCACACTGTTTAGGAAACACGAACACCATGCCAGGGAAGCGCCATTCTACTGCCAGGCGAGTCACACACCATCTCCAGTAAGTTTCTCACCCGAAAAGACCAATCACATCACAGCAATCAAAGACCAATCACATCACAGCAATCAAAGACCAATCACACCACAGCAATCAAAGACCAATCAAAGTCAAGGCTGACAAGCAATGACTGTGAACAGAAAGTGAGCAGAATAACATCAAAAGGCAGACCTGTTTGTTTCAGAACGCCTGAATAAGATTACTCCTGTGTGTTAAAACAGGGGGAGGTGCGCCGCGGGGTGGCGGGTAAGGAAGAAGATATGCCGATGTGGAGAATAGGTCCCAGCTGAGACGGAGCGGGGGTAATGTGGCGTGTGCTTGGGCCAGTACAGCTCCAACTTCAGGATGGCACGTGTGACCAACACCTGATTTGGGGTAATGGTGAGTGTCAGGAACCAGGAAACAAGCTATCCTTCATAACACCAGTTTAGGAAGACTAAACTGCATGCGTAATGGTAGAAAGTTTCTTTTCTAGCACCAAATTGTTAATCTTAAAGCTTCTTATGTTCTTTCCTGCTTCCCACCCCACCCAGGTTAGTGACTTTACTCTGGCTTTTATTACATATGAGCACAATAGCCCTGCATGGCTGCATGAGTGATCGCCGCTCTTAATAAAGTCATTTGCGGCAGTTTGGTGATCCGGCTGAAAGAGACCCACACCGGGGCATTTTACAGCCACTGGCTTCCTTCCAAAAGGAGCAGGCGCGAGGCTGCCGCTCGGCCCCCCTGCCCCCACCCCCCCTTTCGGTTTCCGCCCCGGCAGCCGGCAGTCAAACAGGAATACCATGCGGGAGGCTGTCCATGTGGTGACAACCCGGCACATGTGGCTTAGGCTGGGGAGGTTGGTGAGTGAGCCAAGAACGCCAGAGGCACTGCAGTAACCCTCCCCCGGTGACAGGGGGTTTGTTGAGCATGCTCTTCTGGTGCCAAACCCGAATTTCTTCCCATTTTTCTTCCTCTAGTGAGGAAGTCCAGCAGAACGACTGTTTCAAACTGACGAACCACCTAGAACTTTTGCGTCCTTGTGGAGTTAGACTGAATGCCAACCCTGCTTCATCCAGGAGAGTGGCTCGAGAAACGCAAAGACAAAAGGACAGTCAAACACAAAGCAATGATAAATAAACAGAATAAGTGTGATCAACAAAGGAACTTAAATTACAGTAAAAAAGTGAAAAACGTGCTAAATCCATAATCAGAAGTCAAATTAGACAGTTGCCGTTGGACAAGATGCAAGGATTATATATAATAATATGTATATATGACCGACCCAATTCAGACAGTTCATGTGTTTGTTGCATTGAATGGTATTTAAATTACATTTAATTGTCTGTGTATGTTAATTAATTAGGCAGGGATTGTATAGTTTTTCGATTTTTCTTTGTTATATTGGTGGATGTTTACGGAGGAGATTCAGCATAACCTTGCTCAAGGACGTGAGGCACGGTCCAGTTCAGCATCCTTTTGAAAGCGCCCTTTTCCATCCTGCCCTGCTGCCCAACCTGCAGGATTCAGCATGCAGGCATCTTTGATGAGCCAGCGTTGGCGTGTCAAGGGGCACACTGGGTCATCAGAGAAAACGTGCAAACAGGACGGCGCCTCATAAGTCGTCCCCTATAATTTGTGTTCACTGTCCTTTGTCATCCGAAACAATGACGCCAGAAAGTCAGCTGCAGTTAGAGGAGATCAAAGAAGGAGCAGGGGTACAGCTGCAGGAAGGGGACCCATGGAGTCACCAGCACCTCCGCCGCGTCACACTCCCTTTTCCTACAGTGTATCAACAAGGAGGCTTTTCCCTAAGAAAAAAACAGGTCCCTGAGGAACCATAGAAATCATATAAGGAACCAGCCCTAGGACACACTGTTTACATTCCCAAAAATGTGTTCTTATTTTATTGATTCATGTCTTATGTATGCACTTTGAGAGGGGCATAGTGGCTCATGGGGTAGCCATGTGGCATCCCACCAGCAGGGGTATGGGTTCAGTTCCCTCCCCTGGTTCTGTGTACGTGTGGAGTTTGATTTCTTTCCCTGTGCTCACATTGAATTTGTGATTTAGGTGACCTGGTGTCTCCGAGTTTATTACAGCGCTTGAGTGTGTGTCACTGTGCCCTGTCATGTGCTACCTGAGATAGACTTCAGGCTTTGTGTGACCCTGCTATGGACCGGGAGACATGTGTAAGACACATGGACTTTATGGCACACATACCATTTAGCTTGTATTTCACACTAAAAGCCATCACAATGTGTTTAATGTTTTTAGCTCTGCAACATATCTTAAGCATTTGGTCACATTTCAGATCAAATTAATAACAGCAGTTTTTTAGTCGGCCCCTCTGAGAGATCTTACTGGCTGGTACCCCCCCAGAGACTCTGGATAAAGATGTAATGATTTATGCTCCATCTTTCATTCTTGCTATTCTATTCCCTTTGTCCTAGATGGAAGAAAGACTATAAAGGGTAATTAGTCACATCTTTCCAGCTGCTGCAACAGTCTTTTCTTCCACACTTCATAATGTCAGGTGTTTTGATTTATGGACAGCAGGAGATTTTGCCAAATCCTGTCAGAGGTTCCTTTGGCTCCTGGGGGAGCATAAGATTGTTACAGAAACAATTAGCAGGGCTGATCCATACCCAATAAGCAATTAGCCGGACTGATCCATACTCGTTTAGCAATTAGCATGACTGGTCCACACCCATATAGCAATTATCAGGATTGATCCATACCCATTTAGCAATTAGCAGGGCTGGTACATACCCGTTTAGCAATTAGCAGGGCTGGTCCATATCCGATAAGCAATTAGCAGGACTGGTCCACACCCATTTAGCAATTAGCAGGGCTGGTCTAAACCCAATAACCAATTAGCACGGCTGGTCCATACCTGATAAGCAATTAGCAGGGTTGGTCCATACCCATTTAGCAATTAGCAGGGCTGGTCCATATCCGAAAAACAATTAGCAGGACTGGTCCACACCCATTTAGCAATTAGCAGGGCTGGTCCATACCCGATAAGCAATTAGCAGGTCTGGTCCATACCTGTTTAGCAATTAACAGGGTTGGTCCACACCCGTTTAACAATTAGCAGGGCTGGTCCACACCTGTTTAGCAATTAGCAGGGCTGGTCCATACCCATTTAGCAATTAGCAGAGCTGGTCCATACTCGATAAGCAATTAGCAG
>JAODUD010000107.1:2736466-2756533 GCA_026784285.1 Stomatorhinus walkeri
GAAATTTTAGGTTAAATTGAGGGGGGGGGGGGCTGGGGTTGGGTAGAATTTCTAGCTACACCCCAGTTGGTTTCATTGTTTGTGCATTTAATATAAGCAATTGTCTCCTGGATTAATAACGTTTCTGATTCTAACTGAAGCTGATTGAACATAAGTGAATTTGCTGCAAAGGTGGCGCAGTGACACAGTGGTTAGTGCTGCTGCCTCGCTGTAAGAAGGTCCTGGGTTTAATCCCAGGTCCTTCCTGTGTGGAGGTTTTAGATGAGGAAGTTTCTGCCGGGGATTCTGGTTTTCTCCCACAGTCCAAAAGCATGTAGGGCAGGTTGATTGGCGAGTCTAAATTGGCCCTGTGGTTGTGTGAGTGTGTGTGCCCTCTGGTGTATTGGTGGCTGCCCAGGGTTGGTTCCAGCCTGTGCCCAGTGTTCCCAGGATAGGCTCTTTGACTCCAGTTGGGATTAAGCAGTGATGGATGGATGGAATTTGATGCAAAATAAATTTCATTGTCTGGAATCACAGAGAAGAGTGGGACTCAAGCCTTTAGTGTAACCAATTCCCAGTCAGTCCATTCTGTGGTGGTCATGCAGATCAGAGCCTTCGTGATGGTCTCAGCTATTCTCTGCCCTGAGCTGTCCATCAATGAGGCTATTATGGAGAAACTCTAGGCTTCGCGCCTCGGTGTCAGATGGAAGTCTGTGTACATCTTTTGGGGAAAACGATCATTTCACACGGAGGCGCAACATCAATCAGCAGCTTAGAAATGGATGACGTTACCTTTTCATCTATTATGAAGATGGAGGGGTCATTTTCTCCTAGGATTTTTGAAATCGATTTTTCTGTAACAATAAAAAAGACTGTGCTCTTAGAAGGGCAATCTAATTATGGAGGCCTCCGCAGTGATCGGTTCAATCCTCCAACAGAAAGAGAGAATGTAGTGCTTCTAAGCATGCATATTAACCAATGATGATTGATAGTCGGGTGTGATGGACATGCTGTCGAGGACTAAGAATTAATAGACAGGAGCCTTTTGCTTTCTGTGTATCGCCATTAACTCCACAATATATTATGAAGGGAGGACTTCTGCCACAGAGACTTGCCATCATTATAATTGAGTTCTTCAAAGTGTCATGCCTATTGATCAGTTTTTCCAGATGCTATTATGATATACAACATTATTTCTTACCTGATTTCTGAGTTTTTTTTTTACATTTTGTAGTAGTCATCTGGGTTCCAAGACATTTATTTTGGGAGCTGAGATGAAAGAGGAGAAGATAAAGGAAAAAAACAAAAGCTTTAATATTCATTAGATACAGTTTACTGCAGGACAGTGAAGTATTTCCCTAACAGCTGCTTAAGTGTAGCTGCAGAGACGCTTCTTCACTCATTTGACTGCCATTCGCTGCATGAGTGCTATGAAGTCCGCACACTGGAATGCTGTGCTCTGAGAAGTGTGGACTGATTGTCAAGCCCAGATACAAAAAGAGGATGAATTTAGGGCAATGAGACCTAACAATCATAAGTGGAGTTTGATGTTTGTGCTTGGGGTGGGGGGGGGGCTGAAAAAATACCTAATGCGTCAGTGAATGTATCTGATGCACACGGAACAAGTTATTTTGTCTGCCTATAGGGTACAGCACAGAAGTGCAGTGTTGCTCTTGCCAATTAATTGCAAGTTTGACTCTGGCAACTGCTAACAATAATTCATGGAAATTTATCATCGAGGTCAGGATGGCCCACAAATAGAGGAATCGAAGTCGATAGCATCAGACTTTGGAGTGGTAATTGAGTCTGGTACGATTTATTTTACTTATATACAATTCCTTGCATGATTTTCATTTTCTAACGTGGCCCCGGGTCAAACGCCACAGAGCGGTTCTTGGCTGCTGCGATCAATACTTCTTTGCCATGATTTGAAGTGTCAACAAATCACCACGCATATGCAAACATGCAAATACAAGGGTTTGTGTCGTATGTAAAGGGCTGCCTGTTTATAAGCCGTAATCGCATCGCTGGTTTAGGCAAAGCAGATCTGTGCAGGACATCATTTCACTGATAAGTGTGCAGGTCACGTGTAGGAAGCGAACAGAGGAACAGCGTGTTGTTTTTGTAAAGTCTGAAGGGCAAATATCCAGCACGTGTGTGCGTGTGTGTTTGCATGGAGAACACATTCTGCAGGTTTGTGAGGAGGATGATTACGCACCTGCTGGGAAAATCAGGGCGGCCGTAAAAAAAAAAAAAAAAAAGATGATGATTTCTCAGCAAAACAGTCATTCAAACTGGTCATGAAATTGTTTGGGTCATTAATCTATGCATGCAACACACAGTCGCTCCAAAGATTTACATGATAAATATCTATGGATATTTACAGTACAGATAATTAAGTTTAACATGATCGTTCCTGCATGTCAGCACATTTTTTCCTGTTCTGTGCAGAGAGTAATGAGCTGCAGCGTGAGAGTTATCATTTAAAGCATTTACATATTTTCCAATAATGAATGGCTTCAGATCTTCAAACAGAATTGAATATTAGACAAAGGCAACACACAGTAGAGTATTTGATTACTAGAGGAACCCCTTATACTCATATGAAAAAGCAATTGGCTGTAATCCTGTGACATTGGTAGGTCTTCCAGCATGAGTTTCCTGTTTCAGGCCCTGCCAATGCACCTCTGTTGGGTTCAGGACAGGACATTTATTGGGCCCTCCACTCAACTTTGCTTTTCTTTTGAGCCATTCAGTCGTAGACTTACTTGTGTGTTTTGGATCATTGTCCTGCTGCATAATGAAATTATGCTTCAACTTCAGTTCAGATATCCAGATATTCACCATAAGAATTGTATGATAAAGTGTAGAATTCATGATTTATTCAATAGGGGGAAGTGAGTGGCTCAGTGGGCTAAATCTCTGTGCCTGTGATCAGAAGGTTGCTGGTTTGAATCCTGGCCTCAGTTAGTCACATGTGTGTGGGCCCTAGAGCAAGGCCCTTAAGACCCAGCTACAGAGGTGCCACACATTGGCTAAGCCAGCATTGTAACTTACAAGCCATGGAGAGCAAGATGGGGTCAGCATTACAGGTACATAACCTGTATCTCTACTTGTGCAATTGACAAATAAATTATTTATCTTTATCAGCGTCTAGGCTTCCAGGTCCAGAGGCAGCACAGCATCACCACACCTTCACAACACCACCCGAGTGTGATCGCAGGTATTCGGTTGTTCTTACATGGATGGCTGAGCATTGAGCACTGACCACCCCCCCAGGATCTTATATGACTGGCATGTGCACAGTGTTAGGGTAACTTCCAAAGTGTTTATAAAAACTGAGAACAATGCATTTAAAGAAACCCAGAATTCAGAAATTCACAGTTGATCATATTTTTATTTTTTTTTTCTCAAACCCACATTGGAATCATAAACCCCTTTACAAACAAACCATTTCACCGAACTACAGACTGGCTTCTTTAATTTATTAATATCCTTCTTTTATTGTATAGGGTATCCAATTCAGTATTCTGACAGTATAGTTAGGCAGTAGTTTTGATGGGTTTGTGCCATATTGATAGATTCAAAGTTAATCAAAGTGAGGCAACTAAAACATAAGAGGAATATGATCTTTGTTAATCATTTTGGAGTTTATGACATTCTGGAAAATACTGTCCATACTTCTAATATACATTTGCCCATCATCTAAAACATGCCTTTTGGTTTTGTTGCAAGGACAACAATATAAATTTGCCAAAGTAACAAAGGCGTTTCCTTATTGCTTTATCAAAACTATTCATATTACACAAAGGCTACGAATAAATCGGAAACCAGCTGCAATCACTTGATACCGATGCCAACTGTATACTGTAGATAAGGCAAACAGACATTATTGTAAAATGCTTAAAAATTAAAAACAAATAATGGAAATGCAGTTATACTTTATGTAAGAGAACACATTTCTAAATAATGGACTTAGAGAAAGAAAGGCGTGGCATACAGTAGACTAACAAAAACAAAACATTAAAATGGCTACAGCACCCAGGGTTAGACAGTAATGGGGACCGTAGCGTTTAATCTGTCACCTAAGGGGGGGGGGGTCTAATCAAGGCTGTGGGGGGCCTGACCACAGTGGTCAGGACAGGAACACTTAATCCAATTCACTTGCTGCAAAATGCAAATGGCGGGACAGGCCTCCCCCACATTACCAGGAACTGGATTGACATGCAGAGACTCCAGGGGGTAAAACGTCATAGGGTGGGTCTAGAAAACTCATTAATATTCATGAAAGAAGCACTACCTGATTGGTCAATGAATGTCTGTGACAGTTCATCTGCCAATCAGGTAGCTTCTCCAATGAATATTAATGAGTTTCCCAGACCACCCTGAAAAAAACAGGTAGCACAAATCAATGGTGTTACATTCACCGGTTAATAGGTTAACTTATCTCATGAATATAAATGATCCCTCAAACCACCCTGTAAAATAAAAATTGTTTGCGGGGTCCTTGGGAACGATCAACAGTGCACCCCGACGTCATGGCGGGGGGCAAGGGGCCGGTAAGGACAGGCAGCATTGCAACAAAGACCCCAACCGGAACTTTGGTTACACCCACTGTACAGGATGGCGCACACCTAGCATTTGGCTAATGAGACACAGACAAACAACCCGACGATAAGGCCAGTACGGTATACAGTATACAGAAAACCTCAAACTACACAAGAGACCTTTGGGAAAGAGGGTCCTCTTTCATGCTACCGGAAAGTACAAGCGATCAGTCTGTATATGAGACAATACAGTTAAGCCAGCAGAAAGTAGCACAGATACTTCATTATGAAGTAAAAGACATAGAAGTTTGCTTCTTTTATGTTGCCCCTGCGAATAAGTCATGGCTTTTGTAGACTGTGGGCCCTGACAGCAGAGGACATCAGACAGGGAGACAGATACAGCAGCATGTGAGAGTAGCGGGAGGTGCGGCCATCCTGCGGGAGCCCGACACGCCGCAGGCGCCCGGCCGCACGCCACTCTGCCCCATGCTGGGATGCGAAGGTACAGTGTAAAAAAACGTGTGTATGGAAGAAGACAGATTCATAAAATTAAACAACAATTTGTGATAATTATCATAATGTCTTACAAAACCAGCTAGGAAAAAAAGCATACATACAGGGTATACCGTTTCCATTTTGTTGTTGTTTTGTTTCTGTTACAAATATAATTTTCTTGATTTTTCTTGTGGTTCTTTACATTAAAACTAAAATTTGAATTTCTTTCCATTCTTATAAAAAGGTTGCCTTGTAAAAAAGCTACACTGATAACAGAATTAAGCTGGTGACGTTTGCGAATGTATTCTTGGTTCAGCGCTGTAAGTAATTTGCTTTGTTCTATCGCCCCCTACTGGTACATTTCTAACATGCATACACAGCTATTCATTCCAAACGTATTTGAAGGAAACAGGAAGACTGCAGTTCCGAAAATCACGAAGAAAATAAAAAAACATTTAAATAACATATTTCACATGCATCTAACCTTGGCTCAAAATTAATCATAGTTATTAATGCTGGTTATGGGGGGCATAATTTTCAGGGAGGGTTTTGACACTGAAAAATTATTGAATAAAATTAAACAGTGATGTCTTCGCCCGCATATGACCAATTGCCATTCCCGAACAAAGCATATAAGCAGAATCTGAGGATTAGAAGCTGCGGCTCTCCAAGTTTTTATAAAAGCACCGTTTTTTTTTTTTACCTCACTTGTATTTTCACTGACGTGCTTTCAACTTTAAGGACAGACAGACAGGTTGTCCTGCGTGTTATCTTTTCAGTTAGAACTGTGGAGTAATTATATAATGACCACGACACCCCTCTTCTTAAAAAAACAAAATAAAATAAAAAATAAAATAAATGGTATATATGCAAATGAAAATAACTGAAATGCGGATAAAATGCAAAACCCTAAAAAGTTTTTGAGAAAGGACCCAAAGTACTTTGTACTTTATAATGGACGGATTCAAATTATTTTTCCCAATTGTTATTGTATATTACATTATTGTATATTACAATTGTTATTGTACATTACATTTCTAGGTGCCTTGGCACGTGAATCATCAGAATTTTAAATTGTACTTCATTGTTCTTATTGTGTCTAAAGTAGTTTTCTTTTAAATGCATATTACAATAAAATTATTTTTTTAAATAGTATGCCTAGGAAAATGGCAGCAGTACACGAACGACTGCTATACTGTCGAGTCTAGAATTAACAGTGTCAATGTGACACTTGTACTGTGACACAAGTAGTTTGAGCAAAGGATTAAATCCCATATGCAGAATTAATCTCTGCATTTCAGAAAGCAATCTCAGAAAGTATCCCGGTCCCCCTACAGAATCACAAACACGTGTAGTCGCTTATTCTGGAATCTTCCTAATACCCCCAACCTACATCATTTTCAGTTTTCATGCGAGTCCCTGACATCTGCCCAAAGAATTCAGGGGCCTGTACTACGAATTGGGGTTGCTGGCTTATTGTCAGATTTTAAGTAGTCTGGGCAGAATGTAAGTGAACGAATATGAAGTTCATTTAAACTGTGGTACCTTAAATCTGATAAGTTACGCCGATAAGCCAGCAACCCCGCTTCATAGTACAGGCCACTGGCCACACGCTGCTCTCAGCTAAACTAACGCGTATGTGCAAATGCACAGCAGACCTGCAGGGGGCAGCAATGAGGCAGCCTGCTGAGGTGTTCCCACTGCTGTGGCTTTGCAGAAGCTCTGAAGTGTGATAGGCCGATGACATGGGTCTTCCTCATACCATTGCTGGGGGCACTGGTCCCCAGTAAGTCTTTACATGGAGCAGCTAAAGTTACTGATCAATGTCATTAAGTACCCCTCCACTGCAGAAAATCTGGCGTTGTGTAGTAAATGGTACAGTACACATGTGGCAGATATCACAGCCCTTATTAAATTCGGAGTGTAATTAAGTTTGTTCAGAAATGCAGTGGGTATTAGAGGCTACGCAAAGCTGTATCCAGTAAATCAAAAAAATACAGCCTGTTACGTCTTCCTTTTTTGGCTACAATTGAATTCTATTGAAAGATTAGTTGATGCACAACCCATTACAATAACAAAAAGCCTGTTTGAAATATGTTTTGAGTAAGAACAGACCTTTCAGGTATGATTTGATAAAAAAAAAATATATGGATGTAAAATGTAGAATTTCAAAATTTGGAAAACAATACAATTGAAAACAATAGAAAAGAAAAAGCTATCTTTTAATATTAATTGCATTTCACATGAGCAGGTTAAACTAATTAGCTCATGCTTTTAGCCAATGAGCTCAGAATATCATTAGCAGACTGAGCCAATGAGGGATTAGTGATCTATTCAGCCGTACAAATCACTGTTAGTGATTAGACTGGTCAGGGATAAAATCACATGACAAATATCTTCAAAAACAAAGGAAAGATGGGGATATTGGTGTAAGACAGTTTGTTGGAGAAGTTCAAACATTCATCATATTGCCCATGTTTGTGTAACACATTTTTCAAGTCTGAGATGAGCAGAAAGATTCCTATATCACACCTTGGGTACTGTTTATATAAATCATGTGGTCCATGAAGGTACTCATTTAAATTAATATTAACTAAATTCACTCTTTAAAGAGTGCCCATGAATATTAAAACTCAGCTGGCCACTTTCAGTTCCACAACATTCTGTATTTAAAACGTATTAAAACTATGTACAATTAACTGAAAACAAGGAATAAGGCAATTAAATCAGACAACATCAGTAGGCACATGGTTTTATACTGGGAAATAAATACATCGCTGTTAAATATTCCTGTGGACTGCGCTCCTTTTTTGTAATGTTTTACCTAAATAAGTAAACATTGTGCACCTCTGATCAAAAAATGAATTAAACCAAATCTTATTTACAGAAGCATGATTCCTGCCCAGCAACATAATAAGGCAAATAATAGTGATTAAGGTTTAGTCCAAAATAGGCTTATTGCATAGTATGTGAAACACAGTGTTTACAAGCACTTCAGCAAGGCCGTGCTGATCACCTGAGGCAGCGCTGGTCCCCGCTGGTCCCAGCGCGCTGCCCACGGGCTGGATTTAGCGCTCCGGGGGCTCTTAGGCTGGGCAGGGGGGCACTTTCAGGCTCCTTGTGTGTGTGACAACGCTCTCAGTCGCTTCCTGTAATCTCCCCCTAATCTCCTATACGACTCTAGGCAGCTGGGCCCTTTCTTACAGATCTGAACTCTGGCTAACGTTGGCAGGCGTGAGGTACAAACTCTTCGGTGGCAATGGGTCTGTCCGCCGCATAAAGCGGCATCCTGGGACGTTTTGGATAGCTGTGTTACTCCCTATCGCATCTCTAATCACCTCTCCAGCTGCCGACATCTGTCCTGGGGGGGCTTATCTGTGGTTCCCCGGGGCGTCTCAAACAGCCGAAGTCACCTCCGGCCCAACTCCGCGGGGGTGGGGTTGGGGGGGAGGTCTGTGAGCGGTGCCCCGGCGACTCATGGGATTGCAGGCACGGAAGCAGCAGGAAGTGGGGACCCGGCAGTGACAGCACGGGGGGGGGGGGTGGGATTTGGGGGCAGGCACAGATAACACTAACAGATGCTGCGTCCATGTAGTTTCATTCTCAGGAAGTCGAGGAAGAGCCGCCCATTACCCACACGGGGGGAGAGGGAGACGTTAAGCACCAATACTCACGGTGTGGGAGTCAGCCCCCCATGTGAGGGTCCCGCTGATGAGAGAGGAGCACAGCTTTCGAGCATGTGTGTGTGCGTGTGTGTGCGTGTGCGTGTGCATGTGTGCATTCCCCACTCCTCTGATCGTTTCCCTTTAGTCTGTAGGAGTCAGCCAGGCAGACGACAGAGGCCGTAGTCTTCATCAGCTGACGAGGCCCTCTCCTTCTCTGTCCTTTTCCAGGTCGTCCTGGATCTCCTCCATGTTCCCTGAGTCGCTGCTGGCCGCCGAACTGAAAGACGGGGAATTTCTATGGCCGACAAAGACAGACAGAAACAAACAGGTCAGCCATGTGTGCATCAAAGATTTACTCATCTGATCACTGTCAAAGTAGAACCATTATCATTCATTTCTTTTTTTATTGATTTGGTCAAGCCGTCCTAAAATGTCCCCAGCCATCGCAAGTTGTATCGCATATCGCTTGTTATATCACATGTTATATCGCATGTTATATTGCATGTTATATCGCATGTTATCCGTGTAGACCTGGTCTGGGATGCTCTTAGTGGAATCCTACCTGCCGGTGCCTCCGGAGCACTTAATCAGTCGCCTGCACGTCTCCATCTGCACATCCAGGCCACGCTTCATGCTGCACATCTCCATGTACTCATGCAGGTGCCGGTTCATGTCATTCTTGGCTGACGCCAGTTCCATCTTGGGAGAATACAGAGACAGCGAGAGTAAGAGGGGAGGCCAGTGAAATCCCTGAACAGAAGGGAAAATTTTCAGCATTTTTAAAAGCGCACTATTGTCCACTAATAATAGGTATTCATATGTCAGAAAAGCAGTAATGTGAATGTAGATGTGGAAGGGGAATGTGACACAGACGGCGCCAAAGAAGTGAGGCCCTCACCTCGATCTCTCCGATCGTCTGCTGGTACTCTTGCTCTCTGCTCTTGAAGAGCGACTCCGTCTCATCTATGAGGTTCCTCAAGCTTCCATCCTGAGAGTCCTGGGGGTCAGAGCCAACACTGCTGACACCGCAAGCTTAAACCACATGCTTCAGCAAAATCGCCTCTGTGCTTTCTCTGGATAATCATTCTCAAATCAATCTTCTTGCTTCATAAATATTTTCCCCTCTGTGGTGCAGCATTTTGAAGAGATGGTTGACGCTTTCAATGTTGATGTTGAAGTTGCAGAGGTGTACTAACGTAAAGACATGCCCCAAACATACGGCAAGATCTTTTCACACAGTGTGCAAAAAATGCCATCATAGACAGGATTCCATATAAGAAAATCTATGCACATATGACAGATCTGAGAAGATCTACTATAGATATGCTAGCTTACATACACCTACTAAAGAGAACATCTGTAGGCGTATGGCAATATAGACAGGTCTACTAATGAAAATATCTGTACAGGTATACCAGTGTAGACAGGTCTGTTAATAAGAAGATCTATGTAGTTATGCTATTGTCCAGGCGCTAATATGTAGGTGGGTGTTTTAGCTGAAGCATGCAGGTGGAGGGACTCACGGGCTCCAGACTGTCCCCCTGGTAGTCAGCACTGGCCGCCACGGCCGCGGGGGTGTTGTAGTTAGCGAAATCCTCCCACAGAAGGAGGGTTTCCTCGTTTTCCTCCCACGTCAGGCTGTCGCAGTCGTCGTCAAAATCGAACGTCTCCCTCCTGTCAGATAAGGAACAGACTCTGTGTTTGAGAGACATCAGCGCAGACAAGAAGAGCGGAGGAAGAGACTCCCTGCGGGACACCCAGAGGATCTGCCATATTCAACGACACACACACACACACACACACACACACACACACACACACACAGAGGAAATGCACAGAGGGAAACAGGAAATCAGCTAATTCCAGTTACAGTGAATGACACTGCTGGCGAGACGGGACACTCACAGCTGGTTCAGCATCCGTTTCATCTCGTCCGTGATGTTGAGCGATCCTGGGGCCTCCTCCTCGGAGGTGCTGGGGTCGCCATCCATCTCAGAGCTGTCGTCCTCCCACACGTCCTTGCGGTCCTTCTTCCTGTAGGTCATGGTGCCCTGGAGCACAAAGACAAAGGAATCATCACCGGCGGCAGGACCTAGAAGGAGTGACTCGCACATTATTACTGTTCTTTACCACTGCTGTAGAAAAAAAAAAACACTAATGAATCGTGACGCATGTTTTCTCAAGCAGTTACTATATTTGTTACTATGTCAGTTAATTTTGTAAATCTTTGTTAACTACTGAAGGAACAAGTCAGGAATAACATGAGTTCAATACTGATCTCATGTTTGTTCATCATTAATGAATCATGATGTATCTTTTACCTGAAGTAGTGACTATATTTTTTTCATGATTTGTTCCTGATTTGTGCTACTGTATTACTAAGTGTTTCTGCCCTGTATAATGTAAATTATTATTGCATGATTTGATTAACCTATTTGTCTTTTGTCATCTTCCATCTGGGCTCTGAGCAGCTGTTTAATTTGCTTGTGCCTTAGGCCAGTCTCGCTCAGACACACTAGAGGCTGTCCTGTTTGCCCTTCGGTTCGCCCTCCCAAACAAGACGACATCCATTCAGGGGTGGAAGGCCGTTTGTGGCAAAGCTGCACGAACCCAGCTCTCTGTCATCAAGCTGAGGGAGAAAAGATTCTGCAGATCAGCTAAAATGCGAAGCCCCAGCAGCAGCTGCGATCCCAAGGTGAACGCCGCATACCTCCCATATAACACCGCATACCTCCTATATAACGCAGCATGGCTCTATGGGGTTTATAACTGACACGCTCTCCACAGGCAGATTGGGAACAGCACGACTCCCTGCATTAAATGTGTTCTGTGTTTTCTGCCGGCACTGCGTCATGCATAAATCCTGCACATTCTTATGCATTAAATGTGCTCTCTGTTGTCTTTTGCCTCTTTGCTATCGCAAGTCCTTGACGCATTTGCAGTGCACATCATTCATATATTATTCTGGATACATTTGGGGAGGAATATATATATATATATATATATATATATAAAATTAATTAATTTTTTCCTTTGCTTAGTTGGCACACTTGATTTTCAGCAAATTTGACTTCATGCTCATTCATTTCGCTGAAGCAGGGGCAGCCCTAAGCGAAATTTGATTTATTTAGTTATCATATGTCATCTTCCCTCCTATTCTGACAGACTGATCAGAGAAGGGGGCCCCCTGGTGGCCGCTAGGCCCTAAGCAGCCACATCGCTTATGCCTCTGTACAGTCTTGTGCTAAGGAGTTTTATGCTAAACACCGTGCTCAGGGGGACTGCAGCAGAGCTGCTGCGAGGACTCACACCAGCACCCTTCTTGGTGCAACCCCAGTTTAACCAGTATGGGACTCTTGGGAAGAAGAGAGACGTGACCACAATTTGCAGCATCTCTTGTTATCTATTCCATATGAAGAGGTAAAAATGTAATTTATTATTTTTTCCCTCCCCAGGATGGTACAGTTCACATTCATGCCATTGATGAGCGATTGCTGAATTTCATCCCTCACAATCTGTCTCCTCCATCATGTGTCACATTGTGCTGTTTGTACTAAGTGCACCTCTCTCTCGCGCTCTCTCTCTCTCTCACACACACACACACAATTTCAATGCCAAATGGAGGGTCACGCTTGGCCCATTTGGTGAGGAGAGCACCCACCTTGTTCTGATCGGACTTTCCCTTAGAGCCACTGACACCGATCATCCTGGACATGTCCTCCGAGTTGCGCTGCTGTGCCACGTCGCACAGCTTGGCCGTGATGTCGATGCGCCGGCAGATGTCCATGTCCACTTTCATGGCTTTCTCCTGGATCTTGGTGTCCAACTCCGACATTTGCTAAACAGGAAGAAGGCCAGTTCAGTGTGACGGTTTACAGAACATCCCATCCCCTCCCATCCCATCTCATCCATGCATCAAGAGATTTATTTATCCGTCTCATTGTGTCCCAATAATCGTTAAGCTCTGGTCTCTTTTATGGATTATAGTCTATCATCGGCTATAAAAACGACTTAAAATCTGTTTGAATTGGACCTGATTTCAGTAGCTGACATCATAGGGTAAAAAGCTGTACAACCAGAATGTATTTTAAATGCAGCTGCGACATGACAAAAATAAAGCCCAAGGACTTCCAACAGTAGCAGTAAAAGCTGAGATGACTCTTTGACACCTCCTGGATCAATCTGGCAATGAAAGCAACCAGGAAGGTAAACGCCATGCAATGTGGTTGGAGGGAAGAACCTCACATTCTGATCCAGAGCCAGAACTGAAGTCTCAGAGCATCATGAGGTCCAAACCCATACAAACACAAATCCGTGCAGCTTCACACCTCCTACATACATGCCAGTCACTTACGGGATTTTTAAAGTCTCATGGAGTGCACTGTGTAACACGTGAGAGCGCATAACACAATACAAAGCAGGAGAATGCAATGGGCACAAGGGATGGACCTAATGTGGAACAGATATGGTCAAGAAAATCACAAGAGACTGTTTGAAGACCTTATCTGTGGTTTAGACCAGTGTTTCCCAGTCCAGTTCTCGGACCCACAGCCAGTCCAGGTTTTCGCTCCCTCCCAGCTCCCTGCCAGACAGGCTACAACATTTATTCCCTCAGGAGCTTGGAGGGAGCAAAAACATGGACCATGTGGGGGACCCAGGGGACTGGATTGGGAAGCACTGCTTTAGAGCAGGAAGCTGACAGCATGAGGAACTTTACCACCCACTCTCCTGCTTTAAAACAAGAAGGGGCACCGGTCAGTCGGTCAGCCTGGAGTTTTTTGTGTAAACTATCTTGGAAATTGTCCACTCTCAGATGTCATCTAGTTTTTTAACCTTTGTATAGATTTCAAGCCTATATACAATACAGTGCAAAAGTTTTGGGCAGTCAAGGAAAATGAGGTTTAAATGATCTTCATGTTGGTGTAAAATTATACTATCATCAGCTTAGTCATTTTAAAAGCTCACGTGAAGCTACTCCAGTATTCGCAGTAACCATCTCATACACCCATACCAGCATTGTTTATGTAATCAGTACTTCATCCAATTATTTCACATGTTACATTAATTAATTAGAATGAGCTTGTGGTGTTTGACAAATACGTGGAATGGCTGGGGTGCCCCTGAGGAGAGGTTTGGGAATGAAAGTGGTGTTCATCTTCCCGTCCGACGAGATATCGGTAGGTTTTTGGAGCAAAGTAGAAATTTTTAATAGTTTGTATTGTGTCAGCATTCATTTGCATGTGTTCTAATGATAAATAGTTTTTTTTTTCTGAGGAAATATACACTTACAACCCAGATAAATAGCTGTAAGCATTTTCTTTGACTGCCTACGACTTCTGCACAGTTCTGTATGATGCCATTCTTGTTGCCAAATCTCACAGTGCTTAGGGCTATCCATGCCGAAGAAGGGCACTATACAAATAGACTGAACTGAAAACAAGCTGCCTTCCACCGGGAATGAGAACAGACTCGTTGCACCTTGATTTCACAGCCTTGCGTGTGTCCTGCTGCTGTTCCACAATAGTCTGGTTTTAGCCGAGCAAGTGGGTGTGGTAAGGCCAATACCAGCTCTTACTTTCAATCCCCAGTTCTTCCTGACGGTCTCTACTGGGCTTAAACACGGCCCCCTAGAAAGGTCTGGAAGTCGCCGGTCACCCTTTGTCATGTGTGATGAAAAAATAGACCGTGTCTAAGGCACTATTCTAAGACATAGCATCTCCATTGTTCTGTGGGACATTGACAACAGAGAGCCGGTGATGGCAGCGAGTCCAGGTGTAGCGAGGTAGCTTTATTTTCCAGGACATATAAATACAAACCAAAAGAGATCACGGCATAGAGAATAACTGTATAAATGTAGTGTAGCGAATATGCTCAGTCAGTGACCAAAGCAGAGTGCAGGAAGACATCAAAATGCATATGTAGTTTTGCAGAGAAACAGGTCACATGACCCGACTCTCTCCTTTCACGCTGTTCCAAATAATCCCTCCTCACTGCAAGGTGCCAACTTCTCAAATGGCTACAGCAGGGGTGGGCAGACTTATCCAGAAAGGGCCGCTGTGTGTGCAGATTTTCACTGCAGCTCCCTAATTAGATTACTAATTAGAGGACTGATTGGTGAAGAGTTCTCACACCTGAGTTTGAACAGCTGACCAAAAGGTTATCCCTAAAACCTGCATAGACAGCGGCCCTTTGGGGTGATAAGATTGCCCTCCCCTGGGCTACTGTGTTCAGTAAGAAACAGAAATTCACAGAAAGCAGTTCAAGCTCTGGAATGAATCTCAAACAGAGCCCAGATCAGTCTTCTGATCTAACAGTGCTAAAAGTCTGTCTGTAGAATAAACCATAATTAAACAAACTTATCTAAGAAATATTTAACTCCACTGCTAAGCAAAAATATTGTGTTACTGATTTCAGATAAGTAAAAAGATATTTGCATTATCATGAATATCTTTTGCAAACTCGAAGAATGATACATTTATTTTGATATCACTGCTCAACTAAAATCATTTCAGAATATATAACCTGGACACCTTCCATATATTAATATCATGCTCATAAAAGAAATGTCCTTATTTTGATAAAGACAAAAGCATATAGATGAAAAAATTGTTCAAAGGGTACAGACATGAACTGAAAATTAATTATGAATATTGCATTATTGTTTTTATGGTCAATTAAAGAACAGCAGTACTCCTAAATATTACTAATAAACTAGTTGGTTTTATTTATTTAGGTATGATTTTAATTATATTATTTAAGTGTACTTAATTTTTTTTATGTGATTAACTCAAGCATTGCCTAAATTAAGCCTCATTACAGGCTGTTTAAATAATCAGCACTCATGGTAATAATGATAATTAGTGGGGAAACACAGAACTGGAACTTTTATATTTTTCACAACCAATATCATAAAATCACAGAAATGGATGAAAGGTAACAGATATAGAGCAGTGTTTCCCAAGCCGGCCCTTGGGGGCCCATAGGAGGTCCACATCTTTGCTTCTTCCCAGCTCCCGGTACAGCAAAAACGTGGACTGTCTGTGAGTCCCCGTGGATTGGACTGGAAAACATTGATGTAGAGGACACTCACGTCCGACACTAGACTTCTGAAGACCACCAGCTCAGCCTTCAATCTCTCCACTTTCTCTTTCAGCTCCTCCTGAATGACCTCTGACTCCTGGGCACTCTGCCAAAGAGGGAAGGGTCAGGGGTCAATGTGCAATTCACAATTATTTATTGATGGATCCCGGTCAGATGATTTCAAGCACTGGTCACACAAAAAGACACACACCTATGGTATGTTGCCATTTACTTCTGATCCACAAAGAAATGTGATATAATCAGGGTAATTCAGAAAGCTAGAGAATCAGTCTGGAGACACAATTTACTTGATGTTTCACATATGGTAAGAGGTTTAGTAAAAACGGGGATCAGTGTTTTTCTTCCATCATTACAAAGGAGAGGACTGGGAGGTGAACTGAGGGCAGGTCTGCTGTTGGTGAATAACACAGGTCACTGTTGGGAGGAGGAGGGACATTTTTAAAGTTATTCTTTGGGTAGAAGAACAGCAGGGTGCATCTGAACATCTTCAGTCATATTACTTTCGGGAGACGGTGATTGATTTTAGCAGAAGTCAGCAGATGATGCAGAACAACTGAGGGTGAGACTGAAAAGCCCCCCCACCGGATCCCCCACCTACAGATAATCTGCAGTGACTGGGCATTTATGGCATGATGTTTTCATCCCACACACACACACACGATGGATACAGTATCCTACATTTGAAACCGTACATGCTTTTATTTCAAACAGACTTGTCGACCGAATGAAATAGCTTAGGAAGAGTACCATGAAGTTTATTTGTATATTTAATAAGCTATCAAATGTTAGCATTCATTTAACAAATAGCTACTACAATTACCCAAGCATACTCTTTCCTCCAGCTGAAAAGACACAATTTGTGATTCATGCCGGAACTTGCTCAGTCCCTCACCGAAGTGTCTAATGATCAGTAAGGAATGGGGAGCTTACAGTCCCACTGGGAATGACCCGCAGACAAGCTGAGATGCAGGTATTGGTGCAGGTGTTGGTGCAGGTATTGGTGGTTGTCGATCTCGTGCGCCAGCTGCATGAATTACAGTCGCACTCACGTAAAGCCATTCCCCGTACAGGAAACAGACGGAGCCACTGGGGTCACTCCAGGCGCACCTAGAGCCGCCAGAGCAGCAAGCGGCGGCAGCACACGCAGACGGGGTCTGTCTCTGGCAGGTAAATACCGTTTGGCTTTTATTGAGCACTGGACTGTTTGTGTTACACTTTCCTTGCATTAATGCAGCACTGCTCAGTCAGAATGGCCGTGTGAACCAGCCCAGGAAAGAGGCACCAGGACACGACGAAGGCGCGATCTTACCGCCTGCAGAGCCTCCATCATAGACTCCATCTGCTGGCATCTGGAGAGCTCCTCCTCCCATCTGTGACAGGGAAGGGACATACAGCGTCAGCACAGCCCAGTCAGACTGCACACGGCACATTGGCCACACCCTCCCCATTTGATGGACTCCATAACAAATATATTTTTCAATGTAAAATTCCCGATACTTTTCACCAAGGTTCTCAGAAAAACCTTTTTGCTTACTGATGGAAACGGTTACAATCTGTGACTACTTAATGAAACAGAGTTGCGAATGCTTTGGCAATATTATCAGAAAAAAAAACAAAGAAATTGCTAACAAAACCGATTTCTGTTACTACTTCAAAGAAATCCTTGTTAAAGAAAAATGTCAGAATGCTGCAGGAACGTTACATACAGTCTGAGTTGGCTCGCACTAAAGAGACCAGTGGCCATTTTTATTCTACGGAATCAAAGCTACACAAAGGCTCCTTGAATTCTGTTCATGGCCGAGGCCTCAGTGCCTTTTACAGTTTAACCAGCCAACCAAGGCCCATTTAAGTATAGCTTGCAAAGGAGGCGACCTAGCAGTGCAAACGACGAGAGGCTCACGCACAACTCATCTAAGAGGAGTAACCATGGTAACCACCCCGGGGAAATTTTCACATTAGTACAAAAATATTCCTTTAAATAGAAACTAATTATTAAGTGAACAGTAAATAAACCACAAAGTGACAAATATAGTTTCGGTACTCAAACTTGTTACTGTTAGTACCAGAGTACATACATCAGATTACCTTTCTAATGAGAATTGTCTCAAGTTATGTAGTTCTGGGTGGTGCTGAGGTGAGGGGCGTGTTGGGTTGGGTCGGGTCAGGTCAGAGGGGCCATTTCTTGTTGTTAAAGCAAAACCTCACAAATCTTAAGGTACACTCCCCACTCCCCAAAGACAACTGCTCATGTATTTGCCCTGATAGTGGTTAACTGGCAACCAGAAATGGAAATAGATACAGTCGGCACGCGCCCCATTTTTCCATCTGCCAAACATCTGATAAGGTTCCTAATCATAATATCATAAAGTGATGATTTATTTTCACATCACACTCTAGCACTATAGTCCTCGCGCCACCCAGTGAAAACACAAGCTCACGGGATGACGTCATCTCGCCCTGCTTCCTGAGAGTTGCCATGGCAGCACAAGCGGGCAGTGAGATACGCTGGTGACGTCACAATAGTAGTGGAGGTGGTGGGGGGGGGTCAGCTCAGATTCAGCGGCTGTGCTGTCCCCCGTGTTCTGCAGTAGAAGACACACGGTGATTAGAGGCAGCCAGGATCAACCTTAGCCCATGACCCTCAAGCACGCCCATCCATCCATCAATCCATCCATCAATTCATTTATGCTCCACGTCCTAGAAGTGGGCTAAGCACCCTGACCCAGTCAACTGCCCTGGTGTGGTCCGTCACGGTGTCACAGCTGGGAAGGCACAATGGGAAAACGAGGAAATGACTCATTAGGGACACATCTGGCCCTTGCCGATCTCTCCCTCCTCCTCCTCAGCTGAGGAATTGCATGTGTTTGTTCATATTGATTAGCAAGGAGGACTGACACAGAGAAGCACATCTTATCTATAAAAGCAGCCTACTGGCCAGGACAGTGATGCTCTGCCATCGCCTGAGACACTTCCGACTCTCCCAACCCCAGGCCAACTACGTGAATGTCTGCAAAGCCAAGCTGCATTGCAGGGTCTGGCACTGCTAGAACGATAGCTTTTTCCTTTAAGGGCACTGCTGCAGTAATGGAGCAGGCTGTATTATCGAGGGAAAAAGAGGGATGAGTTTGTTTAGGCAGATTACCAGTGGATAAGGGTGCTGTCAAAGAAACAGCAGCTGTTAATGCTGAATTGGCTATTTAACTGGATCTACAAGGAGCTTGGCTCATGAAAATGTGCAGCAAATGGCACCAAACTGCTCGTTAAGGGGTCATCTTACCGCTGATGGCTTTACTACTCTGGGTGTGGAGATTTCCTGAAGGACACCCCCCCCGCACTGGGTGATAAGATATCCACAGCAAACTAAACCCGAGAATTACAGGATTATTTAAAGTCAGTAATCATGAGTCAAATCGCCAGCACACAATCGCAAAATAAGCAGCCATAAATGAAGGCTGTGAGAGTTCATTTGAAAACCGCAGTTTAGAAAGGATCACTCTCTGGACAGTTAAAACCCATCGTGGTGATGAAATATGCCACACTTGGGGCCACTGAACTCCCGGCTCTTCATTTTCTTTTCCAGGGCAATATCAAAAGAGTAAAACAAAAAAAGATCCTTAGACAGAAAGCCATACTTCACCACCATTCCTTAGAGAATGGAATGTGTTTCCATTTTTTTCGCTTTTGTTCCATTGACAAAGATGCTGGATCACCTTACGAGGGCTAAGGGAAGAATCCAACGGTGACCTGCTCCAGCAAAACACCTGCGATCCATCTCCCAGACAAGGTCCAGTTAGCTACCATTGGCTGTGACCTTCGCTTATGACCGAATGTAGGCCAATGGGCCATGGTGGTTGATAATCATTAACTCTGGAGATGCTGGGCAGGCCATTCCCTACATGTTCCTGGCATTACAGATGCGGTTTGTTAAAGGGGGGGCCCAAGGAGATCCACAAGCAGAAACTCTAGGTTCTCAGTTATACTGAGAGAGCTCAGCACAACTGAGAGCTGCATAAAGCTATGCTAACGCTAAGATTAGCCAGTTAGACTTTCCAGCTCTGGGAGCAAAAATGTGGACTGTCTGGCAGGGAGCTGGGAGGGAGCAAAAACATGGGTTTGGAAACATTGGTTTACTATACATACAGGCATTTACTTGTAATAGATAACTGATAACTTCTATGAAATGATATAGAAATATCACCATATAGGCGATGAATGATGATTTTTCTTTTGCAGTATCGATAAATCAAGTAAATTTTGCCTGAGCTTTAAACGAACTTGGT
>JAODUD010000107.1:2768546-2779023 GCA_026784285.1 Stomatorhinus walkeri
GATACTACATTGGGATACTATATTAAGGATACTACATTGGGATACTATATCAGGGATACTACATTGGGATACTATATCAGGGATACTACATTGGGATACTATATTAAGGATATTACATTGGGATACTATATCAGGGATACTACATTGGGATACTATATTAGCTTGCTGATTGGGTGACCACGGAAATGCAGGGGAAAAGGATATAATTAGCGGAGCAAAAACTGAGTAGATGGACATATTTTTGTACTGCAGTCACAATTAATGAACACATTTTATTTTGCTTGTGTGTCCATATTTATGCATTGGAAAATTTGATTGGTAACTAATATACTGTAAAATATCGCCACTTCCTCCATGTAGAAAAGGACCAGCTGATGTACTGCAGCCAAAACAGACTGTGCCGTGTCTCCAGAGCCTGTCCTCATCGTTTTCGGTAACCTTTCTATGGAGGGTCCCGGCAGAGTTTCCTGACACATTTCCCTGTGACCTCTGCAGGTGAAAGACGGAGCTCAGATTTAAACCATTATATACTGCAGGCTTTGGGGATCGGAGCTTTTCACAGGTGTCATTTTCCCATCCGGACTCCCCACCTCCATCTCCCCTGACACGAGTTTTAATTTCATCCATCTGGTCACGAAAAGTTCCATGGCGTTTTCTTGGCATGCACCGAATATTCGGCCACCGAAAATTTTTCAGCCGAAAATGGCCCAAAAGTGCATTTTCGGTTTTTATCACCGAAACAACACGGCCGAAACAGTATGTTGTGATGACGCAAACAGAAACCGGGGCCTGCACGCGCTTGTCTGAAGCAGTACACAGTCATAGCCATAAATGCAATGGTACTAATTATTGCCATAATTTCTTTCGGTGTGTCGGTTTTCGGCCTTCGTTTCCTCTTTTTTGGTTTTCGGTTTCGGCCAAGAATTTTCATTTCGGTGCATCTCTAGCGTTTTCCTTCAGTACGGTGACATATGTTGAGGACTTTGTGTCACCTGTTAGTAGAGAAAACTGTTCGAAGAAGCACAGTCAGTGTGCTGTGGCAGAAAGGGGTGGCAACTGCAACCCCACAAAAGTTCCATATCAGCGGCTCCATCTCTTACAAGTCTGAGCAACCATCTCAGTTACGAAAGATCAGATGTGAAGTTCCAGGTTTTTATTTCACTGGAAATAACATTTCACTTTGAAATGGAAATAACTGGTTTACTGTACATAGAGCCTCGCTATCAGTTAAGTCCTACATTCCAAGCCCTCATCCTGGACTTCACTCCATGACCCAAATATGACCGATTGCATCCTTCTGACTGTGGCCAGAACTTCTGCCATAAATGGTAAGATTTTATACAGCTGTGGTATCCCAGCTGACTGAGCTCCATCCGGACACAAACTAGCTGGCCATAGGACTCTGGTCATTCCCCGAACAATATCACACAGTTTAAGATGGGAGCATGAAATATAAGAGGGGATTTAGTGTACCGGGGGAAAATGAGTAAAAGTGCGTCCTTCCTTACATTTCACAAATCTGGTAAAAAATGTCTGTCTTAGTAGGCAGCATGGAAACTGAGGACTTGAGGAAACGAGGGAAGTTCAAGACACAAGTGAGACAATTCATGGAAGCCAAAGCCTAGATGGGTACAGACTTTTTTTCTTGTCTTTGTTTCGGCCCCAGTCAGGCTATTTAAGCTGAACCAAAGCGGTTGGTCAGATATCTTTCACAGGAAGCAGGTAGGATGTCTCCTTACACACATATTTACACACGAAGCCGGCTTTTACACACTTGCAGACATCTCTCTCCAACAGGCTAAATGTGACACCCACTCTCTAGTTCGGTGTGACTGTCTGTGATCACACAGAGAAGAACATTCACCACCATCTCTGCTTTTGCCTGGGGAGGTGTGACTGTGACACCACTGATGGGGGGGCAGAACTGTTCCACGTCAGGCTCACTTCGCTCTATGGTTGGGGCTAAAAGCAGCTCGGGAAGACAAAGTGTAGCTAACAGCCAAATGGATGAAACAAATGAGTAACATTTTTTTGAAGTATACTGTGCATAGCCTAGCTAGCAGAACCAACAAAATTTATTCAGCAAAATCAAAAACCACTGCGTCAGTCAGCTGCTGCCAGCTTCTCTTTGTAGTGTCTTAATTTTCACAGTTGTACAGGAATTAGTCAACCACAGATGTCTGATTCACCAAGCTGCGTCATCTTTTTATGCAAAACATAATGTTCCCCTAAAATTTAATTGTGTTGTCTGGGCACACTCATCTAGTTGGCCTAAAATCTGACATCCATGAGGACCAGACGAAGGTTATCAGATATGGCAGCAAATTATTTGCTTCTGGGGATTTCTGTATTTCTGCAGTGAGCAGTGAAAAAATGTCCTTAACTAACCTGACAAATAATCCAGTCCCATTCCCAATGCACCAGACAAAAAGCTTGTACTGACCCAACAGTGCAGCGATCTCACCAGATAAGTAGCAATGCTTGATATGTTTAAATAATTAACCTGGTGCATTGGCAGGTTAATTATAGTTGGCACCAGGTTAATTATTTAAACATATCAGGCATTTCCGACATCACATTAGCGTAACGCATAACTATACCGTGAAATGCTTAGCTAACACAATCTCACGGCTGGATATCTCAATGAAACATTATAGGCTGAGACTGGAATACAAGGTCTTCCAAAACAGACCTGAAGCATTCAAGTTCAGGTCCATTTACTGCACTAAGGACGATCGATACTCAGGCTACCGTGAAAAGACACGAAGACGTGCACCAGTGGCACCATCTCCAGCAAGCCCTGCTTTGCATATCCCTCAGAGGGTTTCGAAGCACTAGGATAAACAGTGACCTCAGGAAAACCATCATGCGCGAGCTAACTGCCAGCAAGGACACTGTCCCAGACATTCAGCCAGATCCCGCGAGCAGTGATGTGCAGAATGCGTGAGGCGGGCAGGAAACACAGCATTTGTGCCGTTTTGCACAGAGGCCATTGGTTTGATGTGCATAGAATAAACCAGTCTGGCCTGGAAAGGATAGTTTATTCACCACCATTTTTCCCACACAGTAGGAAATGAACAACTGTGCATTCAGTGGCCGGACAGTCTGTCAGAAACAGGAAGACGCCTTTAAGGTTTAGAGAACACTGTCATATATTGGCCTAATAACAGGAATCCTCCCAGGCTGTAATGATTTTACTCACGCTGGTTTAATTATGTGCTAAACAGACACTACATTGTGAAAAGAGCCAAACCGGCATTTTTCCCCTCTCAAACTTACTTGACAACGGATGCATTGGCAATATTAGGCAGTTGATACGCATGCATCTTGAAGGATTTATTGTTTTGTAAAATGAAAAACCATCTTTTGACTGAGCTCTGCTGGAAGACTGATCTGTTTGGATGTAAATGATACAATTAAAAATTATGCATAGTTTTCAAGCAATTTCCCATAACCGAATAAGATTTGGATAATTAACTCTTCGCTAGACTGCGGAAATTCCAGTGTTGTTTTCTCCAATGTTTTTATAATAGAGATGGACTTTAAGCTTAAAATCTCCTCCCATGATACTTACTGCTATTTCCTGTATTGTCTGTTTCAGAGCTTTAGAACAACAGATTTGAAAGCAGAGCGCAATGCGGGTTTAGGGCAAAATTTATCCATCTGTAGTCTACAGCAAAGCTGAAAAAGACAGTTGCAGAAGAAATGTTTGATTTCCTGGATATTCTGGAGTTTATTTTGCAGCCGAATTACTTTAAAGCATAAAGAGCGTAAATTACAGTAGGGACATCATACACTGGGTCTGCTAAAATGAGTAAATGTGATGAAAAACTGCAAAGAGTTCCAATGGGAAGCATTTCTGTATTTACTATAACTCAAAGACATTACTTGGCCATAACACAGCATACAAACGACGAATTACCTACGACAAAACCAACTTAAAAGGTATAAAACCCAATATACAGTGATCCCCCGCCTATGGCGTAAGTTACGTTCCACAATCAACGATAGGTGAAAATCCGCGATATAGAAAGACCATATGAATAAACATTTTTATATAGTTTAAGCCTTAAAATACCCCGCCCACATGTTTTAAAGGCGACAGGTGAAAATCCGCAATATGCCGGGGGATCGTTGTACTTCAAAGTCCAAAAAGTACTGGCAAACCTTTCAGCACCTAATCCCGTGCATCCAATGCCATTTGTTAAAATTTTTCTTAACAATATATATATTATGGGGCATGTAAAGAGGTGCTGTCACTCGTCGTGTAGTGAAAGCATAAAGACCTGTACATTCACACTTTGGTTCTGATCCCTGTGCATGGGAAGTATTCAGGTAAGTTAACTACTAAACTGCCGAGTTTAATTAACTCACGGCCCCAGGTCTGTTGGGTGTGAGTTCGCATACTCTATCATATGCCAGACGTATGTGCCACACTGTAAGCAGCCTCTAGGTGGCACCGACTAGGACAGGAGGTTTGAATATGGGGACAGATGAACCAGTCTGGCATTCTCACTCTGCACTGTTAAGTATAGTTTACCTAATTATCAGGTGATGGAATAGGCTCCATACTGGAATTTGTTAACAGCAGAATAAACATAAAATGTTCCTGAATTAGTAAAGGGAGAAATGGGAAATGTGGTTTAACTGATGATAAACCAATGGAGTAGGTGGATTAAACCAGGGAGTGTCTGCCGGCACGTGGTTATCTCACATGCGGTCATTTCTCAAACTTAATTTAGTCCCACTGCTAACTTGAACCACTAGAACCAAGCCAACTACCATGGCTTCTACGACTCAGGACACCGGTTTCATGACCTATTCTGCATATCAGTAGGCTGACAGGTCCTGCCCCATTCCAGTGGTGTTTTAAAATAGGTTTTACATAAAAATGGGTTGCCAACCGTGTCTCTCCTATAAAATCACTAAGTTCTTCATATAAAAGTCACTATACTTTATATTAGGTTAAGATGAATTTGTTACTTGCATTCATTACGACTATATGTAGCACAATATTATTACTGGGTTTGTCTCAATACTGAGAGGAACAAGTGGATTAGAGCTCAGACTGTTTTTAATATTTATTATTCGTCCATGTGTATTTTACACACTTTCATGTGCAAATATTTGGTTTGTTAATCAATTCTCTGTCGTTTTGCGTTGTATCCATGAACTACCTAAATATCAGTCCTGTTATCAAGTCACTTTAAAATAGCTCTGAAAATAATTGGACTAGTTGTTCCTGGCCAATAAAGTGAATTTTGACTCTACCACTCAAATTTTGGGATTTGTATTGCTTACCATGCAGTTTATCTGGATTTGTACGGTTTAAACATGTATATCTTTGTATTTAATTAAGTGAGCAATGACTCTGTAGAGACTGGTAGATTCAAATAACGTAGCCTAATTAAATAGATCACAGTAAAATGATTCTGTCGATCTTGGGTGAGTCAACAGCAATCAAAGATTATAGCATTTAACTGTAACCACCTTTCATGTCACAGCAGATAAGGTTTACCTGTTTTCGGTAATCGGTTTATTGAAAGCATGGTTCGTGTGCGTGGGGAAATAATTTTAAATACAGTGACAATGGAAAATACAGACCAAATAACACGGGGCTTCCAGCCGTAACGGATGTTTTGCTCTTCAATAAAAACGCACTCCGGCTGTGATGTCTAGAGAAATTACAAATGAGCACTTACTTCTTCCTGTACTCGTCTCGTTCCCGTTTTACTTTGGCCAGCACGTTGTACAGCGCCCTTAATTCAGGGGTGATGGTGTCGATCTGAACCCCAACACCGTCCGGGTGCGTCCAGGAGACGCCGGGACCCTGGAGCGTCTCGAATCTCTCCCCATATTTCCTAACGTGCGTGAAACTCCAGATGGTGCCGGGTAGCCGTGATTGAAGGTGAGGCCCCGGTACCGGCTGTCCAGGATGAAAGAAGTCCGTCTGCACCGCCTGGTCGCGGGTATAAAGCGATCGGTAGCGGCTCTGCTCCGCTGCTTGTAGCAACTGATTCTCCAGCAGTTTGTTCCTGCGCTCCAGCTCATGCACCTTGGCCAGGAAGCAGCGGAACCGCAGGTTCAAGGTCTTCAAAACATGGATGTTGGAACCCAAGTCGTTCCGCAGAGCAGCAGTCACCGCAGTCCCAGTGCCGGTGGCCCCAGAAGGAATAGAGGCTCCCCCAGCAGGGACCGCAACGATACCAGACAACTCAGAAAAAAGTAGAGAGTTCATTTTCCCCTAAACGAAATTAATCGGCCGATTTCGCTGTAAATAAAAAACATAGTAAGTAGCTAAATGGGCGAGCGCTCTCTGTATTCACGATGCCCCCAATCCAACCTCCATCCCCTCCCCCAGCTACCCACCCACCAAGCCAAAACGCGTCAGTCCTGCGTGGAGTTTTCTAGGATGCAAATCCTTGAACTGGTGGTATCAATGCGGGCGCCAACGCTGAAACATTGCTGTCACTTGTCTTTTTCAATAAAAGAAACATTTAACATCTGGTTAAAAAAAAGGTTCTGCAAAAGGGGATCGTCCTAATTCTCCGACGACAAAGGGCATGAAAGCTGATGCGCAGCCGTAGCTCCCATACCTTCCAGTTAAATGTATCGATGGAGAATATATTAGCGGCGATTTAGGTCTTCTTTTCGCCGGAGGCTGCTGATGCTGTTCAGTCTCTCCATTGATCGCTTCGGGCTCCGCAGCTCTCAGCCCCACTGCGAAGTTCCCTGCGCTGCATCCAGGCTCTGCCCCCTCAGAGCTGCTGCTGGGGTCGTGTTACATGCTACCGAGTCCGTAACCTTTGCCGAAGCAACTGCAATCCCGAATACCCGCCTGCCTTTTCTTTCTTTTTGCTTTAGCCTACGTGCGATCGGGCGCAATTATGTGCGCAAGCATTCCTTTCGTTAATATAAATGTGCTTGTAACCTATTAACTGCAACCGGACCTCTGGAGGTATCGCAGTCAGCGCTGCACTGGCTTGTCCTTAACTGCACTGATGACGCCAGTCGGAGCAAAACGCTGATGAAAGCTCCCACGTAACAACGTGGGACAGCGAACTCCTGTAATCCAGACGTGTCAGTCAAGAAATTCCTGGTTCTTAGCCCTCCGTATCGATTTGTCGGTACCGAAGTCGTCTACCTACTAGTAGATCATATTCGTAGGCTACAGGTAACCCATATCGGTTACTTAACCAATCAACCTAAATGGAAAAAACTGGTTCGCTTTCCAGTAGGGATGACATCTTTAAATTAATATTCCGGAAACTGGAAGATAAACGCAATTTTATTAACGTTATATAAAACATCTCTAAAATAGAAAAAAAACCTTGTGGAAATACCTGATCTCGGGAGATATTTTTAATTTATAAAAACAGCTGCGTTTATGAGCATTAGGGGGTGTTGGTCTAAACGAAAGATTATATAGACTGACCCTGACATATGGTACATTATGGCACGGCAAATGTAATGGTGAAGAGCCTAAAGCAGTCCGGTTCGGCAACCCAATATTGCCGAACACAACCTGCAGCCCACAAAACTGGCACCAACGAGGCCCAAACCGGATTCGTTAATACGATGTAGCGCTACAGTCACCGCGCGCCGAATAAATGTAACAAGCAAGATCTTGGATATCATTGGTATTTTTTTCAGGGTCACGTAGGCTTACTGTTGGGCATTTAGTACGAAGACTTCAGCCTGGGTCTAATTAAAATAAAATTATTTGGATTTCAAGTTAAAAAGTTATTTTAAATACAGCCACAAAAACTAACCGAATAGGCCAAGATGTACATAAAGACTTGGGATAATCTACTTTTAAGTGGTCATTTTGAGGCATACAGTTAATTTCATTCGTTGTCAAACCACCGTAATAGATTAAAGGCAGACGTAGAATCATTACAGCTTTATTAATCTTCTGCTAAACCAAAAAGCAAACATTCAGCGACAGTTGAACATAGTAGCAACGGGAATAGGCAAAGAAACACTAAACTGGATCGAAACAAACTCCACACCATGCATTCTGCTCTGAGTACAATGGCGCCCTCTGCAGGCGTCGATATATTAACGAGTTTCTTGATCACCGAGTCTGCACTCAGCGGCACTGTGCTTACCAGAAACAAAAACAGCTCTGAGGGGTTGACAGAGATGATATCTGCAGCATATTCTTATTTTATCTTGTGAATGACGAAAAAAAAAAACCTGAACACGAAGCCAGTGTAGTTGTGGACCCACAAGAAATCAGAACTAAATTGAACCCAAAGATTATTACCCCAAATGTACCCAATTTCCCCCTAAATAGGATAAGACTTTCCACCTGGAAAGTTGTCAGCATAATGAAAACGTACTGGAGTAGTATCCTGTCTTGAATCAGGATTTCATAACAGGGAGGAAATTTTTCTCTGTTTAATTTGATTATAAAAAGAGACCTAACATCTGCTTAGTCTTAAAAAGCCAACAAGTCAATAACTCTCATAAATTAGAACGAGGTCCAGTGACATAACTGCAAAATCCTGGGTACGGTGGAGATGAGTTACCTACATAAAAAAGATTGGTTAATCCTGTGAAGCTCACACTAGCTTCCTGTGAATTTGCAAATAAATTTTTAAACAAAAACCACAACCAAAATTAAACAAGTAATTTTCTTCATTTTAGCTTGAAAATACTTAAAATTACTCAGAGATTCTGCATTCAGACATGTGTGTAATAACACGGGCATTTTATATTACAGAAACCCTTTTAGTAAATAGGATGCATAAACTTGTCAGGCTACACATAGACTTTTCTGGTCAGAGTTGTTTAAAGAATAGCATGTTGAAAGCTGCTCAAAGCAGGAACGGGGGCCAGATGTGCCGTCTGCGTCTGTGTGTTTTACTGTGTGTGTTCATTTCTGTGTGTCTGTGAACAAGCTGGGAAGCTCTTCGCCTCCTGTTGAGATGTCCTGGGAAGAAGCCTTTCCACGGAGTCCCCGTGAACAGGGACCGTTCTGTCTCCATATGGGACGCCGGGTGTGGATTGAAGCCATTTGAAGTCCAGTTGCTAAAGCCCATCAGGGCACAGAGTTCAACAGATCCTGCAAAAAGCCCTCAGGGTCTGGGATGTCAGATAAAAGTCCTGGGGAAACAAAGTCCGGAGACTGGTCACAGTATGAATGCGGAGAGGATACAGACTGATTCTCATTCTGGCAGGTTAGGCAGGAAGGAAATGCTTAAAAATGTAATAAACATTAATAAATCTACAGCTTACTGAGGTTGAACAACGATTGTGCAGAAATACTATATTTATTAAATATCTTGGTTTGGCAGTCATTTTTATATAGGCGAACAAGCTATGCCCCAACTTGTGTAGGACTCTCGCCTTTCATCAGAGCACAATGGTACTAGAATCAAAAACCCCGAAAGCAAAGCATTAAGTGGTTAAGACGCAATGACAGAGATCCAACCACAAAAGATGACTTTCGCTGCCAAAATACATACAAATACACACAAAATGCAAAGCATTTGTCCTATAAACCTAGGGCAGGTGTTTCAGTATAGTAGGGTGGTTTCTTGCATGCTGAAAATGCTTCAGCAGCCCCCCCCCCAACCACCCCCACACCCCACGGGAGGGACAACGCCACAGCGGACTCACCTACGACGTCGAAGAACTCCGAGACGGATTCAGCGGGCATGAGCTCATCCTGGAAAGCCCGCAAGACGCGCTCAGATGCCTCGTAGATGGGCATATCGTTATGTCGCACGTACTCAGCCAGGGAGAAGGACCAGCCTCCCTCTGTGTTGCAGGTGGGAACTTTCTGTAGAGGGCGAGAGAATCCAGGGTCAATGACTACTTATGCGTGACTCGGCAAGGACCAGTGAAACGATTACCCGGTCAAACTGCTCCGCACGGCCGTTCTAATGTTTCAGGCTGAGAAAGTTTCTGAGAAAAATGTCTCTGGGAAATATTAAGCTGCCGTTGGCTAAGCTTTCAGCTTGTCATTCAGAGTGATCTTCTGTAATTGATGGGGCGATGAAGAGAAAACCGATCAACAGCAGATCTACTGCAATATTATACGGCTTCCACAAACTGTCACTCCATTCTCACGTCTCATACATTCAATGTGAGTGCCCAAGACGGAAAATTCTGCATAACAAAACTCACTATTGATCGTGGTCAAACCTGAAAGTGAACCACACAAGATCCTGTCTAGTTCATTAACGGTTTAAAGCAGGATCTATTAACTACAGGGTCCTTCAGTTTCCTCTTACATAGGTGACCAGGCAGTTTCCAGCTTGTCATTTAGCAATCAAAATATGGGTTACCCTGAACATGTCATAGATGAGATCCACCAGGCCCCAGAAGAGAAGTGGAGAGCGGTATACTGCATACTCCTTCATGGTTTTGTCTGAGAGTCTGAAAATCAAACAGCAAACAGAAAGAATCCACCAGGTTACACCCAGGAGCACTGGCAGCACATCACTGTCCAGCACAGACCAGCACA
>JAODUD010000107.1:2793955-2804957 GCA_026784285.1 Stomatorhinus walkeri
AAAACTGTTGAATACCTCAAGTGATTTATTGAATGATGAAGAGAAAAGTATTTACCCATCGTCAAGTCAGAATATGGAAACATCGTAACCCTGGGAGCTAAACCAACAAGAGGAGGTCTGAGGGGAGAGTCCAGAACTCACTTGTTCTTCAGCTCCACGATGGCCTGCACCGTCCTGTTGTTGTAGTAGAGGTTGATGGTGCGCACCATCTTGGTGCGCTTCAGGTCGCCGACCTTGACGGTAACCTTGCTGATTGTGTGGCTGCCCACGAGTTTCACCACCTGTTGTGTGGTGGTGTAGCGAGTGTCCACTTTTATGGAGGAGAGCTTGATGTTCTAATGGGCAGGAAAAGGAGCCAACGGTTTGTGGGCTGTTTATTTGAGCGGCCGATGGGAACAACGCAGATCTCCAGAACAAGACGAGAGCTACTCAGCACTCACAGAAAACGGCACTTCAGGGTTGTTACAGACTAGGCAGGGGTCACTCTCCAGGTAAAACCCATCGAACTCCACCAATCCAGACAAGGTGCTGTGAAATGACGAGCAATCGTATCACTGAAGTGTGTAAAGCTTCTGACTTAAAAACAAAAGCCACCATCCACTGCGTGCGACACCCCAGAGGACGACACACTTACTTGTAGATATTGGAGTTGGGGTGGTTGGTCAGAATATGATTTTGAGCTCTTAAAATCTCCACAGCCTTCTGAGAGTATTCCTTCAGCTGTAAACACAAGAGACCACCACTCCAAAAACCAGCTCACCTTCCCCCGTCATAAGTCCACCAAGAGCTCAAAGATAATCCGAGGGCAGCGTTTTTGTTTTACCTTCTTCTCAGTCTGTGGAGTCTTCAAAGAGAAATAGCCCAGCAGGTCCACGAACTGAGCGGCCTTGCGCCCATATGCCGGGAGCTCTGGCCAGATGGCCCATGTGAGATCCAGGAGCAGCTCCTGCTGGGACTTACTGGAGTTCCTGTGCAGGATGCAAATCCACATCATAAGCAGCAGATATAGCAAGAGCGCTTTTTTTTCCCCCAAAAAATCACACAAAGTTAAGGCCAAGTTAACCTGTCGCACGTCATCTGCGGGTGCGTGCGGGTACCTGTAGATGTGCAGAGCCAGACAGTGAGCCTGCCAGCGCACGGACGAGGAGTTCGACTCCAGCAGGAAGCAGCGCAGGAACTGGATGAGGGTGTCTTTGTCGGCTAATTTGTTGAGCTGACTGACCAGCGCGGTGCACAGCTGGTCCTCCTGGCTTCCTACGCCGTCGCCTTCACGGGGCACGGGGATGGGTTAAACGTTGGCCGCACGCATCGGGAGGAACCCCCTCACGCTCCACAACAAAGCGCGCGCACACACTCATTCAGACCAGTCACCTCCACAAACTCCACAGTGGATCAGATCTGCTTTAACTTGCAGGGAATGTCTGAAACTCAAAAGGTGGCCAGGGGTGGTCTCAAAGATTCCGGGCCCTAAGAAAGGAAATTATATTGGGCCCCCAAGCCAGATGAATTGGATTAGGTTCCAAAGTTTTTAGAGCTGCAGTCACTCAGGGGCCCTTGGAATCATCCTAATTCCCCCCACCCCCTTGTGGGGCCCCTAATAGGGGCAACTTACATATAAATAATAACATGCTCCCACAAATACACACTGCTCTCTATTTGAGGGTTTAATCTGACGGAAATGAGCCGTTGGCTGACTGCAGGTAACTTGGGGTTAAGATCATATTGACCCCCCTCATCGCACCTGGTTCTATTAAATCAGAAAGCCGGACAGAAGTGCTAACTCTGACCCAGAAGGCTTTCAGTGTCACTGCCCCCCCCCCCAGTCCGACCGGACTTACCATCCTTCTCTTTCTCCTTGTCCTCCTTCTTGCTTTTCTTGCTGGAGGACTTGCTTTGGGAGGACTGGGAGGAGCCGCCCCCGCCCGCGGAGCCAGCGGAGGACGCCGATGAGGACGTCAGCACCTTGCTGCCGCACAGTGCGCAGGACAGCAGCTGCAGCAGCACCGGGGACACGCCCTCGTCTACGAGGAAGCTGACCTGCAGCAGAAAGTAGAGCACCGCTGGGGGGGGGGGGGGGGGGTTGTAAAAAGCCACATGAACACCTGAGAGAGGATCAGCAATATTCCAGGACTGCTTTGATAATCAGCCATCCACAATTATTAAAACCGAATACAATTAATGAGGTCTTTTAAACACCTACGACAGGGGTTCTCAATGTTTGGACAGTGGCCCGTATGCAGAGGAAAAAGCAAGTTAATCTGTGTCCAGCCAATAACGGGCCTTATGAATCAATATGTTTAATGTAAAGAGGCTTAATGTAATCTGAAGTACCAAAATAAGAGTACAATATAAATACCCAAAGGAAGATGAAATCCAGATGACTGAAACACTGGAAGACAGGAAAGCAAGGTGGGAAAGCCGTAACAGTGTGGTCACTTACAGTCATCCTTCATGCAGAACTTCTGCCAGTTGATGGTCCTCTGGGTGGCAATCTCTGCACAGGCTTTCAGGTGCTCCATCTGAGAAAGGGGGGGGCAGACCGGAGATGCAGGAGTGTCAGGAAGGAAACCTCCCCCGTTCACAGACACGGCACCGTAATCTTGACGCCCTAGGGCCACGCCCCCGGCCGCCAGCACTCACCAGGCTAATGAGGGTGTCGTACTGCAGGGCGGAACCGGACGTCGCTGTGACGATGCCGGCCCGCTGGAAGATGCCCTGCTCCTCCAGCAGCCTCTTGATGGCACGCACGTGCGAGTCCAACGTGTGCAGGTCGCGCAGCTGCCGGTACTTATCCTTGGAGCCGCAGATGAACAGCAGCAGCTTACGGACCTGACGCCTCACGAATGGGGTCTGCTGGATCATGAGGTACTGCGGGGGGGTAAGAAGCAGGCCGCATGAGGACGGGCAAGCCTGAAGCCAGCCCCGGGAACAGGCAGGGAGAAAATGGAAGCCCCCAAAACACTGGGGCACACTGCAGTATGTAAAATCTTGGGGGAACTTTTGGGAAGATCTCAAAATACCAAAATAATGTTGTTTTGGAAAATACCATGAAAATACCGCATATTGCACTATATATCTGGGCTGTATGGGCGTATGAAAAAAATGATTCTGGCAAAGCTTAACTGGGTGTTAAGACACAGCCTTATGCATTGAAACAGTGACAATGTGCAAAACTGGGAAAATGAAATGAAATGAAAGAGCAAGAGCTGCTTCATATAAAAAATTGGCTAAGTGGACAGGTCTCTTTTACCTGATTATTGATATATAAATAAATGGCACACGTAGCACCGGTTACCTCAGACAGGAAGTAAAACCAGCAGTGGTCAAAGATGGGCGGTGGGATGCGTGAGTTGGCGTCGGCGATCTTTTTGATTTGGTACGGCAGTCGTAGCACCATCTCAGTGAGCAGCTGGGAGTAGGCCTCGAACACGTCGGCCGCATGGCCCTGCGTCAGAGGGCAGAGCACCCGGCCGTTAACGTGCGGCTGCTCACGGCAGCTGGTTGACAACCCAGAGGCATTTCTCACACCGCCGCGGAAATGCATGCTCACCGACACAGTGCCAGATGCGGCGTGTCAGACACACAGCCCATTCGACAGCAGGCACGTCCAATTGCATAGACCTGGGACACACTCACCTTGACATACTGGCGTAGGAAGAAGGGGCTCATATCCGGGGGTGAGGAGGAGGTGTGGGGCTTGAGGAGTTGGCTGGCAGCGGCAGGCTCCTCCTCACCCTGCTGTGTCTTCCAGAACTCCAGTAGGGACTTGAGTACATGCAGACAGTAGTCTATGGCGCCAGAGCTGAGGAGGGCTGTTGCCGTGGCATTGGAGATGAAGGACGAGGACTGGCGGAGAGAGAATGAGAAGGGCGGTCACGACAGATGGAAAGCACAGCCACTGCATTGGAGCTCATCAGCCAGGGGATGCTGGAGAAGCAGCCACCCTTAAACCATAAGAGTGTCTCCTCTTGGAGGAGAGCCAGGAGGAGAGACCGTCTCCTCTTGGAGGCAGCCAGGAGGAGGGTGTCTCATCTCCTCTTGAAGGCAATCAGGAGGAGGGCGTCTCCTCTTGAAGGCAGCTGGAAGGAGAAGGCAGGAGCCAGGAGGACAGCGCCTCCTCTTGACGGGAGCCAGGAGGACAGCGCCTCCTTCTGAAGGTAATCAGGAGGAGAGTGTCTCTTCTTGAAGGTCATCAGAAGGAGAGTGCCTCCTCCAAGACACAACCAGGAAGAGAGCATCTCCTTCTGAAAGCAACCAGGAAGAGAGTGTACTCTCTTGAAGATAGCCAGGAAAACAGTGTCTCCTGAAGGTAGCCAGAAGGAGAAAGACGACTCCTGAAGGTAGCCAGGAGGAGAGGGTATACTCCAGAAAGCAGCCAAGAGGAGAGTATATCCTCCTGAAGGCAGCGAGGAGGACAGAATCTCCTCCTAAACACAGCTAGGAGGTGAGTGCCAAGTGTCACAGTGTACAAAGGTGGTTTGTCACTGTGTCACACTCCAGTGTTGCAGGCCAGAGCAGGGGGCTATATGTACCTCTGAGGACGACTTTGACCCAGACTTAGTGCGTGACATGAAGACACTCAGCAGTCTCATGATGACCAGATGGACCTCATTCATGGTGCTGCGCTCATTCTTCTTGGAGACGTCCTGAAGGTCCAGATTAGAGAAAACGATAAACGCACTTGCAACCATGTAGATGTGTCTGCACTGGCAATGACTCTGCAGTAGGGGTCACCCACCTTCTTGTTCATGCCGAGCTCAGCGATGAGCTGGGCCAGCAGGTCGTCCAGAGCACCCTTGTCCTTCTCATCATCTCCGTCCAGGTCGGCGGTAAGCATGAGCACCACTTGCATGTAGGGGATGGCGCGGACCCCGCCCACAGTGTGTAGCTGGGGCAGGTGTTGGAGCAGACGCTCAAGCAGCATCAAGCGGACCATGTGCAGCCTGTGGGGGGGGGAGGGGGGGGTAGATGCTCAGATACGGGAAACGGAACTAAAGTGACAGTAATACCCCCACAGCATCATCTGCGTGAAAGTAAAACATTAACAGCATGTGGAAACCCTCCCATTCTGAGTGACTCTGAAACAATAACACTACAAAGTCTGTGGATCATAAAGGAACTATTTTCTTGAACCGAACTCCACGCACCAAGTGCTTGTGCTCGTATCTTCTCCACAGTGATACGACTGTTGTGTGGAGTTCGGTAGAAGAAAATAGTTCCTGCATTAAACTGCTCACTACAAAGTCTGGATTTTCTTGAGCAAACGGGTCATGATTTCTGGTCAGAGACATTGATATGGATGTTTCCAATGTATGGTTTAGTGCTTTAATCACCTCAGAAAAAATGCCATTAACTCCCATTACATTTGACAAACGACCAACATTTCTACAGCTGAACAACCGTACTGGATAGATAGCACTAAAGCCCCTCTAATACATGTATTTTTTTCAGTTTAAAAGTAACCCCCCACTCAGCCTGTGTGAAGGTAAAACAGTAATTGCAGTAATTGAGCAGTAATTGCAGTAATCGAGCAGTAATTGCAGCCCCTGACGTACCGGTTACTGGTGTGTACGTCACCCTCCGTCTCGCCCTCCCCTTCAGACCCCTCGCCCTCCTGCTGGGCTGTGGTGGTACTGATGGCGCCAGTGCTGGAGCTGATGCTGCCGGGCCCAGGTGGGTGACCTTCGGTGGTGCCATCGCCGTAGGCGCTGCTGCGGCCTGAGACTGCAGACGGGACAGGGCGGGGCGGGGCGGGGCGGGAGGTTAGCATAGCCACACACAGGCAATGAACAGAAAGCCGGGCCGGGATACACGCACACCGACACCATCGGGTGAGTGTTTTCACACGCAAGTCGTTTTTGGGGCAGGATTAGTGTTACCTGGGGACAAAAATGTAACTGATGCAATGACAGAAGAGGTCTGTAATTTTAATATGCCCTGAATCTGCTATGTCTATAATTATTACAAGCCTCCAGAGAAAAAATTAAAGACCAAATTATCTTCTGTATGTCAATCCCGTATTTTAATCTGTAAGCTACTGTGTGGTTGGGCGGCAAAAGTTTTGACTGTGTTTGATCAGTAAATTAAGGGGACAGGTCACCCAAAACTGAAAATTCTAGTGTTATTGGCTTTTGAGATGCAATAACTGTGACATTAACATCTGGACAGGATTAGTTTTATTTCCAATATCTTTGATACTACACTGGGAAACTACACATTTCTTATTCCATCCAGATCAGCCTGTCATATTTTAATAACTACAGACCGAACCCCCCGAGGCAAGACTGATCCGGCCCTAAAAGGTCTTTGCAGAGAGCTTTTCGATGCATTTAACAGGTGATGCGACTTGTCATGAGTGCCACATGACTGGCTAATGGAAAGAAGGTCCGCCCCTGTCCCGCCCCGCCTTGCCTGGAGCCTCCTTACCACTGTGCTCCCCAGCCACTGAGTCGACTGCGCTGCCCCCGCTCTCAGAGCCCACGCTGCCCCCGTGCTCGGCCGGCGAGGTGCGCAAGGTGGAGCCGTCGGTGGCCGCCGTGCTGCCCTCGTCGTCCGAGGCTGGAGCTGAAAGCATAACCAGGGCTGTCACAGGACAAAGACAGCTGGCGTCTGCATCGGGCTGCGTCACCTCCGCCCCCCCCCCCGAGCATAGGGTAAACTGTAGCGTCTCAAAACCCATGTGCGTACGCAACACGGAAAATCCAGACGCGCGTGTGATTAAAACAGTCGTTGATGAGCGGCGTGCAGGCTGGCCAAACGCAGAGGTGAGTCGAGGGTCATTACCTGAGGCAGTGGTGTCCGAAAGGGTCCCGGCGTCCAGGGAGGAGGAGCTGGGCGCCTGGCCGGAGAGGCCCAGGCTCTGGAGGCCTAGGGCACTGCTACTGCTTCCTGTATGAGAGGACAAGAGAAACAGCAGCCTGAGCACACAGCAGGAAGGCCAGCAGGGCGGCGACAGTGAGCACAGAACAGACAGCAGAGTCTCGGGAGAACTATGAGTCCATGCATTATAAGCAAGAACATACAGAGCTTAGGTAGGATGAATAGGCTCGAAAGGGGAGTTTGACCACATAGCTGGGTCTCTAGGGAAGGCGAGGGGGGGTCACTGCGAGTATCCGGCACCCCGACCTTGCTGGTCCTGCTGGAGGCTCAGGGCTATGGCCAGCTCCACCATGGTCTCGTCGTCTGCGTCGGGTGGGATGTCCAGCATCGGGGGGAAGCCCTCGGCCCCGGCCAGCAGCGCCTCCAGGGGGGAGGGATTCCCGTTGTTCACATTCTCCGCGGTCTCCAGCACCATGGACTCGGACTGCGGGGGACACGGAGAAGGGGATTACATAACAACTGCCTGCTCCGGCATGAGTCATAAGAGGCACATAAAATGTACAGAAATACACAAAAACCAGCTGAAATATACCTTATACAGACCTATGGAGATAGCTTTATGTCTAAAGTAATCATACTTAAATGTCACGAAGATATAATTCTATGAAATGCAAATTCAGATTTGCAAATGCGTGCCTGCACCTGACACCAAAGTTTCACAAGCAGAATCCTCATTTTACATTTATGAATTCATGAGTTTATTATATTCAGCTTGTAATTACGAATTTCAATTTACACATTTACTTCAGCATTACATTTACGAATCACTAGTTATGTAGGGAAAGTGACGTTGGCAGTAGCCAATGGGTTCTGACAAAAAAAAAAAAATCTCACTGTTATCAAGTTCTGATGAGCAGAAGCCAAAGAGAGCAGCAGCGAACTGGGGCGCTGGCCAGAAAGCAGAGATTCACGTCTAAAGTAATCGTACATAAATGAACTCATCAAGTGTGAATGAAAATCAAGATTTTTTTTTTTCCAAAATACACTGGCAACGCAACTTTCCACATGTAACTAGTGATTCGTCAACATACTGAAGTTGCAAATGCATAAACTTTGATTTGTAATTGCAACGTCACCATTGTAAACTTGCAAATTGTGATTAGTAATTGTAAAATGAAGATTATACTCGGGAAACTTAGACAAAGGGACACATTTTGCAACCCCGAATATGGATTTGTGCTTCATAAAATGATATTTAAGTACCATTGGTTTAGAGGTCAATTTATCTTACGCCTATGAGTCAATTGCACATTAGTGGCTCCAAACTGTAAATTTCTCTTGTAAAATGAGAACCTAAAGTTCGACCTGCAATATGAACTGAATGTGTGAATCTGTTGTTGGAAATGTCACAGCAGAAGTGTACTTGCAAAATATTTGCCTACAAGGTCAAGTGACAGACTTAGAAATATGGCTTTGGATTTTCAATTCAATTTTGATGAACTGTTACTTATGACAAAAATCTATCTTCATAAGAGATTCTCCAAAGAGACAAACAGACTGAGGCAAATACCAGAAAGGGCAGCAACATTTACTCACAGGTATGGTACTGTATGGTGATGTATGTGCGATGAGGTACTACTACTACAAACGGTATCAGACACGGGTTCCCAACCTCTAGATGTTTGTGGACTGGTTTATGTCGCAGAAAAATACCACGGACATTTTATATGTTTAACAGTTTCTACTTTAAGATGCAGATGTTGTAAATGAAGTTTATTTTTGTAAATTATCCAACTCCTCCACAAATCCACCATCATTATGCTGCCTGGGGGAATAATGACCACGGACAGATACTGGTCCACGGACTGGGGGGTGAGAACCACTAGTCTATGAGACCAAACAGTCAGAAAGACATCAGGAATACTTCCATCTTATACAATAACCATCTTATATAATAAGTGACACTGATTGTGAACAACGTGCTGACAGCTGGGTTCTCTTTAAGGGCCCAGACGTTGGCGGAGCTCACCACCATCTCAAAATCGCCGTGATCCACCTCGCTCTGCTCCTGGCTCTCCTGCCGGCCGCCATCGCCGCCAGTCATCCCCGAGGGCTGCATCTTATCATCCGCATCGTCGTCATCGTCGTCGTCTTTGTCTCCTGGAAAGAGAAGGCGGGAGGTGTGACGATGTGGCGGGGGGNNNNGGGGGTAGGGGGTGATACCTGAGAGGGTACAGCGAGGCCCACGGAGACCTACCCATGGGGGTGTTGGATCGAGGGGGTGATGGCAGGGTCACGTGTCGGCGCTTGTTCCTAGGCCTCAGCACTCGGATCAGCGCCTGCTTACAAGCGAAGCTCACAGCCATATCCTGCAAAATCCACACATGGCACGTGGGTGCCACCCGGTGGTCAAACTCAGCATTGGTGATAAGCACTGGTGATAAGACCATTGGAAATTGCAAATTGGAAATTGGACTGCTTATGACAGGATGTTAAGAAGGTCACAATAATAATTACTATCCATAAAAATAATTCCACATGTAAACAGTTCCACTGTGTCAGAGCTGGGCGACACCCACAGGGCAAAGCAGCATCTGCATGTAGATTTTCGAGGCCAAGTCGATGCAGTCCAGTTCGCAGGTGCAGTAACCTTGGATGATGTCTACCAACGCATTTACTGTGGCTTCAATATGGGTCAAACCTGCGATGGGACCGAAGGGAAGCCTCTGGTCAGAAATGCCGGTGGGACAGTTCAGAACAACAGCCTTAACATCCGCTACGGCCCAGGGAATATTTTCAGATCATCTTTGTTCATAGCTAGTCCAAAGACTTCTAAAGCAGAGGAGGGAAGCCCTCCTTGTATTTGGGGAGCGGGGGCTCACCGGGTAGGCAGGCGGGGGCCAGGAAAGCATTCTTGGGTTTGAGAGAATGGAGCTTCCAGAACTGGTTAACCAGCTGCATGATGAAGCTGCAGCCCTCATTCTCTGCAGGCTTCTGACTCTCCTTGCCGTCATTGCCTGGTTCTGGGGAGAACATCAACATCATCATCATCCTCATCAACACCATCATCATCATCACCTCCACCTGGTGCAGAATGGTTAATGTTGCTTCATCCAGGTAGGGGCTATACAGTGGTGGTGGTTGAAGTGGCCCCCCATTGGTTCTGTAAAGCACGTTGGGTGTCTTGGAAAGTGCTGTATAAATGTATGTATTCATTCATTCATTCATTCATTCTCATCATCATCAGACTCACCTAATTTCCGGCACAAGCGATGCCAAGGAGCAAATTTATTTAGTAGAAACGCCACGCATAACGGTCAAATAAGTTTCCCAGCTATCCCGCCCCCAGCAGCACCGAGACTGCGCCGGCCCCATGGGCACACCCGAGTCAGCGGAGGGCAGCTTGGATTCGGTGAAATGCACTAGGTTGTTGGGCCTCATGATGGCGATAGAGCGGGCCGTGATGACCAGCCTCTGGAAGACGTCCGGGTCCAAGTCCTTGCCCTCTTTGCTGCAGCTGTTCAGGCACTGTACGGCGTTGCTCAGCAGAGACTGGTCCTGCACATGGGGAAGTGGGCGGGGGAGCTTATCTTGCAGTTTGTATAGTGATAATAGAGGAACATTAACATGGTCAGACATGTCATTTTTAAGTAGGGGTGCATCAGAGCACCAATGGATAGTAATTACAGCACAAAACTACAAAATTACAGATGTGTTGAGACTTTACTTGAATATCCACTTGTAAAATTATCAATTAAAAATCATCATACAAACTAATGGCTTGATTCTACATGATAATGGGCATCTCAGCGTAGCGCTGACCTTGTGGTTGTGGTAGGCAGTGCGGCTGGTGTGCAGGCTGGCCAGGAGACCCTTGGTCTGCTGCTGGACGCCGGCGGGAGTGGGCATGGAGAGCAACTGGGTGGCCAGGTCGAGGGCGGCCGCTTTGTTTTTCTCCTGTGGGGGGGCCACACACCCCGGCACGGAGGGGTCAGAGTCTAAGCCGGGCCTCCGAACGCGCCAGCCGGCCGCGCGGGCCCTCTCTGTGACACCCACCTTCTCGCCCATCGAGCACACGGCGAAGCAGCTCTCCAGAGCTTCCAGGGAACTGACCACCAACCTGGAACGGAACACGAGTTAGATATGGAGAAGGGAGTGGGCAGCCTGAAAGCATCTGAGCAGC
>JAODUD010000107.1:2814631-2825001 GCA_026784285.1 Stomatorhinus walkeri
TCGCCATGGGGATGAGTGTGCTGAGAAGCACGGTGCACACGCCCTCGCCCACCTGGCTGCCGTCCCGCACGATGTACGCCGTGAGCAGCTGCAGCAGCTGCCGGTTCTCCTGCACGGCCTCCGGCTGGTCCGAGTCCCGCACCGGTGACGCCGTCATGCGTGTCAGCCAGGCCTGCAGCCGTGTGGGCTCCACACACGCCAACTGGGCCAAGGAGCCGCACAGACACAGCAGGCTGGGGTTGGGGGTTTTCTCCGCTAGAGGGAAAGGGGGTCGGAAGGTCTCAGCAGGAACAATGAGCGCATGTAGGTATGCGCGTGTTCTATGCCGAGGAAGAACTCGCAAGACTGAAGGACACGATTACAAATGGAAAACACAAAAACTGAAGAATGTTCATTTCTGAGATCTGTTGGTGTAAACCCTGTCAACCATCCCAAGTCCAAAGAGAGCAATGCCAACCCTGATAAATACACCAAATGCTCCAGCAGGGCCCCTCCCCTCATGTGTGGTGAGCTCATTGACCCACCAGACCAAGGTGCCTCATTCTTACCGAGTTGGAAGAGTTTGGTGAAAAACTTCAGCACGTGGTTGCAGAACTTGGCCGAGAGGTTCTCGTTGGCCGTCGCCATCATGATCTGCACGAGCTCGCCACTAAAGGAGGAGCCAAAGGCAGAGGATAAACGGGCCCGAAAGGTCCGGAGATGAGTCCGGATGAGGTCATGATGGCTGCGTTACCTGTAGGAGAAGAATTCCTCCATGGCCTTGCGCACCTGGCTGCTCTCCAGCTGCTTTTCCAGGTACTGCAGGCACTCCTCCAGGACGGATTCATCCAGGCCGCTGCAGGAGAGCATTTCTGAGACCAGAGGCACACAGGGAGAGGCCCACATACAGGTCGGGCCGGGCGCAAGCTGAGCGACTCACCTGTTCAGGTCAGAGTGGTTGGCGATGATGTTGTAGCAGCCAGTGACCAGGCGCTCGTAGACACGCGCCAGGAATTCATCAGACTCGGCGGGACCCAGGATGCGCTCCAGCGAGGTGCTGGCGATCTCTGCCACACTCTCCGTGCTGCCCTCCAGCAGCAGGGGAAGCAGGGAGCCCATCACCTGCGGGGGGCTCAAGTCCTCCGGACACCAGCTGGGGGAGACATACCAGACCGTCACACACTGTACATTCCAGCTTAAAAATCTAGGACCGTGGGTTTCGGCTGAAAGCGGCAGCCTCTAAGGCGAAATGTCTGCGTGTGTGACGTGCGAGAGGCAAGAAAGTAAAAAATTCACGTATCTGAAAGTCTTTAACACACATCACACATTAGGCTTCTCATATTAGCTGACTATTTACTGACACCGTGGGCGTCGGCAAGCTGTCTGCACAGAATCTTGCCAGTTTTACATCTAAGAGTCATGTTTCACGATTTCACGTTTCACACTTACACAATGAGGTCCCCAGAGAGGCGCACCAGAGACAGCAGCACGTGTTTAAGTGAGGACGCCAGGGGCAGAGACTGGTTGCTGAGTGTGCCCAGGTGGGCTGCCTGGATGGCGCCGATGTAGCTCTCTGACGGGATGGTGTCATTGGCAAATGCGTTTCTCTGAAGGAAGGCATGCGCCGATTTAGCCGATTGTTTTATCCAGAGCAATGAGCGATTTCACACACAAGTGCAGTAACAGTGCACCAGCAACCAGCAGCCAGCAGAGGGCGTACGACACAAGAAGCAGACCTACCCAGGAGCCGATGTTGGGGAACTCATTTGTGTGGATGCCGTTCCACGTCTCGCAAAGCGTCTGCACAGCCGGGGGTAGGTTCTGCATCACGGCCTGACCTGGAGGCCATTAGAAAACGTATCGGCATGCTGTCAAACAGACGGAGCAAGTGGAGTAGGGTGCCCCCTGTAGGTGCATGTCTGCGGGACGCCTCACCAAGCACGTTGGCCTTGCAGCGGGTGGAGCCGATGGACAGGACGGCGGCGTAACCCTGTAGCTTGCGCTCCGGGGGCTTGCCCTCCGTGCCTTCTGGGAGGCTCATCAGCAGGTAGGACCTGCCATATACAGACACAGGCACACGCAGGTCATATATTCCTGCCATATACAGACACAGGCACACGGAGGTCATATATTCCTGTCAATTTGGGGGCTCTCCTTTCATATCTATTCACATAACTACACAACCTTAACCCCTACCCAGCCCAAACCTTAACCATGCTACCAAACAAAATACAAGACTTTTGACATTTATTTTTTTTAACTGCAGTTACAGATTTTTTATAAAATTTTGGTTTAAATTGGGGGACCTGAAAAAATATCCCCACAAGTTAAAAAGCAACAGATTTTTGTTCCCACAAGGCTGTAAATACAAAACCACAAAGATGCAGATCACTGGCACCCCTGGAGAGCACACAGTAGTTTTACATTCTACCATAACAGAAGGACCTCTGTGATATACATGGGCTGAGGGTCAGAAATGTCCCCTCACTGTGACCCAGCCAGCATCAGCGTGATTTAACACCTCAGGACTCACCTGGTGAAGGCTGTGTACGTGTCTATCAGCTGGAGCGTGGCGGGGAGCAGGTTCTTCGTGATCTCCGAAGACTTGTGCGGGTCCGTCTCCGCGGCGACCTTAGAGAAGTGCTCGTCCAGAGAGACCTGCACCTTGGAGATGACTGCGTCGAGGGTGTAGATGGTCTGCAGATTGGGCACGTGGTGGAGGGGTAGGATGGTGTTGGGGTCCACGCAGCAGAAAGAGGAGATCTATAGAGGGGAAAGATACAGGTGCAATTCCTGTAACATCTAGAGAAAATGACAGGGAATGGCGCAGATGCTGAAGGGTAACATGGTTAGGCTACTCATATGGCAACATCATATTGGCCGCCCAGTGTATCTTCTTGACCCCAGACCCCCCGCACCACCACCTTGCGCTTTGGCGGCACAGGGCAGGAGCCCGCCAGGACCCTGCGGGACACACCCACCTGCCGGGCGATGTACTCCTCCGCCAGCTCCACGTCATACTTGACGGCACTGCACCTGCTGGAGGCTGCCTCGATCAGCGTGGCCGCGTGGTCGGCCTTCATCCCCTGCTTCACCAGGTGCTCCTGGGGGGGTGGGCAGGCGAAGCAGAGTAAGGCGGGCATTTCGGGCCCAGCCACCAGAGCACAGCGGCGACCCCCCCCACGGCGTTCACCTTGATCCAGCCGACGTAGGTGGGCACGCGGAGCCGCGAGGACCAGCACAGGGTGTGCAGGATGTCGCTGTCGGCGCCGTCGCTGCCGCTGCCCGTCAGCTGCTCCACGTAGGCCTTGGAAGGGGGCAGCGCGCCCAGGAGGCGCCACAGCACCAGGAAGTAGTACTGAAGAGAGCAGGCCTCCTGCGGGCAGCACACAGGAAGTGCGCGGCGTTCAACGGGCAGGAGGGACCATCAGTGATGGCATTGAACTGACTGGGAAATGTCTTACAAGGGCCTCTAAACCTACAGATTCTACAGTGTCTCAGAGAACTTGGGAATGAATGATGAATGATGTGAAAATCTGAAGCAACGAAGCAGGCCTGTAGACCGATCAAGTCAGACCCGAATGTGGAGGGGTCTCTCCTTTCTGTAGCTCAGTAGGATCGATCAGCACCATCATCCTTAGCCGTGTGGTGGGACACGGCCACTTACCACCGGCATGATAGTCTTGTTCTCTTGCCTCCTGGCTGTGTCAAACTGGGAGCCGGCGGACAGCAGGGATATCAGGCAGGAGTACAAGTCGTCGTACTTCACTGCGCCGCTGAACAGCACTGGGAAGACCTGAGGCAGAACGTGGGGTTAAGGGCGCAAGGGCACTTCTGTTAAGGACGATCAATCCCCACCCTGCAAACAAACATTCTGGGGGCGTGGCTTAAATGCATTACAGAAAAAAAAAAATACACACTTACTTTGCTGTCAAGGCGATTCCGGTCATCTTCCGATGCCTCAGGTGACAGGACGCAGTAAAATTTAGGCTGCATCGTAGAATCTAAACACAAGATGGCGGCGATGAGGCTCAGGCTGCAGACAGGCTATAGAGTTCTAACTGACCACCAGAACCGTCAGTGTGAAGAAACAAAAAGGGCAACTTACTCCTACCTGCCGAGCTGTGCTTCGTCCAGTTGTCTTCCACCTCCTTGAAGCCATAGTAGAGTGGAATGGAGCCCCGCTTGGCCCCCTCTTCGCCTGCGCTGCCCCCGGTGGCAGGGGGTGTCAGCAGATTGTACTGCACCTGTAACAGACAGGAAGTGAGAAGGGGTGAGAAAGGAAAAGAAAAAAAAGTTCTGCCCTGGACAATCACCCTCATTAAACTTTAAACTGGTGAGTGAGAACTGCCACCATACGGTTAAGGACGTGTAGATACGACTGAAAGGTTGGTAATATCCAGCTACAAAATAAACGAAAGCTGCAACAAAAAAAACACCATAATTGTGCTGAGTCAGTTACATCTGGATTTCTTCAATTAATTTCTCCCCCAGTGAGGGTATGACAGCCAGAACCCCAGTTCATTGGATCCTAAATGGCCACGCTGCCGGCATCCTCTCATTCACCGGGAAGCTGAGCCGCTGACCTGCTCGAAGAGGTACACCGGCGCCTTGGAATACTGGTGCAGCAGGTAGTCAAAGAGCAGCAGGAGGCGGCCCAGGTTGAGGGGCACGGTCTGCAGCTGCGACTGCCCCTGCGCAGCCACCTCCGCGATGGCCTGGGTGCACAGCATCAGAACGTCCCGGCGACCCCGCTCCGACAGGTTGTGGAAGATGAGCAGCAGCAGCTGGAGGTGCTCCACGTTGAGGTCCTCCTCGCCAGGGGAGGCGCCCTGCAGCGTGTGCTGCTTCAGCGTGCCCACAAACCTACAGGTGGGCGGGGGGGGGGGAGGGCTCTTCAACTGCCTGACAAACTGCAACCTCCCACACTATTAGGTATTCAGAGTACCAAATGCAACTCAATTTCCCAGAATTCTACTGGGGCCTTCACAAAGGTTGGTCATCTGATTTGTGGGCTCGGCTGCACCCTAAGCGTACCTCTCCCAGACCTTCATGCACTCGGGTACGTCAGAATCGCCCACCAGGCTGGCCTTGTGCTGCCAGATGAGCAGCAACCTTGACAGCACCGACAGCGACTGGGGGTGGATGTAGAGCGGCCAGGGCCCCTCGGAGAAAGGAGCCACGCCCAACTGCTGCAGCAAGGTGTTCTGGGAAATTCAGGGAACCATATTACGAAGAGAAGCAGAAAAAAAAAGTCTTTACATGTGGGCAATTGCGATACTCCCTTTAGTAGCACTTAAACTGCATCATTTCTTTATTAAAAAGATTAAAGGGGGAGTGTCCTCTGTGCCGACCTGCAGCGTTGGTGAGGGGAGATCTGACGTCACCAGCGAGTGGTTGAAGTGATACAGAGCACATGCGAATTCTTCATCAGACGATCCTGCAAGCAATAAGGCGGGTTCAGCGGGTGACGACGGAGCGAAACCAGAAGATCCTGCTCCTTGGGACAACTTAAAACGCCGGCATTTCGAGGGGAGGCCAAGGCCGAGAGACGGGAGCCAGGCCAGCCGAATCACCTTTGGCGTCCTTGTCCACGTCTTTGATGATGCTGGCCAGCGTGGCCATGTGCTGCTCGTTCAGGGAGACGCTCAGATAGTTGCGGATGAAGTTGTTTCTGGACTTGAGCATGGAGGTAGCGATAAAGTTCAAGATGCTGGAAGCCAGGCTCAGGAACTGAAACACAGTGGGTTTTGTTAGAGGAGATCTGAGGCTTTAGGCCTCTAAGACAGGTGGTGGAGCACCATCCGTTCCTGACAGGTCTAGCCCACGCACTGCCCTTTGGACCTAAGGGGTACCCTCACCAGTTCGGGATCCTTCCGGCTGGCCAGGATGTTCCCGTTCTCCCCTGTGTTCTGCTTGCTGGGGCTCTTCAGCCTCGGAGATGTCTCCAGGGGGGGTGGCGGGGGAGGCGGCGGGGGGGCCACTTTCTCCTTGCTGGGGGAGATGGTCTCCTCGAACCACAGACCCAGGATGGGCTCACTGTCCTCATCTGCAACACAGAGGAGGCAGCACTGAGTGCGAGGTGCCCGTGCGGAGGGGAAGGAGGACCAGCGACACTGGAGCCCATGCGGCAGCGATCTGCTGCTTCTGTGAGCTGGTTTACTGTGAGGGGGACAATCAAAGAGCCCAGTGCGACGGCGGGGCGAACAACTACACATCTGGCCTAAGAGAAAAAGCCGCTGACCTGATAAACAAGCTGCTCTTCTCCTCTGTCTTCTCTCTGCTGAAATAGTAGAGACTGTCACTGGCTTGCTCGGCAGTTGACCGGCGACCACCTGCCCCCCCCCCAGCCCCCACCCAGCAGGGTCCATCACCTGACTAACCTGCCTCTGCCACCTCGAGCGGCCTGACTCTGTTCTGCCCCAGGCCCTTGTGTACCCTCACACATTGTGGCACCCAAGATCTGCCCCGACCTATCCTTCCCTCACCGTTTCTGATGCTATGCCAGCCAAACAGAAGCAAGTCTATGCTGAATTCTGCCTGGTCTTTCACACCAGAGCCGCATACCATCACCCTCTCCTCCCCTAACTATGAGGAACGTAGTTTCTACTCAGTGAAGAACTTCAGAAAGCAATGATTACACAAGTGTCCAAAGGGCCTTCCAAAAGACTCAGACCCCTATATCTAGCTAAACTTAAATTACAGGATTTTTAAGTAATTATCTCTTCGCCCCCCTCCCCCCCCCCCCACAGGAGAGAGTTGAGCTGAGGACAGAATTAGGCTGGTGGCGCCCTCCACAGCTTGGCAGAAGAGGAAAGATCTCCACAGTACCCTGACTGCTATCTTCCTCTGTGCTGCTGAAGTCATCTTCATAGTAGGTATTGGAGTCTGTGGAGGCGCTGACATCACTGCTCACTGACCCTTTCCTTTGTCGCTGGAGGACACAGGCCTGGAGGGGGCGCCAAAGAGGAGGAGAACACATAGTGGTTATTCAAGTTGACTTAGCCTGTGTCACTGCACTATTCTAGAAATCAAATTCACTGCATTGCAGTGCCCATTTTAACACCTCAACAAAGAAAAAAAAATACAGTGGTACCTCAGAACTCGAATTTAATCCATTCAGAACGCTGGATCGAATCCTAAAAAGTTCGAGTTTTGACCGAATATTCCCCATAAGGAATAATGGAAAACCAATTAATTGGTTCCCAGCCCCATAAAATTGCACCTAAATATGTTTTTTAGCATTTAAACACCAAATGAACTGGATAAAACAAGAAGAGCATATACTGTACTAAACACATCTAAGCACAGTTATCAAAACAGTAATTTGTAAAGTAAGAAAACAAATGTATCCAAACAATGCGTCCTGCCCCGATTGTCCACTCCTTCCGTATGCCACGCCCCTCGTTAAAACCATGTGGAATCTCCATGTGATCAGCTGTTTCTGGCTGTTGTCCTTAGTTCTCTGTATTTAGTCCATGTTTCAGTTTGTTTCCCCAGTCCCGTCATTGTATTGTCTATCTGCATTTTGCCTGCCTTACCTGTAATTAAACCCGTATTCCCCGATACCCTGACATCTGCGCCTTTGTTTCTGTTCCGTCCCCATTGGGCAAGACAATATTATTAAAATTAAACGCATTCATGGTTTCTTAATATTAAAATAATGAATAAGAAATCTTTATTTTTAAATGTATTTTATTATATAATAATTACTGTTACTGTCTATAATTGTTTAAACGTATTTTTATTGTCTTAATATATGTATTCAGCTAGTGTAAACATGCACGATGCTATCACAGCGAATGCGAGGCTGAGACTGAAGCTTTACCCTTTGTTTCTGCTTAGAGACATGCCGTGTGACTCATTTCCCATAACGTACAAGTTCTTAGGTTTGACTTCTGAGATTCAGATCAAGCTCTAGGCATTTTTTTCTTGAACTGGTTGGTGTGACTTCGAATTCTAATGAGTTCAACAACTGAGGTACCACTGTAATTCCACTGTGTGTGTGTTGAGACAGAGACAGAGCAAGCATATGGAGCAGGATCTGTGTCCCTGTGCAGGAGTCCAGGAAAGATACAACTGTCCCACTTCTGCACAAAACTAGAGGTTTCAAAAATTAATGTAGAGAGAAAAAATTAAGAGCTTCACACGAATTGCAAGCACTGTACTCAAATTATGGTGAGAAAGTTTTTGCACAGAAATACCCCTTCCAAAAATTTGTAAAAAGGAGGAAAAATTTTAATGGGGACCCAATGGGAACGTTGTGGGAAATCAATCTCTCTTTGCAGGGGTGCGAGTCCCATACACCTCCCCCCCCTACACTGGGGCGCCTCACCTCTATATGCCGTACACCTAGGAAATGTCGCAGCTTTCTTGTCCTTAAAGTTTAAAGACAGAAGGAGGCTTCTTGACCGATGCATTCAGGAAGATGTGCAGAATTAAGAAACCTTTTGGGAGGTGTACACTGCCTGCGCTTCTTTGAGAAATGGCCGGCTAACCTCAACGGGCGCACACCGGTATTTTGTCCCTAATTTGCATTTCCCCCCAATTTGTGCTGGCCTTCTTCCCCCTTTTCCAACAATAAATGAAGTATAGATAGAGCACCAGGACGGAACATACGCAAGAAACATAAGGGATGCAAATGCTGAATACATTATACAAATTGCACGACTATTACTTATAGTCTGGTCACAGCAAGATTACTTAAGCTATATTTAGGCCACATCTCCAAATAGCAGAAAAAGACATTGAGAATTACATTAAGGAGGACCGTGGAAACCTGCAACTTTTTACCCAGCTATAACGTTGCATGTTCACCTGATAGAGTCTCTAGCTCAATGGTTTTGGTCGACACCCTGAAAGATACGCTAATGTGACGGCAGCCTGGGGGACAGCAGAGCAGCTGACGACGGTGTCTGTACCTTCTTGTAGGAGGTGGACAGCAGGGTAAACAGCAGGTTAGTGAGGGGCACCGAATCGATGAGCCTCTGAACCCTCTGGATGGAGGTGCTCTGGGCCATGATGCTGAGATCTGCTGGGGGTCCGTCGCTGGTCCAGCCCTGTGGGCACAGCAGCGCTTATCTGGCTTTGTTCTACCACAACAACTGCAAAGTTGGGGCTATTAAGGTGAAGCCCTTGCGAACCAAAAGCCACCAGGATCATTTTCGGGCTTTAATGAACTTTCATTTTGATCGAGCTCTCAAATGAATCATTAAACCAAATGTGTATTTTTCAATGCTATGTTATATTTCTGTAGCGCTAACATTAATCGTGTAAATAATTCAAACACCATTATTTATACTAATCTGCCTGTATAAAACCTACTTTTTAATTATTCTTTACACCTGGTCAGGCTACAGAAAATTGACTTGCACAAAATACCTTTAACACGAAATCGGAAAATTTTTGTAATTAATATAACATAAGGACCAGCAGATTCAAGAGAATTGCCCATGTAATCACTAGAAATCAAGGTTGCGTTTCAATTTGTGTAACCCATCTATTCGGATTAATAAAGAAGCTCATTGTGAGCTGAAATCCGAGCTGAAATGAAAACTATTTGCGACCCACAAGGACAGGAATTCACACTGTAGGCCTAAGCAGGTCAGGCCGTCTCTGTGGTGATCGGGGTGCACTAACCCTGTGCAGAGCCTCCACTTGCAGGTCTTGGAAGAGAGAAGAAAGCAGTTTTATAGAGTGATTTGCCAGGATGACTGATAGAACGCCAAAGCCCTGGTGCCTGCAAAACAAAGGACCGGTTTGGGGAGTTAGCAGAAACCGTTTGGGGAAAAAGTCAACATTCAGAGCCCTGCCCAACACAATATCTGTGCCTGAAGAATTTAATGTGTCACCATTTGATATGACTGGCTTCACATCATAATGCAGACAACAACTAAGCAGTAAGTAGCTCTGTGGATTCAGAATCTACGTCTTTCTGTGGAAGGTCATGGGTTCAAATCCCAGAGATAACAGAAAGAGACTGGATATGGAAAGCCATCTAATCTCCCTTGGGGGTGAATAAGATACTGATATTCTATTTCCAGCATATCATTTGTCTTTCCTTTTACATGCTAATAAAAGTGGGAGCCAACGAAGTAATTGGGAAGTTTCCAGCACTGAATTAAGGTTTAATGAAATGAAATGAATCAGGAAAAATGTGATTATGGGAAATATTACTAATTAATTTAACGCATTCACTACATTGGATAAGCCAGGATAAGCACTTAATATGTCAATCGTATTAAAAAAAATACATAAAGTTTAATGAATCGAATGAAAAGAAACTGGCTGCTATCAACCCCCCCCCCAAAAAAAAGAAAAAGTACTGTGGCAATGTTTCAGAATTCGTGGGGGAAAGGGCACAAATACAGAGAAAGAGAAAGGAAAAGGTC
>JAODUD010000107.1:2842558-2857047 GCA_026784285.1 Stomatorhinus walkeri
GTTTCGGGTCTGGCCCCCCCCCCCCCCCCCGACTGAGAGCACAGTGTGGGAGGTGCGTCGACAGGCCAGTGAAGACCACCGCTTACCTGGCTGCTGCAGGAAGGTCAGAGTGTGGTCCTCGGTCTGCACCAGCACCCTGTAACCCACGGAGTCATCCTTCTTGAGGAAGGCCTGCACGTACAGCTGAGAGACACAGACAGAGTCGCATCACAGGCGCACAGCACCCCCCCCACACCCGGCATCAGGCCCGGCCACGGGTGCCCCCTGCTCACCTTCTCAGGCATTCCCCCATTGGGGTCCCGGGGCACAATCACCGTGGTGTCCAAAAGCCTCCTTCCTGAGTCGGCTGAGAACAGGCTGACGCTGCATGCCTGCCCACACACACGGACGTAACGTTATAAACAGTCAGACATGAATGCCTAAATCATTGGAGACTACGTGGTGATTGTTACTGCTGTGCCAGTCATAGCAACTGTACGGCGATAGACAAATTTTAAAACTCGGATATAAATGTACATAAGGAGCTCCTGAAAGACATGGAATGCTACATTAACAAGGAAAACATAATATAGCCCATAAAATTCCTTGTTGTGCTGAGGCAATGGCAGAAACTGCTTAGACATGAGGGCCATCTCATTTTGGGAACTCCGCAAACTCATTTCAGACTAGTCTAGTGATTTTATTTAGCTAAAACGTGTATTTTAAAAAGTTGTATATTTTTGAAGTATCACTAGGTGCTGCCAAGTCTACATCCACTGCTGGCACCCCCTACAGGCCAGGGGCTGAACTGTGTTTTGCTTACCACAATGACATGAAACGATGACATGAAGCCTAACATTTACAGTCCGCTCACCGTCTCGTTCTTGGGCCCAAGGACAGCTGCCACGGTCTTCTCCCCAGATGTTGCGAAGGAGACCAGGAACGCCTGAGACATTGGGCAGAGTTTCGGCTTAGTGAGGCAAGTCTAAATAACAGTCAAAGAAGCCGGTGAGGTCCAGCGGTCAGCAACAGTCTCACATGCAGATTCATCACCTTCAGTTTAAACATGAGAATACAATCTATGGGGAAAGGAGAATCATGGATACCGGCTTGAAGTCCCTCAGTGGGCTGATCAAGCCGCCGGTCAGCTGCAGCAGGATGTAGTGATCCCGGTCCAGCTGCAGGAAGCACTGAGATGACGCTGGGCGGGCGGGGTGAGGCTGTGTGGACAGCACAGTCGGCTGGAATCCAGGAGCTACCTCCAGATCCAGGGTCTGCAGAGAAGAGAGCCAAAGCAACATTGATATTACATGCAAATAACTCCATGACTCAGAGAGCACAAGTAAACAAGAAACAATCTTTTCCTCAAGTAACTCATTCGCCCAATGACCTGCTCCATTACCAGCAACTTTGGGAACAGTGTCTAGATAACAGGGCTAAGAAAAGAATTCTGGAGTCAGATATGTGTTATAAAATGAAAATTTCAATTCTGCTTATCGATTCCTATGTGCATATTGTCAAATAGACCAGACATTGTGTAAAACATAGCGTGGGATTGTGGGAATCGCGGTGTTTTTTATGCCTGCAGTCTGTTATGATATAGTGGGAATTTCCTGCTTTGTCTTACTGCAGGGTGCAGAATACGAGCAAATATTTTAAATTGACGCTCAAAAAACAAAACCAGCAGCTGTAACGCGAATATGCAGAACTGACACGATCGGGCATCATTTCGCAAAAGTCGTCACCACAGCAATGTGGCAGATCAGGAGGTTTGGGAAAATTCCTGGTGGGCCGACAGGACCGGAAACGGGTTGGACAACACAAGCCACTCTACCGTAAACTGCATTGTGAACAACTAGCCATTTTTCTTACCAAATCATCAGAAAAGCAAGTTTAAATCCTGAGAGCAGCATTCCGCTGATATTAGCCACATCTTGGGTCAGTGTTATATCTGACATGAAGCTCATTTAACATCAGACTTTTATGACATATTCGCATGGTAATGCTGTGCATGTCATTAATTGCATGTTCCCTGCAGATTATTAAAATATAGTGTATATATGTATATATATATATATATATATATATATATATATATGGGTAAAGTAAAATACGTGACTTACTAAAGATGTTTTGCAATTTATACAGATCATACATTTAATGATGGGCACATTGACACATTGTTGATGATAAAACCAACTTCTGTCTTTGGCGAAGCTTGCTGGTAAAAATCATGACATGAACGCAAAGTTAAAGTGCATCGGTAAGAACGTTCATTTAATGGATATGTAAAAGGAAACCTTTTAATAATAATGTCACACCCTGCACGTACGAGCCCCGTGTGTGCCACACCCCCTCGCTCCTCGTGTGTATTTCCTGATTGAAACCACCTGTCGTGCTTCCGTTTGATCGTATCCTGCTGTGTCCTATTAGTTCCCTGTTAGTCTTTTGTATTTAGTCCGCGTCTGAGTTCGTATCCCGAGTTCGGTCATTGTGATGTCCAGTAGCGTTTCCCCGTCTGTCTGCGTAAATAAACCCTGTTTCCCTGGATATTCCTGTCTCGTCGCCTTGCTTGCCCCACGCTACCTGCATCCAGGCACGCTCACACCCGTGAACGTGACAAATAACAGAATAATTCCTAATATAAAATTCACCCATGAGCACTGGTGCTAACCCTAGACTTAATTAATATTTTCAAACTTACATTCAGGGCTTAAAGGAGCCCTCAATTTTTTTTTTGTTGCAGCCAACAAGTGTTATGCATCAAAAACATTTCAATTCTACAGTTTTGCACACATATAGCTCTTTAGCAGAGTCCTGATTTTTATATAGTCTATTGATTTTTAATGAACATGTTGCAGCTACATGTGAATGCACTGTAGTTCCACATAGTATTTTTAACCCTGTTTTTATGTAGCCTACTGATGTTTGTTTATTCAGGTGCCCCTGTGTGTTTTGCACAGACAGAATAAAGTTATATTCGATATCAAAATGATTTTTTTAGCACATTGGAATCAAAACTGGGAATCAGTAAGAATCAGAATCAATAAAATTCAAATGAATCGTAACCCAACTAGTTAACAGTAGTTATAACACGCCACTCTTGTATTTTTATACTTGCTTTGCAGAAATGAAGTCTTTATAATGTTTGGAAGTGAAGGATCCTTCTGCTGGGTTTCTCTTGGAGTTTTGTGAGGTAGGGTTAGGGTTAGAGTAAGGTACAGCTCCGGCCCTAATGCTAACTTCCTCGGAAGCTCACCCTAAATGTATTTAAACTAAAGCTGGCTCTTTGACAGCTGTACACTTGCAATGGTATATCTGCCCTGCTTGCACCTTACTTTGGTTTGCTAAACAGGTAAATGTAGACACGGCAAGCTTGCCTCTGACTAATTCAAGCACATGGTGACCAGATATAGCATTTTGTACCTGTAGAGTAATCTGCTGCACGGCAGCTCGGTCCTCTTTGTTCAAGGACAACACGTAGAGGGAAGCAGTAACGCCATCTACGCAGATCAGAGAGCCTGGGCCCACCACGGCGCAGCTGGGCTGCAGGCTGGACAGCCAAGGAGCATCGACTGACCTCTGAGGAAGGAATGTGGTCAAGAGAGTGTACAAACTACTAATGGTACACCAGTGAGAGGATTAAGCTGATACCTGATCCATAATCTCCCCGTCTTCAATGTTGAATGCAATGATGGTCAGATGGGAGTTTGGCACGACACCCAGTACCAAGACCTCTGTGCCGCCCCCCGAGTACACAGACTGGTACTGAACCGTGTCACTGCAGATCACATGACAACCATGTAAGGGGTTAAACAAGTCATCTTTCAAAATTGAAATAAGAGATTAAAAGCAGTGTTTCCCAATCCGGTCCTGGGGGGTCCAAATACAGTCCAGGTTTTTGCTCCCTCCCTGCTCCAGGAGCAAAAATGTGGACTGTCTGGCAGGGAACCCAGAGGGAGAAAGAACATGGACTGACTGTGGGTCCCCGAAGACCAGATTGGGAAGTACCGAGTTTAAGAATGAAGTTTTAAAAGCCAGTTTAAAGTAACAGATTAGACAAACTGAGGCAGAAACTAAGTATGCTACAGCCGTTTTCCCCTAACCTGTCTGGCAGGTTTTCCACCCATTTCTGGTGCCCACTGGAGAGATAGTGGAGGGACAGCGCGGCCTTCTTTAGCACAGCCACATACTTCACCATGTCCTGTACTCCTATCAAAGCAGCCGACTGGAAACTGAAAGAGAAGGCGGCACGTTACACGACAGCCTCTTAGCAGGGCTGCAGCGTGTAAAGATCTGTCACTGATCTCGGGGGTTCGGTGAGCCACCTGCCAGTGTCCAGCACCATCTCCCAGTTCAGACCCCCGATATTAGACTCCCAGGACCGCAGGAGGCGGCCATTCCCAGCAATCACCACGGCATCTAGATAACGGAGACGGGGGGTGGGGGGTATTATCAAAACACTGCAAAGAGTCTAAATGAGAGTGTGGTGGCACAGTCTCCATAACAGCTTCATTATGCTGGTCATTCTATAATGATATAACAAGGAGCGACAAAGCGCTCAAGAGCAGAAACACCGATATGATCACATGGCAAAAACCACTATCCAAATGTCACGGTCTACTGACAACTCAACTCACCTTGTCCATGGAACAGCAGGGTGTCTATATGCCCTTCTGGCCCTGTCTTGTCTACCTGTCTCCAAACTAAGATAAAAATAACATAATACTATTAAATTGCACAAGGGTTGCATGCCACGAAACACATATAGAAATGGTTTATTTACAAATTTATCAAATTGCTGTGAGACCTGTGTAAATGCACAGTATGAGCAGTTATTTTAAAACAAATTAATAGTTGACTTACAAAGGTCCCCGGTTCTGGAATTAAGTGAAGCCACAACGTTTTGCTCTGTAGCCAGGAGCAGTTTTTTAGATGCTTGTGACTGGGTATCAAAATAAGCAAAGCGGACTTTGCCAATATATTGCTGTCTCCTGTGTATAAGAAGCATACAAATTGGCAAAAATTAATAGCAAAAAAAATCGATATTCTGTAATTACTTCACACGGTTCAATTACAACGAACAGGTCAATCACACAGAAAGTGTCCATGGACCCTCTAACAACCGAGTCAGACTTTTTTTCGGTTTTAGGTCAATACATATCGCCAAAATAGGCGATAGTTAATAAAATACTAAACGCATAACTGACGGAAAACATTACATGTATCCAACTAGAAGCTAAACATGGGCATTCATAATGAATGTCACCATCTGGTGCTAAAACGCCGGCATGTTTGACAGTCGGAAGGATTCTGCATTAACACTATCAAAGAGATGAGCCCAGCGCTTCACTTGATTAGACACTCACCAGTCAAATTTCCCGACTTGATCTTCAAAAACAGCAAACGAAAAACGAAAAAGCAGAAAGAAATATACAAACCAAGATATAAAAATAGCCATAGTGCAACACAGTCTACTCCTCGTATGTCCCCAGATCTTCACAAATCCCCTTCTGGACGTATGTCCGACTTGCAAGAAAAAGGGAAATCTTAGCGGTGGCCTGCCTCAAGCTGTTGAATAAAGTGAAAAAGAAATTCGAGTGTTTATTTATATAATTATAGATATTAAATATATATACACAGTTTTACTATTTAAATATATATTAAAACAGTATACGAAATTTGATAGAAGCCGGACGAAAAAGCTTGTCTCAGGCAGTGCACAGTCAGCCTACGTTACCTGAGGACCACCAACCAGTAGAAATCCCATAATGCACTCGAATGGTCTCAACACAAGCAAACGGAAATGACATTTACTGCACCCAAAAAGTCTTTCTCTTGCATTCAAATAATGTCTTTTTTAATGATGAAAGTTTGTAACTTTTGAAAACAAGCAAATTTTCAGACTTTACGCGTTTATTTTTTATAATACCTAAAATGTAATCTGAAAATAGCTCAGTCACGCATTTAAAATGCCTTCCTGTGCAGCACATCGTTGTACTAACCGTTCTGAAGACGCTAAGAGTAAAGGCCTTACATTTCACAGGTAAGATTTCATAGATTCCTGATAATCTACATGGTGATCTTCACTTTTCTAAAGGTAGTTGGCAAATTTAGCCAATAGGGAAAACATTTTCGTAATGCATTACCTTGCGAACTGCCACGGGCAGAAATGTTAGGTAATTTTTTCTATATATAACATATACGCTTGTATTACTCTTTACCCCAAAAGATTTCCAGCAAATGATTCCCATAAAGTACGACAGTGGATTATTAATATGAGGAGGCGCAGATGGAAGCCATCGGAGAGATCGGTGCTGTGCTCAAGTCACTTCGAAGAGGAGTGTTTTGACAAGAGCGGTGCGACTGTGCGGCTGAGATGCTCAGCTGTGCCGACAATCTTTGCTCCCTCAATTCAAGCGAAGAAGGTAATTGACCTAATTATAACTGATATCGTTTTTTGGCTAAAATATATTATTGTAAAACATAAAAAATGTTGCTGTTCATAATTTTAAAACACCCATGAAAATATGCATAATCTAAACAATTTGTCAATTTAGTATTGATATAATTTCTTGCTGAATTAGGTTTTTTGTAATTTATTATTATTATTATTATTATTAATAATAATAATAATAATAATTTGTTTTTTTCTAACCTAATGCTCAGATTTTATGCACAGGATATATTATTTGTATATTTTTGTTAAAGAAATCATTGGTACGAAAGAATCCCAAAGGATTAGCGAGCGCATCAGGAGAGGTAATGTCCAGCGTTAGTCCTCCAGCGACCACTTCAGCAGCTGTTAGTTTGGACGCGACGCCGGAAGCCACTCCATTAAGTACTCCAGAGGTGTATGATCACAATTACGCAGTTTTAGAGTCACCAAGGCAACTTAAACAAAAAGTGGATGTTTTGAACGAGCAGTTGGAGATCGTAAAAAAGAAATTCAAATATGAGAAGCAGAAGTCAACCAGACTGCAATTGAAAGTGTCTCGTTTAATATCTCTGGTTAAAAGTCTTAATGATGAAGGACTTTATTGATATGACTGGGACAAATTTCATAAAAGAGGTGATGTATAAATTAATTATTGGTTAATATTTCCAGTCAACAAGCTTAGAGGTTTTGTATTATTGTGTATTTTAAATGCTTTCTTGTTGGACTGAGAGGAGAGAGTGCAACGATATTCCCATGCTGGATGGTTGTTTTAGCATTTTTAGTGCCTTTAGCAACAGAATATTTATGCATTTGAGTGTTCTCTGCATGGTATTTTTAGCAACGCCGAACATTCAGAGCCACTTGTTTACTTAAAATTGTTCATATTGCACAGCTATGCTGTGACACATAGCGATTCTGGCTTTTTAAATCCTGATTGTCATCTATATTCAAATAAAAGGCTAAATTAGTTAAAATGAGAAAGTACCTGGTTGAGTTAAACACCAAAGTGCTTGAGCAGAACTATACTCTTTCTATACTTCTATACCTTAGCCTGTCATGGCTGAGATTAGGGACCCTGGAGTACACTGGTATATTTATACACTATTTCCTACTGAGGACTGTCAGCTATTTTCATTCGTAAACGTAACCAACCTAAGAGAACTGCAATGAAGCTGTTAGCAAATAAGTAAAAACTGAATAACATGCTGTGTGAAGTTTAATTCAGCTGTGAAATCTACTTCGCTGTTTGAATGTGACCCACCAAACAAACCAAATTTTCATTAAATAAATGTATGAAGAGTTTGTTATTCTTTATTGCTTTGTTCAGAATTGTGTTTTAATATAATCAACCACCCAATATATACATATATGAATTTAATCCAATATATACCCAGTTTATTCCTTTAAAATCACAAAATTGTTGCCATAACTCATAGTTCAAATCCCACTATCCTTTGACATGGGCCATAATGGTATAATTCGGTTGTGATTAATGTAATTAAGAGGGACGTGTCTCATTTGTAAAATTACAAACCTTTTCTGTGACTCAGTTAATCCAATGGAAGATCATTATAGTATATAATATAAACTGCGGGACTGATATATGTGCAAGCTCAGCCTTTATACGTCATTTATTAATGCATTGTTTCTTGTGTGTAGTAATGTATAATTCTGAGAAAAAGGCCAATCTCTCAATATTTTGATGCAAATTGGGTGCAGCTTTTTAAAAAAAATTTTTGCAGTTATTATACTGCAAAAAAATACCTTTTAGTTGTAGTGTAAACATTTTCCACCAGATGGTGCAAGAGGCATTAATATTACATGGTGGTGCCATGGACGTGCGACGATGGTCCCCAGTCGTGCAATTATTTAATTTAATTGTGCCATAAAACAAACAACATCCTGCATGCAAGATGACATGTTTTGGAATGTATTTGTTTCTTTGTAAAATTATTAAGTTGTGTTCTATGCAGATGTTGAAAACCTTTTGCCGACTCCCGTTTATCTAGAGAGCATGTATTGGCAGTTTATTTTTATACTATTTGAATAAAAATGACATTATTCCTGTCAGCGTGTTTAATTTCTTCACATCCAAAAAGGAACAACCCAAGGAATTTAATAATTTTACTGCACAGTTAAAATTGTGATTTTTAAAATGAAATATCATCTGCACATAAAGCAAGTTCATCTCAACATACATTTTTTTCAAGTGTCATGTATGAATGAAGGTGTAAAAATATTATTTAATACAACTATTCATGAAATGCTGCTGTCTCAATATGCTGAATTTGACAAGGACAGATGCAAATACTGCATCACATTTTAAGATTCAAGATTTTTTATTTGTCACGTGCAAGTTATACAGGTACAACAAGCAGTGAAATGTATCCTGATCCGCTCTTTTAACTGTGCATCCGCTCTTTTAACTGTGCATTTATAGCACTCATCACAAAAACCGCTTGGGTTTTTTTAAATATAAAAAGTAAGTCTCTCTAAATCTTGGCTTAAGAACCTGTCAAATACATAAGCTCACATAATTAAAAGTAGTGAGATATATATAGAATTTTAATACAACAGGTAAAGAAGTTGCTGTTGAAGGACTTAGACTGCAAATATTCCATTGAGTGGGTCTATGCATTCACATGCTAAAAATGGGCTGCAGTTGTGTCTTTAACATTTGTGAGCTGATAACAATAATTGTCTTCTACTATGCTACTCTGTCTTTTTTTTTATTTAGGCTTGTTTATGGTTGTAATGGATGTGAACGCTGCACAGATGCTAAGTTTCTGACAGTGGTTGTGCTGGAGAAGAATTCTCTAGATGGATGTAGGCTCGTGTGGCTGGTTTTTGTGGGTATCATATGATTTCAAATAGGTGCTTTTGTCTCGACACTGAGGTCACAGTAGCACAAATTAAGGTTGCACTTGTACCTCATAAAATCTCAAAAGACAAAAGCACAGAAGCAACATGGAAATATAATTCCTATATCAACAAGGCAGTAGATTTATAAACAAGCTACTGTATTTATGAATAAAAAAAATCTATTTCACAAATATTACAATCATTACAGAAATTCCAGATGTACGGAAGGACTCACAAAATACAGCATACACTAACTTAGAATACAAGTGAAAGTTAGTAAATGTACCTTTTGGAAGAATGCAGAAAAACACAAATAACACACGGACATGTACCACTCTATACGAAATATATTGTTCTCCAGTATTTTGTTTCCTGACCCCCAACGTCACGGTGGGGGCGTTCCTGTTTTTTCAGATACGTCGTCCTCTTATGGGACTGCTCGGAGCGGGAGCCAACCAGAAATCATAATTGTCGCGTCAATGTTGGGCGTGACAGAATAGGCGGAGTTAAGACAACACCAGCAAGATGGCGGAGCGCATTGCTTACCTGCAGGCTTTCGTAATTTTACTAAAATTACGTCTGCACTCCCAGCGGCATTACATGACAGCTCTGTACATAACACGCAGACGCAGAAGGAGACTCCGGGCACGACGAATGGTATGAAAGATATGCGCATTTGTAACATTTAGTAGCGCTTTACCGATCCTGATAGCATATAGCTAGTTTCCATTTTCTCTTCTCATTTTTAGGCGCTGTTAAACAGGATGGTACGACGGCCGCATGCTGTGTGGGCACATCCGCGGGCACAGCTTTGGTGGGATACTGTAGTGCCTGACTTTGATTCGGAGCAGTTTTTGCAAAACTTTCGTATGTCGAGGGAGTCATTTGATTACATCTGCCGTCGTCTTCGCCCTTCCCTTCAAAAAAGAAATACAAACTTTCGTTTGGCTATACCAGTTGAAAAACGGGTTGGCATCGCACTGTGGAAACTGGCTACCAACAGTGAATACAGAAGTGTGAGTCATCTGTTCGGTGTTGGCATTGCTACAGCTTGTCACTGTTTGCAGGATTTTTGCAACGCTGTGATAAAAGTGCTGCTCCCTCTGCACATTGCATTACCAAATGATAGAAAGTTAGTTGAGATGGCAGATTTCTTCGATCATCGCAGAGGGACACCACAATGTGTTGGTGCAATAGACAGCAGCCATATTCCAATTATAGCACCAGAAGAATACCCTCAAGACTACTGTAATCAGAAAGGCTGGCATTCTATAATATTGCAAGGTGTGGTTGATGGAAAAGGTCTGTTCTGGGATGTGTGTGTTGGCTATCCCGGTAGTGTGCATGATGCACGTGTGCTGCAGCAATCTTATCTGTGGCAAGTGGTAAGCGATGGGCAGTTCTTCAGTCACCATAAAGTGAGTATCTCCGGACACCAAATGGGTCACTACTTAATAGGGGACGCTGCTTACCCCCTGCATACCTGGTTGATGAAGCCCTTCACTGACGCAGGCAAATTGAACGCACAACAACAGAGATTCAACGATAGGCTCAGCAGTGCAAGGGCAGTTGTGGAGACGACCTTTGGAAAACTGAAAGGTAGGTGGAGGTGTCTACTGAAAAGAAATGACTGCCATTTGGAGCTAACCAAGAAAATTGCCCTGTCTTGCTGTGTCCTGCACAACATTTGCGAGGAGTACGGGGATCACCTTTTGGAAGATATTCAGTTGCAGGAACAGGACAAGCAGCCTCTTGCTCACATATCGACAGATCCAAGGGAAGCGGAAGGAGCTGTTGTGCGCACGGCATTAAGTGATTATTTCAACAACTGATGTATATTAATACAGCCTGTATAGATGGGTATGTACCTGAACATTTTTCAGTGAAGTCCCTTTCAAAATTTCGATTTTGTACAGCCACTAATTATTATGTAGCAGTTCACTAATGAGCATGAAAATGGAAAAGTTGTTGTTGCAAACATTTATTAAAATATAAATATACAGTGAACTTTGTTGTACCTTTTTGAATATGTGTCTACACATAAAAAATGCTATAACCAAAAAGATAAAACTTTGGTATTCAACGAGTTATTTACATGGGGCACAAATAAGGTCTATGTGTCCTTAACCCTTCCTGCCGTGACCATCCTGTCAGCCAGCTTTAGCGGAGCATTATTTGACTCCTCTTGTGCTACAGTATCCTTTCCTCTCTCTCCTCACCCCTCCCATCAACCCTCTCCATATATGGAAGAAAATCCTTGAATGTCTTCTGCCTTCCATTTTCCTGATTGAAAGTAATTGCTTCATATCGCTTTGTTTTCAAGTCTAATTGATGGCCTGAAGTCATTCAGCACACTAACATCACACATAATGAAGACCCTGGAACGGCTGCTGCTTCATCTCCTCACACCCCACGCCTTCCATGCACTCGAACCTCTGCAGTTTTCTTATAGGTGGGTTTGGAGGATGCCATCATCAGTCTGCTGTGCAAGGCTTGCTCTCACCTGAACAATGGGGGCAGTGATGTCAGGATCATCTTCTTCAAACTCTGTATTGCCTAAAACATCATCCAGCCCCTCCTACTGAATGATAAGCTGACGGAGGTGAGGGTGGACTGTGCTCAGTAGCACTGGCTCACCACAGGGGACTGTGCTCAGTAGCAGTGGCTCACCACAGGGGACTCTGCTCAGTAGCACTGGCTCACCACAGGGGACTGTGCTCAGTAGCAGAGGCTCATCACAGGGTACTGTGTTCAATAGCACTGGCTCACCACAGGGGACTGTGCTCAGTAGCAGTGGCTCACCACAGGGGACTGTGCACAGTAGCACTGGCTCACCACAGGGGACTGTGCACAGTAGCACTGGCTCACCACAGGGGACTGTGCTCAGTAGCACTGGCTCACCACAGGAGACTGTGCTGCCCCCTGTCTTGTTCATCCTGTTCACCTCAGACTTCAAGTATAACTCAGAGTCATGCCACGTGCAGAAGAAGAGGTCAACACTGTAATTGTGGATTTGTAATGCTCTTCCTAATTCTCACATGATTGAGAGCTCCCGGGGGCCGTGTATCTATTCTGCAAAATGTCATTATTTTAAGCCAATCTATGCCCGGCAATATGGGAATTTAAGAGTTGTCACCTCTGTTTCAGTGGTCACTTGTTATGAATAACAATACTACTGTTCTATTTGACATGTGAAGAGCACTTTCCTCCCAGTTAAGTCAAAAATGTGCACCTGCCCCCCTGCCCCCCCCCCCCACATTGGGGACGATGGTGGTGCAGGAGGTAGCGTTATTGTTCGGCAACTGTAGGGTTGCAGGTTCGAGCCCTGGTTCCCGCTGACCCCATCAAAGTGTTCTTGAGCAAGACACTGAACCCCCAATTGCTCCCGGTATGCAGGTTGGCACCTTGCATGGCAGCCTCCACTACTGGTGAGTGTGAGAGAGAATGGGTGAATGTGAGGCATAATTGTAAAGCGCTATATAAATGCAGTGCATTTACCACATGCACTTTTTGAGCCTCAAACATAGAATTTCATAACATTTGCATATCTCCTAAGGAGACTAAGTAACAACTCGGTTTTTATATACAAGTAGTACCCATACATGCATTATAAAAAATTGAGTTGTTATTCTAAGTCCTTTTTTAACCAAAGTAATAAAAATGGAATTTGTAAGATGAACTTTGACCTTGAAAAAAGAAACTTCGATTTGTGCAAAAGTTAAATTTAACCATAACATGAATTTTTTTCTCTCTCTCGAGCTTTCAAACATACGTTCTAGCTTAGCCCAGTAGCTGTAATAGTAAAATGAAATACAACTCATAAAAAAGATATTTTTTGCCATTTGCATTGAAGAATAGGCACTATATCTCAAAGGGATTTTATAAATCAACAAAAACATTTCTGAGCGTTGGAAGGTAGGAATAATTCACATGCCAAATTATGTCAAAATCAAAAATGGTAATGCAAAAGCCATTCATTGAACTGAAATGGAATAATACTGCAAACAAAATCCCATACAGATTTTTAACAACAAAAATGACATGTTTTACCTGAAATGCTTGCCTAAAACGCCATCTGAGCACTGTAGTGCTGTAGTTTCATGGCACTTGCTCTGGCTGCGTGGTGTTTGCCTGATTTGCTCATGTCATGGAAGTTTCCTCCAGCCGTGCAAAGACATGAGGTTCAGTTTATTGACATCTCTAAATTGTCTATAGTTTGATTTATGCTTGCATGTGTGTGCCTTGCAGTATACTGGTACCTCATGGGGAATCTCCCCTGCCTGGGGTCCTGCTCCCCCAGAAGTAGGCTCCAAGGCAATCCTGGCTGGGGCTAACAGCTGAAAACTGGATTACCTCTCTCCATCTTAGTTCTGCTTTTGTAATTTGAAGAGCAACTCTCTCCTCCAGGACCAAAAATGAAAATCTGGTCCATTATGTGTCCAACCTTTGGGTTCTCACTGAGAGAATGTGGGGCTTCCTTTGAATAATCCTGTTTATTTCCCACTCTGCATGCTTGTCTCTCTGCTGGGCCCGGCATCCCCTACTTTGGTGCACCACTGCTGTGCACCATGCAGTGGCCATGAAAGACAGGCTCACCTCAACCCCTTGAGAAAATTGGTTTGAGAGACCAAATGGGCGAGTGTAGCATCTGGGACGACTCCATCTGGACCAGCTTAAGGATGTGCTAAATGCATTTTGCTGGACCTTTTCCCAACCCACATGGGTATTACTAGGAATGCAGGCAGCTGTAAATCTGAAAGAGTGGGCACTGACTTCTGATGTGGTGCAGTCAAGTGACATAAACGGCCTCAAGCTCAGCTATATTTATCGCCATTGAGTTTTGTCTTACTAAAATATAGCTTGAATAGAAAATAAATAACGTCTAATAAAAGTAAACATCTGTAAATATTTCAGTTTAATCCTCTTTAATCATGAAAATGGTAAAACAAATTCTATTTAGGACTGGTTCATTTAGGAATGATTCATTTTGGAATGATTCATTTAGGAATGATTCATTCAGCATCCTTCTTTCATCCATTTATCTTGGACACGATGGAGGGGTGTGTAATTGGCCATCAATTTGACATGAATTCACTGAGTGAGCTGAGTTGTGAACAATGATTGATCAACTACTCTTACCATAACGTCTCTGTATTTCCTTGTTAGAATTAAATTGGCCTTGATTGAGTTTACCACTGAAACTTTTTCT
>JAODUD010000107.1:2857470-2868546 GCA_026784285.1 Stomatorhinus walkeri
TCTTGAGTTACGACCCGAATGCCGGTGGAGGCCAAAATATGTGTCCGGATGTGATCAATGAGCTGAGATGCCCGAGATACGCCCGAAAGCGTCAGTCTGAGCCCAAATATGCGGCCAGAATTTGTGGGCATCACTTCGGTCAGTGCAGTGCTTTAAATAGGTAATTTCGCTAATCGTTATCAAAATTGCCCCCAAAAAGCTAGAAAAAAGAGAAGGTAAAGAAAGCAATCATGGGGTTCGTGTGATTGATCTCGCTAATATGTACAGCATGTCGAAGAAAAGATTTGTATAAGAAAAGATTTGTATAAGGAAGGTAGTGTTGCTAAAGGTGTACCTCAAATTAGTAAGTTACGAACAACAGAGTTAGACGAGGTAGAAAGGCTATTATTAATGTGGATAAATGAAAGGCAGATGGTGAGCACACTGGTAAAATTATTGCTGTTTCTGGTATATTACGCACGTTATACATCCCTTTTTATTATGAAAAGGTTAGGTAAGGGGTGCTTTGGGAGGTTCGCAACGCATTATGGGTATTTCCGTTATTTCTTATGGGGAAAATAGTCTTGACTTACGACCAACTTGAGTTACGACCAGCCCTCGCGAACGAATTGAGTTCGTAAGTCAAAGGTCCACTGTAAGTTTGTGATGATCCTGAGACAACTTATGACCAAGCTCCATGTTCACTTTGGCCAGTAGGGGGCATTAGGAAGCCAAAAAATGTTGGTGTCTGTTGGTAGAACTCTTGCTGTTGTACCGTTACGGGTATTTTAACTGATTTTCTACATTAACGACATCCATGCGCTTGTCTTCCAGTCGCGAGGTACAGGGTCCTGGGGAGACCACTGTACCATCTATATACCTACTGGAACCTTTCTAAACGGTACTCAGTTTTTTCAGCAAACGATAATTAAATCATTTTCTCAAAATGTTTCTTAGTCTGATAACTGATAGCTTTAAATGTTCAGTTAAAATCAAATTTAGTATTTTGCAATTCATCACATTATTCTAATATTCACTCCTTGACACCTATAACGTAATTCATAATAATTATTAATAAATTAAAAATGTATTCTCCCGTGTTCCTGTATTATTTTAATCTGGCAGAGAAATAAATTCGGTTTCAGCAGATGTTCTGCCCAACAGAAAAAAAATGCACTTGCTACACTGCGGATAAATGCAGATTAAAGTCTGTGTTTGTATCGTTTTAACGAGCGTGAGTGAGTTTTCTCAGACGGCATTTAAAACTGTTACTAGTGTCGGGGTCATTATCGTCCAGGTGATGAATGGCAAAGTGATTGTCCTTTAGCCTACTGACGGTCTCTGCAACTCTGCAGTCGGATAAGTTAACAAAAAAAAAGAAGAAAAATATTAGACTTTCAATGGGTGTGTCTTAACCTGCGGGATTCTTCTTCATTATAACCATTTGAAGGAAGCGATTGCGGTGTCATTCTCATCCTAAACGAAAAGCACGCATTCCCCCAAAGAGCTTTTCCTGAAATCTATGGACAAGTCACAAAAATCAGTGTTTTATCCCGCGGTGGCAAAGCACAACACGGCAATCCTGGACTTCTGACTGACACCCTGGCGTATTTACTGTTTTTCCTTTATGGATGCATTTCTCAGTAGCTTAAATGATATTTTCAAAAAGGAGATGATACTTTAATGTGGTTTTTCCTGGAGATTATGTTTTAACTCGTCGTCAGTCAGTCACTAATGCTGAAATCTATCAAAGGCATCTCTCTGCAACTTAGCAATGGGACGCAACTCGCTAATTTTCGTTTTTATAATTAACGGGATCTGCGCGTTTCGTCCTGGAAGAAACCTTCAGCCTGACATGTAAGTAGGTCACATAAGCTGCTTTATGCTTCTTTTAGATTGCCCGTGCATTCTTAGAATTTTCGTCATTCATTTGAATTTGCACTTTTAAATCATATTTTACATTGCCTATTACAAATCTTTCCATGCAAGTCTATATATGTGTAGTTTCCATTGCTTTTAGTGTGTTAATTACCACGTCATTACTCTGAGGGTGACGATGCATAATGTTGCCGGTGCTCTGACGTTTTGGCATAGGCTACTTAAGAATAGTTTACTAGTAGTGCAAATTTATTGCTACATCAATCGATATGTCATACTTGATCAAAATAGCATACCTGCATATTTTAAAGACGGTAAAATAGTCTGATAGGAAAATTTACGATGCCAAAATAAGCTATAAGCCTATTTATTGCTAATATAAGGCCAGGTGCTCTAATAAGGAAATTTACCCAATCAACATAGAATGCTTATAGTTTTTTAACAGCGGTAACCCGTTCTGATAAGGAAATACAAGCTATCAGACCAAAATAACTATAGTTTTTAACGGTATAACTACAATAATTACACTATAACCGTATAATTACGCGTATAAACCATTTCTATTTGAAAAACTCTAATCAGCAGTGGGCAGCTTTTTGCAATCAAGATCCAAACGAGTTGCCCCATTGTCTCACCTGGTTGGCAACTGCCCCCAAAACACTGCCCGAAAACTTGTCCTATGTATTATCATATTAATTTTTGAATCATTATTAGGTATTTGCTACATAGCTTATTCACCATTTTAGGAGGTCCCAGGCTCGATTTGTTGACTTTTTGTATCCACAAAAAAAAATTAAACTCACCGGATGATGACATCAGACTCTCAATGCACACCGACCTCAGTCATCATTCCAAGTGATCGCACCAGTGTAATGTTCTGCATCTCTGTGGCCAGATTCTATCCTCACAACAAAATCTCAGCAACAGCATTATTAGCACACATAGTTTACTTAATGAAAAACAGCTTATGTTGCTTGCAGGTGAAGAATATTTCTGTAAATCAGAGGATGCTATTCAGTCTGTTCATAGCTTAACCACTTAAATATTGTTGTGTTTTAATTACTCTGGAATTTACTCAGCCACCAATGTGTGTTTATTAAGAACACTATGCCTGCATTTACACCCTTACATCTTATCCAGTAAAGGACAGGTGCCAGTGAATATTGCTGGGTAGGTAGAGTTTAGTTTCTCTTCCAAGACTCAACTTTTATAGCACTCTTTTTATTGGTTTTAAATAGCGTCTTGGTTTATTGTCATTTACTAGACTTCATACAAGGTACTTATTTGTACATTATAACTTCTGTTCTTGACTTACTTGTAAGTGGTACTGTGGCGTTTCATTAAACTACAACCTGGATTTTTTTTCTATTTAAATGAGTTGAATGAGTGATTTTTTATGGTTTCGAAAAAATGGGAGATGTACGGGTAGTGGGGAGAAACATCTGTGAACGACGGCTTCCAGATCACTGTACAAGACGCTGATGTCTGAGTAATGACTAAAACTATTTTTGATGTTAGCATGACTTATTCAGTTCAAGTAAGTCTATTTTTATATAGTTCCTTTCACAACAATGTCCCATGGTTCTTTACATGGGTGTGTTGTGATGCATTACAACATCATTAAGACAGAACAATACAAAAACAGGGAAAAGGAAAGACAAAGAAAAGGAAGGAAGAAAGAAAGAAAGACAGATGATAATGGAGGCAACTGATAGTGCTGAAGGGTTCAGTTATGAAATTCCATTAATGTAACAATGCGCTTATTTTAGATGTGGCTCCTAGGTGTTTGAATGGATGTTTGCTTTGGGAGCATGAAGCAATGTGCTAGTAAGTTTGCTGGTCTATGTGCTGCCCCCTGCAGGCCCAATGTGTGCGCTGCCCGACAGCTGACACTGGTGGGCCAGACGCAGCCTTGCGTCCAGGCCATCGTGCACATGGTCAAAGTGCAGCATCAAGGCTGCGCAGGACAGGTGTGGTGTGTCGGCTACAGGAGGAGGTGAGCCCCGTCTGTGAGTGTGTGTGACACGGCCACCTGCTCACCAGGCCGTCTACTCCGTCTCACTCCGCGTAGTCATGATGATTTGAGAAGGAAAACGCTCTGTCAATCACCCAAAACTAACACAAAAAAAACCTGAAAACTGCAAAAAACAAATAAACAAAAAATTTCCACAGCTGTAGACTGTTATATCTGTGCAGGATTTGAAAAATTGTGTTTTGCAGGAGGAGGTCTCGTGTGTAAAAAAAGTTTCACATCTCTACCTCCCTCCCCCATGTTTACACTGGCAACCGAATCCTGGTCTGAATCCGGCTTCTGTTCCCGTCCTGAGACTGAAGTTAGGAGCAGAATTGGTTGGGTGGGTTAAAATGCATTTCAGCTGTTTGCCGCGCGCTTAACAAATGGCAGCAAGCTTCAGTCATGGCTCAAGTTTGCAATGCAGAAATTTTGGGAAGGGAGAGGGGGGGTTAAAAATATTATTGTGAGTTTTGTTCGAGATGAGCGGTTGGGGATGTGCTCACGGACCCGTGCCAGGGAAATCAAATCCAGGGCCTGCTGGGAGATGAGAAAGATGGAAACCCAGGATGGAAATTGATCTCTTTGTCGAGGGACAATTATTAGAGTTTCCCATCAACCATCCCCACTTTGGATCAAAGGAAAGTTCAATTCTTTAGAATGCTCACAGCGCTGGGACCAACACTGAGAACTTACAGAAACTATTTAATGAACAGCGTGACACTTGGGAGGGAAATAGAATTAACAAGCAGTCGTCTAATTGGTGCAGCCGTGGGTCAGTTCTGAGAGTGACCTTACACTGCACACTCTGGAAAACCTCTGTTTGAATGTGAGACCCTTCTTCTCTGTTTCAATGTCAGTGAAACATCATAGCTTCATCGCTGTTTTCTGATAATGCGCATTCACCTGGGATGGAAAAATCACCAGCAAAAAAAGCACAGCAGTTTCCAAACACAGCATAAAAATTCTGCTTTGTTTACCAGTTTAAGAAAAAGAAGAATGTATTTAATTCTCATTGTACACATACAAAAAAAAGTGCTGGTAAGTGGTGAAGAGACATGCTAACTAATGGGAAGTCTAGACCCAGTGTAATCTGCCATTTCATCCCCAGAGCCAGTCATCCTTTTAGCATGACAAAGCAGGGAAATAAGAAGATCACGTTAAAGTTGTGTTGTATTTTTCCACATTTTTTCTGTCTTCGCCAACAGATTCACGTCAGGTTTTTTCAACGGCGTCAGTACCAGTAGATGTGAAAAAACAGGGTGTCCATTATGACATGATACATTCATGAATGACATCCTGTCTTTGATGTAATCCAGCCTTGTGCCTGAGATAGCCCCCCCCCTCCCCCCACAATCCTGACCAGCATAACTGGTTATAAGATGGATGCATGGATGGATGGATGGATAATTTACAGTAGTCTTAGTCAACTCAAGATGGAGTGGGCCTCTTCTCTTCTGTCGCAGGATGGCCTACTACACAGCTTACAGGCAGGTCTATAAACAAGACCACCAGACTGTCTACAGGTGCTGCCCTGGGTGGTCACAGCTCAACGAAGAGCCAGGTTGTCTTTATCGTAAGTCTCCCTTGCACCCTCCTTACAGCTCACACCTTTATTTTTCCTTTTCCCCACAAGTTACACACTATTGTTTGCCTGTATAGCAGACCTACCAAATGTTATGTTGCAGTTTTAAGACAGAAGCATCTCAGCATGCAGATCTGCCATGGATTTCCTCCCAAACTCATTGTCATGTTCTAAACCATTATAAAAGCCACCTACACCATCAGTGGAGATGCAGGAAGTGAGTTGGTGTGCAGAGAAGGTATAGAATAGACTTTTAAGGTTGATTTTGTCCTAACTCTGAGTTAGGTTTCACACTGAACCACAAACCACTGAATGTAGAGAGTGGAAAGTCCAATGTGGTGGAAACTCATCTAAAAAGTCCATTCACTCACCCAGCTGCTGTATTTGCCTGTGTGCTTACAGTTCCTGTCATACCCACATCTTACAGATATAATGCTGTTCCATCCCATCCGTACCCTATTCCCATTTGCCCTATGCAGGACGCTAGAGGCTTAAGGCAGGGAATAACCCTGGATGAGGTACCAACCCATTGCAGAGCACACCCACCATTCACGGCCGCTTGCCAAATGTAATTCCCTTCAGTCTGTTTGTGGACCATAGAGGGAAACTTCACAGGGTGAACATGCAAACCCCACCCAGTCACTAACCACTGCACCACCATGCCATGCATAATGCCCTCGCTGTAATTACTGTCATCAAATCATTTTTTGAAAATGATGCTGTATCAAGTGAAATGCAATTCATGTTACATTAATCAAGGTATATGTGTAATTTATGTCGTGATGTGACGCTGATGTGTAATTTATATTATTTATGATGTGCATATCATGTGCATATGTATAGTGAGCCACATCATATCTATTTAAACAGCTGGAAAACACCTGAATTTGAAATGGCTTGAGCTCCAAGGCACCATGACCTCCTGTGACCTTTTGGCCATACGTTAGGTTCCTGTGCTGCGCACAGCAGGGAATGCATCCCTGTTTGGAAGAAGAGAGTTTCCTGGTTCTGCTCCTCAATTTCAATGGCCTCTTTGTGTCAGTTAGAAGGTTACAGCTTATACAGTGGATAGATTATACTTTTCTCCCTTCATGACCACTTTTTCAAAGTTGTTCTCCTCTTTGTTAAACAGTTTTGTCTGTGTGGTATAAGACTTGGCCAAGCTTCATAAGTTGCTGAACTAATTACTTCTTTTTGGAAATTGTCATGTGTAAACAATGGCTAGGTGCCTTGATAACACTTTACTCAACATAAAAAGCTTACTGAAACATTTTGGCAGGTGGCTTCTCCATTAGAGTCTGCACACATCAGACTCCTAAAGAAAATCATTTCTGAGACATCTCTGGGGGAGATCAGTATGAGTATGGTATGTGGTTGATGCTTCATGTTTGATGTTCCTGACGTGCCGCTGAAATTTTGAAATCTCTTTGCCTGGGTCATTACTGTATATCAGAATAAGTCTAAAAAATGCGATTATATTCATGGATATATTCAGATCAACTCTTTAATTAGCGTAACCAAGCACATGACTGCATTTCCCGATTGATACAAAATCAGATGCCTTTGTAGTGTAAATGAATCCTACATTTGATGAAGTGACAGAGCCTCTGAAGCCCCCTGACCCTAAGGGACATGTCAACTTATGACAGTCCCGAAGTTCCACTGGAGGAAAAGGTGGGTAGGGTCACCTTCAAGAAGGTCTAACAACTAACAAGTCAGCTGGGGACAAAGTATCTATCCATTTGTCATCCCTGTTAGCCACAGAATAGCAACCAAATCATTGTGGGACCAAGAGGAAGTCTCTGCTAATTACCCTGGAATAAGAATGGATGCCTGTGCCTGTTTTGGGTGGCCTTTTGTCAGGGGAAGCTCACTGCAGGGAAATAATCACAACAGAAAAAGGACCAGGACTTGGCTGCTTGGAATAGCGAGGTAGCAGGGAAAATAACTTAGTGGTCATTAATGTGCATTATGTAGTGGGGCACTTCTCAGATATGATGGTCGTGCTTTAGATTTGCATAAGAATCTGAATGGTAAATCAGAATGAAAACACCTTGTGCATCACTTTTGGAAATGCGTGACGTATATAGTCTTTAGCACTGGGAGGACTGTCCTGTCATGACGGTTGCACCAAGGGTTCAGAAGAAAGTCTGTACTGTGTGTATTATTCATGGCTGAGAAGACCATAAAGCTTTATTTAATTTGAATTGATATCAGAATGGAAATTTTATGTGAAGATGTCTTCATGCTGTATGGCTAGTAATTGAATAATCATATTGTCATTTCTTAACACTTTTATAAAATTGTTTATTAAGATGTTGCCTCACATCCCTGGGACCTGGGTTCAAATCTCCGCCGGGGTTCCATGTGTGTGGAGTTTGCATGTCCCTCCCTGTGTCATTGTGGGGTTTCCTTCAGGTACTCTAGATTCCCCCCATGGTCCAAATACATACAGAAGCTAATTGGAGTTACCAAATTGCCCGTTGGTGTGTGTCTGAACCGTCTGTGAGTGTGTCCTGCAATGAGTTGGCCCCCCATCCTGGGTTGTTCCCTGCCTTGTGCCAATAGCTTCTAGGATAGGCTCTGGACCCCCCTCGACCCTGAATAGGGCAAATGCTTCTCGATGTATAAAAGCACATCTTTGCTAAATGCTAATGCTTGACAGCTGCTTTGTCAGAGAGGAAGATCCAGTGAGACCTGTTGACATTCCTCCTCTGGGTCAACTGATAATCCGCACACATAAAGCCTCTTTGTTGTGGAAGAGAATCTGTGTAATGGCTGGAGGCACAATGTGTTAGAAAATAATTTCATGGCATGTTGCTGAGTATCGGGAATGACTGAAATTGGCCCGGTTACAGTCCTATGTCACTACTGCTCCTAATGAAGACAGCTGGATTGGCCTATTGTAAGGAACCTCTGCATCCTCTTGTTGGCCAGAATTTGCTCTGTGGTACCATCTCAAAAGAAAAAAAAACTCTTTTTACTCAAACCACTCCTGGAAACATTGGAAGCTATTTCATATAGTGCTTTCATATAGTGCTCCGAATAACCATAAATGAGTTATGGTAGAATTAAAACATAATTTCACAAAGTTTTTGAGCTGATTGTAGATGCTAAGAATTAGACTTATTGAGTCCACTGTGGAACATGTGCTCCATTAGTCAAGGCTGGCAATATTTTGAGATCTAAATATTATTTGTGTGTTTAGTGAATGAAATACTCTCTCGGTTACTTGCTTCCTCATATTGCCAAGAATAACAAATTCTGCTTGATTTTCATTACAATCCTATGGCAATAGTGTATTGAAATATCATCAATAAACACAATTATGAAAAGAAGAAAATAAATCTCATTCTACTGCCAATGGATGACCTGCGTTTCCGTGATTCAGCTGTTGGGAAAATGGTGAGAGTTATCGGGCAGTAATAAAGACCAGGAAGTTAATATCAGCAGGTCACATCCTGCCAAAACGAACAGGCTATCTATGGCAGAGCGATGTGGACGTGTCTGCCACTGGGACCATCAGTCCAGGGCTCTGGGAGTTCAGACTAGTGTGATGTGTAGGAGAACATGCCAGAACCCAGCCAGGTGTCTGAGATGAGGCCAGATGGTTGTCTGGAGATGTTTAGACTGGAGTTTAGAGTTAGTGGTCCAGCTTGCGAACCGTTGAAAGGAAGACAAAATTACCCCGTCATGGAAATTCGTCTTTCCCTGTGTCCACTTGGTGTTACTGGCTGGTGTACAAATGACCTCCTTTTGTCACCTATTCAGTGGGAAACAGGCCAAAAGTGCAAAGCAAAGAATAAACCAGGAATTAAGGCAGTAATAATAAGGAGCTGAATCATAGTTTAGCCATTGCCAGGAAGCCCTTCTTGCCTCCCTATTCATGGTTATAATGTGTTTGAATTAGCAACAATTATTTTAAGCTACTTATGTGGACTGAAGTTGAAATTTGCAGATGAAAAAAAACAGTACATATTAGACAATTCAAAATGAAGAGATTTGTTGGAGAAGCATCTGTTAGCTTAACCAGGGGCGATTGTTGGTGTTAGTCAGTACTATGTTTTGATGCAGACTGAAAATTGCTGGTGTCCTGACATTGCTGAGCTGCTGTGATGAAGGAGAGCCACGAGGGTCGGCACTGTGGAAAGAATGTAAAGGACCTTCTGGGTCTCTTAGAGCACTTGCCCAGTGCTAATAAGACTTGCGTCGATCAAATCTGACTAGATCTGACTCATGTTTCATCAGAACATTGAACTTCGTTCATATTTTATATGAGACCTGTAACTGTAAAGCTTTGGTCTGCAGTTCCCAGCACATCAAAGCAGGCTTTGGATTTGAACGTGAAGCAGAATGAGAGCAGTGCATTGACATGAACTCACATGAAGACTCCTAAACGATAGAAGCAAACCTGCTGATGTTAAATCGAATCTGCGTGCATTCGCAGGTGGCCCTCTCGGTCTGGCCGGGAACACTAATGGGCGACCTCTGCAGACGTGGCCTTTCCCTCCACATCGCGCTCCTAACGTGGCCTGATATGACCGGAATGGAGTTTAATCGGCATGCTGACGGGGGTAGATTCACTTTTTTCCTGTTGTACCAGGATCCGATACGGGAAAATTTCTGGAAAAGCACACCTAATTGATTTATCTCGTTCTGTGCATCTGGGGCTTGGTGGCTTGTGTCTGTGTGTTTATGAACTGCAAAATAGATAGTGCTAATTGAACAGTGATGGTATTTATATGACTTCCCCAAGAGGGTCATATCAGCACTGTTAATTTCTCTGTGCACATACATGCACAAATCTAGCTTTGCCGTGTGTGTTCATGCACTTGTATGTACAAGGCAATTTGTTGTTGGAACTTCAGTTGTATTATCGTAATGTCAACAGCTCATACTCTGAATGTCCATATGACCTGTTTTCTTTACTATATCTCCTGTTGGCTTTTTTTTAAACTATAATTTATACCATATCTCAGTGGAGCCCAAAACATCACTAAGACTATGAACATGGCCTTTCATTTTGCATACATCCATTTTTGCCATACAGTTTCTCTTTTTCTTTCTTGGTCCTGGGTATGATGTTAATCTGCATCCAGCCCTGCGAAGATGTCCTCCAACTTTCAGGGAAAAAAGAGAAACTGTTACTCCCGCCACTGAAAAAAACTCACACTGGTCCATTTGGACTAGTGTGGTGCTGGGGTATCTCCTGCTGTCGGACCTCATCCCTGCGGTGGTTTGTCGTGTGGTGGGTGCAGCAACGTGCTGTAATCAGTGCACGCTCCTTACCTCCCTCTCTAACCACGTGAACTACTCAGGGTGACTGGGGGTACAGAGCCTATGGGCGCAAGGCAGGGAACAACCCAGGATGAGACATGAACCCACATTCACACCTATGGGCAATTTGGTAACTCCAATCAACTTGGGCATTTTTTTGGACTGAGGGGGGAAATCAGAGCATTTGTCGGAAACCCCACAATGTCACAGGGAGAACTTGCCAAATCCACACACTCGGACCTTGGTCCCAGAGGTGTAAGGCGACAGTGCCCCCTGCTCCCTATTAATGTCCTCATACTCTATTGTGACTCTCCCTGCCGGCCCCTGGAGGATGGGCTCCCCCTTT
>JAODUD010000107.1:2872587-2884062 GCA_026784285.1 Stomatorhinus walkeri
AAGCCCCCAGTGAGTAAGCCATAGGCGACAGTGGCAAGGAAAAACTCCCGAGAAGGAAGAAACCTTGGGAGGGACCATACTCAAAGGGGGAGCCCATCCTCCAGGGGCCGGCAGGGAGAGTCACAATAGAATATGAGCATTATGATGCTCATATGATAAATACGAGCTAGATAACATTTTAATAACTCTGCACTATTAGTTACGTTATTGACTTACACTTAAAGACATTAACCTATCATGTTGAAAGACCTTATGTAAATAAATGAGAATGAAAGGTGGCTTTGTGATACATGCCACTAGGAAACAGTGGCATGTATCACAAAGCAGGATTACTTGCTGTGCTGGCTAACTTGTCGGATTTAAGATACCATAGTTAAAATGGACTTTATTTTTGTTCACTTATATTTAGGCCAGACTACCTTAAACCTGACATTTTATCAGACTAAGCAAGAAATCCTGCTACGTGATACAGGCCCCTGTTCTTAGCAGATGACTGGCTACATGTGGGTCAAACACTGCTGCTCTCCAGGGCTGGACTGGCCGTCTGGCATACTGGGCATTTTGAAAAAACCCTCTTAAGCTGTTATTGTTTTAGCTGTTCCGTTGATTAACTTATTCCTGCATTATGAGGCAATGTCTCGGCCAAGAGCAGCAGAGAAACAATGCCAAAGCAGGCGGCCGACCACAGCAAAAACTCAGAGCTTTTTCTCTGGTAATCTCTCATCATGTTTTTTTTGGTCATTCAGTTATGAAAACGTTATTTAAAAAAATCAAGTCTAATGAAAATACTGGAATGTGATCAACGGTGTTTTTTAAGCAGGATAAAAGGAGGAATCTTGATATGATGATAATTTACTCTACATAGTCCATTTCCCTTTTTGCTAATAAAAGTTTGTCTGGCTGGTTTGACCAGGAATGTTTCTTCTCAAGAGAAGAGAGAAGATTGTGGAATGAAAGAGGAACAGAAACCCACACGATGTGCAGTTATGGCACAGATTCTCAGCTGTGCAGAAGCATGCAGATGTTCAGGGATGAGTGTTCCATCTTTGAGCCATAAATCACGCCTTTACCACCAAGGGTACCAACTCTATGAAGCTCAATCTAAAAAGCTTTACCAGTAAATGAACGATTGTTTAGCACGGCCTTGTATTCTGAGGCTTTACTGATTTAACTTCCAGGAGGGCCTCTATTGTAGTCCTGTCAGTCAAGGAACCCAACTCCAACTTCTCTAGTCAAATATTCAATGGGTCTGAAGCTTTGAGTTGCTTGTAAATCTAAGTCGGTTTAGGAAAAGGCAGTGGCACCTGAGCTCTTTGGCTTTTGTCTTGCTTTGTGTTTCTTTCTGAAGCAAACTTTGAATGACACAACGACCAGGAGGCTCCAGTCTGTGAGTCGTTATTCCCATTTATGTCCATGCTCACTGAATACAGGATGGATGCTTTGTCAGCCTTATGTGGATAAAGACATTTCCTCACAACAAAACGGGATGGAAGACTTGAAGGCAGGTGTTAATTAATAAGGGGGCTTATTTTACAAAACGGAAACAAACTAGATTATGAGGGGTCAAAAGAGGGTATGACTGGAACCAAGGAAGGGCATAGCAACAGGATGGGTTGACGTCAATGACTGGACTGGGGTGCACAGAATTGGTTTGCTTGGCACAAACGAGGAAACTGGGAGTGATCAACACGAGATGCAAGACTATCGAGTAACATAGCTTGTTAGGGCCACACCAGGGAGGAGACAGGAGGGTGAGGCGGACATGGCAGGCAAGACATGGTGGACCTAAAAATGTCTGTATTTATTTACCTGTTCATTAGCAGTTGCTTTTATTAATGATATTTAATAAAACCCCATTGCTGTTTGCCTGGGCCTTAGTGTCTACTACCTTTCTTTTATTCATTTTGATAAACCCTTCTTTTGAGTACTCTGGACTGGATACTAGGGACAGCCTGTTATCTAGCCAGCATCGAGCTGTTCCTTTAGAGTGTGAGGTTTGTGTCCTCATCCCAGTACCTTGTAAAGGAGTGTGAGAATACTGTTGTTAAGCTAGACAGCACTAAGGAGCCAGGGATTGCTCCCCTCTGAAGTCATTGGAGATGTGAAGTCAGCATCTCCAGCTGCAGATCTTTAGCAGAAGAGATGTTTCACAGTCCACGTCTGGCCTGCTTTACCACGAAGACCCAAGTGGATACTCCAAGCATGTTTGGGCCCAGCAGTAGTGTTTTACCCAGATAAGGGCTGAAACATATTTGATCTTGTTTTTGCCTTGATTTCAGATTTCAGTATATAGTTTATTGTTATGGATGGCTTTGGCTTTATTTTTTGAAAAAACATTTAGTTTTCAGATGTAAATCGCAGGCCAAATGATCACTATCCACATTCTTCAGCAGTTCCTCATCGGGATCTGTTAAAATAGTTTACACTTTCTTAAAGAAACACTTTTTTTAGGCTTTACCAAGCATGGAGAACTTTCAACCCTAAGTGTCTGAGGTAACTTTCCACAACCACACTTCTGGACTTTGCTCTCTGGTCCATCGAGATGTTCCTGCGCTGCTTCTCATGAGACCTGCTGCCTCTTGCTGGCAAATCCGGTGACAGTATCTGAATTACAGTCATCCTGAGCCGGTCAATGGGGGAAAACCAGTTAAGGAAGTAAAGATGGGCGCTTCGAGAGGTCAAAGTTCAGATGTCACATGCTTTGTTGACAGAACATAGTACTTCCTCAGTAAGACTAATGTCATGACTGAAAAAGCCTATTGAAATTCCTGCAGGATGTGTAACTTCTTGGGGAAGTTGTGACTTCAGGGCTCACAGGGTGCTGCACTCAGCACATGGATTTAATCAGATTAGAGACAGGGCCACTAGGGGCACATTCTGTGTACTTTTGTGGTTGGGTCTGGGGAGGGAGACATTCTTCACTGTTTGAAAGTTTGCCCCAAGGATTCCTTGGATCTTGGCACCATGTGTTTCCAGCTAGAGATTGTCGGACGCACTGCCATTCTACTTGTTGGTGGTCCTTTTGTTTAATGGTGACAAACACCTGCCTTACTGACAGAAAAGGTTGCGCTACATTTATGAGACTCCCAGCAGAGGGGGATGCTTGGTGGGTTTGGAGGGAGATGTCCGTGGTGCTTAAGATGCTGGCAAAGTCAGAAGCTAGGCTGTGGCATCAGGCGAAAGGGAGAGACACAGAGAGACAAAGTAAGCAAACATCTTGCTGGTAGTCTTATGATATGTGACCGAGGATGGGAGGGGGGAAGGTCAACGACAGCAGTGGTCAGATGGCGACGACGGGAGCTGTTTGGCTCACAGTATTCTTGTCCTGAAAGGAATGAGCAGGAAGGAATGAGGCATCAGTGATGTGTTGTAGTACATTAATGCTGCCACACATTAGAGCTAAACTGACCTTTATGGCATTTAGGGGTGTCTGACTAATATTGTTGTCACAGTGTTCATGTCACGTTCAGCAGGTGAGCGTGCCTGGATGTAGGCGGCGTGGAGCAAACAAGGCGATCGGAGGCAGGAATATCCAAAATGACGGGGTATATTAGGATAACGAGACGGGGTAACGCCACAATACATCACAATGACAGAACTAGGGAGACTAACTCAGACGCGGACTAAATACAAAAGACTAACAGGAAACCAACAGGAAATGCATGATCACAATCAGACAATCAACGACAGGTGGTTTCCATCAGGGATTGAACACAGGTGCGAGGGGGTGTGGCACACACGGGGCTCGTACGGACGGAGCATGACAGTTCATTATATATTTTTATATTTTTAAGAACACTTCATTGTCATAACTTGGCAATAATAGTAAATTCATATCAGTCCGATTTTCTTTTCTGACTAGGAAGGTTCCTAGGACAAAAAGAAGCACATGCTTTGATATTTATGGGACATGGGACTGATTTTTTGTTAAACGGAGAATGAGTTATGCAGATATCTGTTCATGATCTGCAATCCTGCTCTATGGGAGTTCTGCAGTGTGGAACATTATGGGTAGTTCATACAGGACTCAAAGCATTGAAAATACCATGGAAAGCTGATATTTGCAATAGCTTATCATACTGCATACCAATAACAATAACAAAGCAAAGGTGTTTTATTTTGTAGCTGTTTGTTGCATACAAATTAATCTTATTTATTTATTAATTTTCACTGGTTTGTTTGTACTTTACATATTCCTGGGGGACTTTCGTACAGTAGAATGCTATTTTTAATATCTAATCTATAACGGCAGCCTGTATTTTTTCAGTGATAATCTTATGAAAATGTAGAGTATTCACCAGGTTAATAACTGTAGTTTTTTTCCTCTGTCGTATCTCGGAAAACATGAACAGTATTAAGCCACCGCAAAGAGATTGATACAAAGCGTTTTACCACAATTATCCTCTCAAGTGTCACCGTCAGCTGGCAATGACCAAACCTCTCATGCTCAGCCGGCCAAATATTACTTTCAGCAAGCTCCCTCTGTTCTTGTTTTCCTATTGTCCATCTCAGACAAGTGGCACTTCAAAAACTTATGACTGGCCTGGGTCCATGGGTACATCAGATGGTATGGGGTACATCATGAGTACATCAGTGATTTGCTCTGGTATAATGAGTCCTGGCGGGATGCCGGTTTCACACACCTGCTCTGCTTTGTGGTTAGGATGGGGATGTCATTGTTAGGGGAAATGCTGCTTAATTTAACTGCACTGTGTTTTCTTCGGGGGAAAACAGGCTCTCTGTCTTTGGACTGAATCTGCTTTACATTAATACATATCCATACTTTTAATTGCACTATTTATGGTTTTTACGTATTGTATGTTTTTATTGGAGTGAATGCCTGGTTTTAGATTATAGTGCTTTTTTTACAGGACATCAGTACTTAATTTCATTCCCTTTCATGCTATCCCATGTTTTCAGAATGACAACAAACCTCGAATTGTGAATCTTGAAGTTTAGTTCATTAAATGCTCTGCTGCCGTATCTGGCCTCTCCTATGCATCTAGGATGCAGCCAGGGATTTAGGGATAGCATGCACTCTAAAGGGATGAGTTCTGCGCCCATTCTAGAAAAGTGGGATGGATTCTGGAGATTTGAAGTTTAGAAACAGAGAACACCAAGATGCCTGACTTTTCAGAAGCTGTCCGGAGTGATGATGAAGCATTGGATGGAATGTGGATTATCGCTATCTTTGGTGGTTTCAACTAATTATTGGCCAGTTTCCCAGTCAGGGATTAAGCCTAAACTTAGTCTAGCTTTGAGTTACAATGGTGAATCTCCATTGAAATGGCAATTTAGTCCATGACTAGTCTTAATCCTTGTTCGGGAAACCGGCCCTATATGTTTATTTTGAATCACTCTGTACCTTGCAGAATAGTAGCATTAGAATGTGACATTTTCTCCTGTGTTGTCCCCAGCACTTTACACGAAGCACTGTCCTTCTTGCTGAAATCTTGCTTTTGTGCCTTCAGTTTTGGATGTCCTTGGGCATGATGTCTGATCAAAGGAATTCTGGGAGATAAGTTAATGTCTGCCTTAAAGTCTTGTCAAGAATGATAAATAAGTCATCTGGGGGGGTCAGCATTTGTGAGGCATCAGTTTCATGTTTGTTTTTGCTTGTTTTTTTCCAGCACCTTGTTTTTGCATCTTTATTTGGTTCTTGTTTGCCCAGCGCAATCCTGTCCTGTCCGTAAAACATAATGAACTGTGATCCTCACTGACAAGCCCTTGTGGCATCTGACTCTGCTCTCCTGGGGACCGACTCCCAAAGTGTTGCATGTTAAATTGAGAATGTATGTCTGGAATATCCTTGTTGTTGCAACATGCTTTAGGTACAAAGGTCTGTCATGCTTTGGAGTTATTGCTGCTGTACTGGCAATGAAAACAGACCACAAATGAGCTGTTATGTTAATCTGTCCATTATTGTTGGAAAAGAAAAACACCCAGGAATTTGATATCAAATGACAAGCTATGACATTTAAATGACATGACTAACTTTTTCTTTTAGGGATACTTTCCTGTGACTTATTCAAACAAAGCAATCCTCACAATGTATATGAGCCAATAGGGGAAGATGAGGGGTCCTTGTGTGTCAGTGAATCATGTCCAGGGCTCCAAAGCTCTACCATCAGGCAGAGAAGTCTGAGGTCACCTTCTGAGGGACTGTGCCTGTCCTTCTCCACTTACTGCTGTGTCTCATTTATTATGTGAATTTCTCCTGGAGCCTGGATGGCTGGATGGTTGGATGGATGGATGGATGGTTGGATGGATGGTTGGATGGATGGATGGATGGATGGTTGGATGGATGGATGTATTGTTTTCATTTGTAGCACCAGTTCCCTGTTCTCTGACCCCCTTTTTAAACAGGCAGCTTGTCAGTCAGCTCTTTCATGTGACGTTTGATGCATTTAATTCCTTTTACAATGGAAGCAGGCAATTAATGTCCCCACTTTTCAGAAAGAATCTTGCCCTTTAGTACAGGCCAAATCTTAACCCCCAGCCGAGTGGCTCCCACTACAGACTGGGAAGGGGAGAACTGAGACAGTACAGTGTCATCGAGTTAGATTGTTCTTAAAGTAGTGAAACTTTCTTCTTCTTCTTCTTCTTCTTCTTATTCTCATTATTATTATTATTATTATTATTATTATTACTGTTTATTTTTTGTTGGTCGACATTATTGTGAATCAAAATTTCAAATGAATGTGGCTCCATTCTGTTTCATGTTGGGTATCTCGCTTCTGTGACCTGCGTGGAGAAACAGCTTTGATTAGGTGCAGCAGATTCCAGTAGGAGATTCAAACAGGATGAATGCTTTCCATTCACAAGATTAATCTGCGCTTCTTAGGAACTGTCCATATTTCATCATGAGGTATGTTCAAACATTCAACTTGACCGGTTAAGGCTGATACAGCCAAAAATGTCACCATTTGTTTTTCTCAGAAAAACAAGAATGAATATTTATTTAATTCTCTCAAAACAGATGACAGTTGGTAATTGGTTAGTGTTATGATCAGATTTCTGTAACATCTTGTCAACTGTTACATTTAACATAAAACAGGACGACTATTTGGGGCAGTTATGTGAAGAATGTCAATTGATTTAATCTGACCTCTTTCACACCAAATATTTGGCGGAATAGACTTTTTTTCTTTTTGCACTCATTTCAAGTAAGAAATAGTAAATCATCGCACATATCTGTTGAACATGTTTAGTCTCCTGGCTGACTCTAAACATATCTCAAATTAATTCTTAAGACTGTATATTTAAACTCCCCATTTTTCGGAATGATGAGAATTTGGCAAGATGTGTGTTTGGAAATAACAACTTAATGGCACATTTTCATGTATAGGTAAAATAACCATATAAATGAAAATCTTTTGGCTGTCAAACGCAAAAATAATTTTCCTGCTTTACGAAGTATGCTAATTGACATTATGCGACATTATTTTACATAATTTTACATATTCATATTTTAGTAATATTAAAGCTGTATTTTAACATCTCTGTATTTCTTGAGTGTTGAGCACTAAACACCACCCTCCTGTTCTGTTCATTTATCTATTTTTCTGAGTCTTTCATGGGCTCATTTCAAGTCCAAGATTTATAATAATTTCTTAGGACGGCTTGGGGGTGTCATCACTGCCTCTCAGCCTCCAAGTTGGGAGCAGTGCCTTGCATAGAGTTAGGGAGGGGCACGGCCTAGGATAAATTTGGGGAAAATGGGGGGGGGGGCTTGGTACATTTCACATGAACGTTGGTTACCCTCTCATGAGCCTGAACTGCTGAGGAGTTTTAGATACTGGGTCACGTCCCTGGAACCTTCTCATAGCAGCAGGTCAACTTTCTTTGCTTCGAAACTGCACTTTCCAGGTTTTATAAGTGATTACATTTTTTTTTGTAAAACTTCATGAAAAAACGAAATTTAAAGATGTTCAGATGCTCAGTACCCTCAAGGTCGAATGTTTATCACATTATCTTCCACAAACACCTACAAATTTCTGTTCCAGTGCAGGACTTCATCAGGCATTCGACATGTTGATTTTAGAAGAATTTTCATGGTGTCTCAGTTTAAGTTGCTTCTAGCTGCCTGTACTGCACTCACATATTTTGCTCTTGGGAATAAGAGTCTATTCTGATTGGATATATATTTACTGAACATAGCTGAATTGATGAGTGAAATGAGGTACTAGAAGGTACCAGAAGGATCTAAGTGACAGTAAAAACCTGGAGCGGAGAGTTGTCCTCTAAATGACCTTCGTACATCAGATTGTTTTATAGAGTGTCGCAGAGAGGATTTAGCATCAGAATCACATTTGAAGACCCGGTTGAACTCATGCTGACTTTGGGTGAACGCCTGATGAAAACTTGCCATTTCTGTCAACTCAGAGAATCATATTACAATTTCAAAATGTTGCCAGTCTGCCTGAGGCAAGTAAATTGAGTCCATTTCTTGTTCAAAGTGAATTTTGAGTGAAAGCCCGGGAGGGCATTTCAAGGTTTGAGAGAGTGTAGCGTCTGATTGTATTTTCAGGGAGTGACATTGGGGGTCTCGCTACTGACAGCAAACACTGATAAGTTTGGTGCTGGAAAGTGGACCTGATACTCTGGCAATGAGCAGAGTGGAGTGTGGGTGGATTTATTGGAGTCGGGCAGCAAATATTCAGTATACAGATAAGATCAGGTCACACAGTTGACACGGTGATTGGCTGTCAACGCTCCTCACCTTAATGTTCGCAGGAGGGATGGTGCATAAGTGAAACAGACTATATAGTTTACTGCAAAGCTGGACAAAAATACTTATAGGTTGTTGCTTAAGTGTTTGTCCTGAGATGGACATGTTACATGTATTTTGTAAATTATGCTACCATCGTCCTCTGCTTGGAGTGGTTGAAGGCTGGCTTGATGGATTGATATTGCACTGATGTGTGCTGTAACACAGTTTGTACAAATTAATTGCCCACTTTGATTGACCTATTGGGTGCTGTAGGCCAGGCGGCTGTCCATTTTATTGCCTGTTGCAGAGCTGCAGGGAGTTACAGTACACAAAGAAATGAACAATTTCAGAGACTGAAGAGGAACTTCTTGATTGGTGGATCGGTATATTCTGCTCAGGAAGTAACAATAATGCATCTTCTTCCCTAATATTGTCTCTGTCGTCCTTAGCGGGGCCCATTTCTCTGGAATTTAGGCTGAGGTATTGAGACGATGATTCTGTTTATGTGGAATTATTACCTGCCAGTGTATTTCTAGCTTTATGTTGTCTGTATTTAATTACCTGTTTCATGACATTCATACACATTGAATTCATTTATTTAGTGGTTAATGGGTACAGCCATAGTCAGCACTGGTGAGACTATGGCCGATGTTTTGATTTCTCAAGTTATTTTCTAACTCGTGGTCTGTCTGTCACTCTTTACCTTCAGTCATTCTTGTTTCATCCCCCTTTCCCCTCCAATCTGGGCGATCACTCATTCTGGGCTGCTGGATCCAGACGTTTCCTCTTGACGCAGCATTTTTCATCAGGTTTTGGTTCCCTGCCTTCTTCAAAGGCTGCCCCCATATCTTTGCTTATTTATTGTCCTTTCTTCTGTGTTATTCTGAGCCCCCCGGCGTGGTGCGCCAAAGGCCGCAACAGTAGCCAGCAACAGATTTAGTTAAGGGCACGGGTTTGAGGGAGGTGTCCAATGGGGAGGGACAGTGATTCACGGTGAGGTCTCATCATTTTTTTTCCACCTTGGCTTTTGCGTGCTTTGCTTGTGGTATAATGCGGTTACTATGATCCTGGGGGGTGGGGGTGGCGTGTGACATTTCATTGGTTCCTGTAACCCGCTAGCTTGTCCAAGAAGTGCTCTGGGGATTCGGCATGGGGTAGTAGTTCTATTTTGGGTCCCTACCTGAAGTGAAAAAGGAGGATGTTAGGGAATGTAATTTCATAGGAGTGAGTAGGCAAGTGCCTGAGGTCTGGACTTGTGATCATGCGGTTGGTGATTTGTGTCCTGCGGGGATTTTATTCTTAACATCACTAAGCAGCTTTGCCTGAATTCCCTCAGTAGAGAAACAGCTGTATATAAATTATTTAAATGTAACTTATTTTAGATACAAGTTCTGGTCAAGTATTTGCATTTAGATGTCATTTTGTTTTTGTGTGTTGCGACTCTTTGCCCTAAGTGAGAAAGCGGCAGTGGGGAATATTGAAGTTTTAAGTTCAGTCCTACTATCCTGGGTTTCACTTACAGCCAGATTTGCTCCACCCTGCTTGCCGCTGGATCTCTGCCTACGATCTGGCAGCACAGCTGTATGTTATAATGATTGGTAGCTCCAACAAAAGTTTGTGTGTCTTTGGCCAGGACTGCGTTGGCCCTTCCGTCCATCAGAGGGTGGGAGGCGCAGATCGCTACCGTCACCAGTGCTCAGACTGCAGATGGGGACAATGACAGCAGGTCCCCATACACTTCGGGGCAATACAAAGAGATCATTCTGGGTCAACTCTATTAGTATAATAGAATATCCCCCTCTGCTTTTTTACATGGCGTGGTATGGTGGTGTAGTACTTACCCCTGGGTTTGAGTCTCCATCATGTCTCCATGTCTGTGGAGTTTGCATGTTCTCCCTGCGTCGTTGTGAGGTTTTCTCTGGGTATTCTAGTTTCTCTCCAGAGTCCAAAAACATGCTTAGGACTGGTGTCTGAGTGTCCCCTGCCTTGCACCTGTAGTCACCAGGATAGGCTCCATGACCCTGGCTAGGACCATCCATGGATGGATGCTCTTCAGATCAAGGCCACTATTTTGAGTCAGCTGGAATGTCGATCCAGCTGATTAATGTGTGCTTCTTATTGTATAAACTGTATCAGCCTATAAAGTGAGTTAGTATCAGTCTTCCTGATCTGTATGCTGTGGCTTTTTGCTTTAGATCTGGTTTCTGCGTCTTTAAATGTTATATTTCACTACTGAGGCAAATATGAAGACAGCAGCTGTTTTTTATGTTTTTCATTCTTCAAATACATTAGATTCAGTTTAAAGGAAACTAGCTAGAAAAAAGTCTATAGGACTATACAGTATGCTGTGTAGTAGAGGGGACTGACCTATATTACATGGAAGCTAGTTCATATTTTTATTCAAATCCAGATTAATTCAGAATAAGGTTTTATTGATTGCGAGTGTCATGCCTCTGGCTTTATTGAGAAGGTCAATAATTCTTTACACAGATGCAGAATGTATCTGTTATATTGTTTTCCTGCCTGCCCTCCCTCCACATGGACCCAGCCTGTGTTTCTCATTCCAGGGGCTTTAGGTTGTGCTGCGGGAGGGGGGGGAGGGGCACAGGATGTGCTTTTATCTGCAGAACAGATTTTGATTCCCGAGGAACATTCCGTAGCCGGCTCCAGGCCACTCGCAGATCATCCCTACCATGAGCTGCCCTGCCATCACCCCCCCTAGAAACACCCCCCAGAGTGTCATCGCACACTCAATATGAGGC
>JAODUD010000107.1:2899084-2912634 GCA_026784285.1 Stomatorhinus walkeri
GGGAGGAGGGTGGGACTGGGCTCTGGTGGACGGGAGTGAGGAAAGCGGAATGTACTGGAGGAGGTCTCTGGGATTGGTGAAGAAAGACACAAAAACAGCCTCACATGTCTGCGAGATCTGAGGGAGAGTTAGGGAGCGCGTGAGAGAGGAAGAGAAAAAACAACAGTGCTCTCTGATAGCTTCTTCTCACATCCAGATGATTCTCTGAAGCCAAATCAAACTCCAGCAGACAGAAACAGCTGTATCTGAATTGCCCTTCTTTTCGACAATGCATGACAACTTAACGAATGTTATTTTTAAGCACATGTCGTATACGATTTAGCATCTGTCTTTGATTTATGCTGACCTCCAGGACGTAGGGCAATGCCGCTGCTCTGCTGGTTTGTGCTTCTGCTGTATCTCAGTGGTCACTTTGACCCCAGTGAGGGTGCTGGCTACGCGCAGCCCTGGTACCATCGCAGAAACTGCTTCCCCTGCTTTCATGGACATGTGGGATATAATCGCGGGTACCTGAATCCAGGTGAGTGCTTTTAGCAAAAAATACTTTCCAAGAATGTGTATAAATATTGAATGAGTATTTAATATTCTGTATGACCTATGCAGAATGACCACAAATGTATCCTTTTCAGAGCATCAGAGATATACATACCTAAACTTATTAACTGGGATGATTAATTTTCTGTCCCATTTAAAGTATATGTATAATTATAAACTCATTAAATTCTGTTTCTGCGAACGTTTATGCATAGGAGAGGCATACATATAGTGAAATATCTGTGGGTGTCTTCAATCTGGGGCAAAGCGTTACTTTACTCTAGCAGCTGTATTTGATGCTAATGGATGTGTTTGATCATAATGGCTGTTTTAATGACCCCCATGGGGAACAAGCCAGGCTACATCTCTCAGTTTGTGCCTGTTCTGGCAGTGAATATTCCTGTCCCTGTCTGGGGCATGTGTGCAGCTCTCTAATGTTTTTAAAACAAATTGAAAACGCAAGAACTATTTTTATTTGTTATAAACAGCCATCTGTTTCTCAGCTTGGTGGTTTGGAGTCTGGGATTGTTAATTATAGTAAAATGGGCGGTAATGGGAGATCCCCGCAAGGACAGGAATACAAACAGATACACGTGTGTTTATGTGTGCGTGTTGAAGAGGAGGGTATTGTCTTCATGGCAGTAGAAACATTGTTTCCCGATGACATTGATACGTCTGTTTGTTGGTTCCCCCGAGTTCTGATCGCTCCTGGTCCAGATGCACCCTCAGAAGGTCAGCAGACCCTCGGGCAGGATTCCTGTATGCCATAACCTCATGACGAAGGTTGCAGACAGACGGAACCCATTCAGGGCTTCCTGGCCATTAAGCCGCAGTTCTGCGCAGTTTAGGAAGCCTCGGAGCTGGAGTATGATCACGCTATCCTCTGAGGGGTGTGCTAATCGCCTCTTTTTCTGTCCTTTGCTGTTGGAATCCTTTCGTGGTGTCAGATCATGAGAAAGTTGTTACATCAGTCTCCTGAAGCCAAGGAACCTGGGAAAGTGTGTTTTAAAAAACTTGAGATGCATGATTTGTTGTCCAGCCTCTGCAGCACTCAGATTTCCGTGAGAATTTCTTGAGGTCAGCCAGATCCGTACGAGCTGCACATTCCGATGAACTCTTTACCTAGTGGCTCGCATGTCTTGCAGCCAGCGAGTTTACACTTCATTCATTTATGCAGGTGTACAGTTTTACTGGAAGTTTAAGCCGGGATTTGTGGGTTAATTACCTGAAAAATATTTGAGTCATTCGCACCATGGTGGCACTCTGGTCACATGTGACCTTGTCAGCCTCATGGTTGCTACTTCAAGTCCCAGCAGAGGACCTGCATTTGCAGCATTAAGTAACTCATATCAACTGAAAAATTTCAATGAAATATCCATCTATCTTCAAGCAGCATATCCTGGACAGGGTCACAGAGGGCCTGGAGCCCATCCGTGGCAGCACCTAAGTCCAACATACATGCTGGATGGGATGTTACTCCATCATGAGCACATACCCCAGTGCACTATGGGATAATTAGAGACACCATTTTAACTAATCATATATGTTTCATTTAGGAAACTCACAAAGCTCAGGGAGAGCATGCAAACCCAATACCTATACACACAGACCAAGGTGGGATTCGAACCCACAACCTCAGAGGTGTTAGGGAACAGGGCCATTCTCTGTTTCCCTTTATGAAATATCCTGCTGTGAAAAAGTGATGATTATTTGGGAGTTTGGGACAGGTGCAGAATGGCCATCGGGAAGTTTTGGAATTTTCCCAGTGAGTCAGTCTTGTTTCATGGGCTGGTCAGACTTCTGCAGTGCCGGCATTATGTATCATATGTGATTGTGAGCAGTAAAATATACCAAGGGAGACCCCAGGTGTTTTGTTGTGAGTCCGCCTCTGGTTTGGGGTAAAAGCATCAACAGAGTAACAGTGGCTGGGCCTTGTGTGATTCTTAGCGTCAGCTGTTTTGTTATACTGTGACTGCACGCTGACGCCACCGTGTGGCAACAAACACACTAACAGCCCCTCTGTCCTCATTTTGCCTGGGATTTTCCTGTTTTTAAAAGCACTTCTGTTAGACTGACTTCAAAGTTGCAGCCATGATGCTGCCTTTCAGAGAAAGAGAGGTAGAAAAAGAGAAAAAAGAGAGGTAGAGCTAAAAAGAGAGAGAGAGTGAGATGGGGAGAGAAGGAGCGAAAGATTGATAGAGAGCACTTTCTGGCATCCTTCATAGGTTTTTGCACACCAGTTACCTTTCACCCTGCCTTAGAAATGCAGGCAGTCTTTCTCATTCTCGCTTCATAGTGAAAAATGGAAACTTCTATAATTGCTTGCAGTGGGGTGTTCAGTGCCTGATTGATGGACTTCTGAGAACTCAGCAGCGCAAGCAGAAGCCTTAAGCGTGTTGTAAAAGACGTGCAGCGTGACTGATGTGGGTGGTCAAGTGTGCCCAGCTATTTCCTGCGCTCTCGCCTCCCTCAGCTCATTCTCTCCCTGCCTTTCTGGATTCAGAGCACACTGGTAGAATTCAAAGTCAGATCTGAACATACTGATTAGAGTATTTGATTCTATCTCAGCCTTTGAAACAGGGACATGGAATCCCAGACCAGGGAAAAAGCCTCTTCCCCAAAAGGGAAAATTTTTTGAGTCCAGTAACAGGTGGGGTCTCCAGTCTTATTGCATCATCACCTTGTAGGCTGTGAAGGGCTCCATTACTGATCTAAGAGCTCTTGAGAATCTACACTATATGGAATAAAGTTTTGGGGGATCTGGCCATTACACCTACAGGAACTTTTACGACATCCCATTCTAAATCCATAGACATCCATAGGGAGTTGTTACTCCCTTTGCACCCATAACAGCTGCCACTCTTGTGGGAAGGTTTTCCACAGAATTTTGGAGTGTCTGTGGCAGTCTTTCCCCATTCATCCAGAAGAGCGTTTGTGAGGTCAGACACTGGTGCTGGATGTGAAGGTCTGGCTTGCAATTTCCGCTCTAGTTCATCCTAAAAGTGTTCGATGGGGTTGAGGTCAGGGCTCTGTGTGGGCCAGTCAAATGCATCCACATGAAACTCACCCAACCGTGTCTTTATGGACCTTGTTTGTGCATTGGGGCACAGTCACCCTGGAACAGAAAAAGGTCCTTGCCAAATTGCTCCCACAAAGTTGTAAGCTTTGCATTGTCTAGAATGTCTTGGTATTAAGAACCCTGACCTCAACCCCGTCAAATATCTTTAGGATAAATTAGAACAGAGCAAACTCTTTGACAGAATTATCACATGCCTAAGAAGGCAGGATGGAAACAATGAATTGAGCAGTTGTTACAATTTGCGTTATGAAGTACAACTGAAATTGATGTATGTACAGTCTAACTACTGACTCACATTGCATGTACATGACTTGGACAGAGATGGGGCTCTGATAGGACTAAGACTGGCTGTGGGAAATCTCCAGTGTGGACATGGGGATAAGAGAACATGCACGTTCTATGCCGCTTGATGGAACAAGCACACTGCATGATATAGCCGGATTCTGGAACACAGCCGTGACATCTGGCTGTGCAGTACCTCTGGGGGCATTGGTCTGATGCATAGGATCCCAAGTGCCTTCTGTGTACATTATTACCCTCCATGGGAACCATAAGTCAACCCAAACTGCTTCCGTTGGGAGCGCCAATGCATTGGCGAGAGCGTGTTTTTTCAATCCTCATTATTTTTATTTTTAGAGGTTTGCAAACTCTTTTACCTACAGCCACCTAATGTATAAGTTCACTTTTCATGTGTTACACTTAATATATTTGCTACTAACGTGTGGGTTCTGAAAATGGACAGCGAATAAGTCTGAAGAGCTAGAGGTGGGAACTGGGGGGGAGGAGCAGGCCCTAATTGCAGAACCCACCTCAGGTGAACTTCAGGAGGAGATCAAAGACACGTGGGTTAGATTAAAGGAGCACTCAGTGGTGGAGATGTAGCATATTCTCAGTTATGGACGGGCTCCCGCGATAGGCTTTATGTATACTGCCTGCTGCGGCGGTGGTGGTGGTGGTGGGGGGGGGGGGATTGCTCTACTTTTTGATGTGCGATTGTCGTCCTGCAGCTGCAGTGCAGAGTCTCTGCGCTTCTGGCACCACTTCCCCTCCCTTCACACATACTCCCAAAGACCCCTGCTAGCTGAGACCTCCTTTGCCAGCTCACAGCCCAGGAGCACATGGGGCTGAAACAGATGACAAATAAAGTTAAATAAACAGATCATGGCCTATTGTCCCTTGGAGCGTCATGGACAACAAATGCGTGATAGCTCAGTTTTTATTTCTTGTCCAAATTCACATATTTGGGCAAGTCATAGTCCAAGTCTGTTCACAGTTGCCTAACATTGTCCTGAGCATGTTTGCACATCCCCACTAACGTTGATTTTACGGGATTTTACGCTGTCCAGACATCTCTTGTTTTCTCTCAACCAGTGATTTAGAGGGTGCTCACAGTGGTGCTCAGTGTATGTAAACATGCTCCACAGATCGGTATACCGCTCAGATTTCTGTGCGTCCCGTGAAATGCACCGAAAAGCATCGATGCCCACACATGTAAGCAGTTTGGGCTTAATAATTTGTAGTTACCACCTTTAGCGATAATTTTGCTCCAGTTACCCAGCCGAGAAAGTTCTGCATGTGTGAATTCTGCTCACTGCACAAGTAGTTTCCACATTTTTGGACAGTATTATCTTATAGCTTGTATAGTAGCTGTAAAGGCTGCTTTGACACATTGGGCTTTGTTCCAAAGCACCGTACATTGTTGTAAAACTATACCTTCAGCTTCACTGTCCACATCAATAAGCTTTTCGAAGTCAGAGGCAGGAAACTCATTAAAATGTGCTCTCTTAAGTTTCAGTGAGATACTGAAGAGTTGATTACTGCTGCAGAAGATGTCTTGCACGGTCTTGCAGCCTGACACAGGTTTTACATTATGCCGTATTTACAATTGCAGGGTGTGCGATTTGCTGAGCTCAGTAAAGATCATCCTGAACAGAAGCATGGAGGGATGCTGTCTCCCGTGCATTATTGGAATGCTCAGTTCCCAGAGGAACTCCGCACAGAAACATTAACTGTCTTCTTTTATTCTTCTTGGAAGTAGGAACATTTTCTTTGGCTTTAAGAATCAGTCAAGGATTGAAAACAAAAGGATTGTTAATGCAAACTATATGATGATGCCTAATGAATCCAGTTAAACCTGTGTCTTGTCCAGCCCAGAATAAATTATGTATCTTCTGATACTTGAATCTGTATCCCTGCATGATACAGTGTTTAAGGAATGGTTCTTCTCCAGTGGAAATGAGGAAAAGCTATTCTGAAAGGAGCTCTTACATGCTTTCAGCATAATTCTGTACCATGTAACATGCTGGTTAGTTATGCTCATGAAAGCTTAACTGATCTTAACAGGGACTGTCCTCGTGTTGCGTGTCACATGTAGATCAATGAAAAGCAAGTACAAAACCTTCTGACTCCCAAAGCTTGGCATTCAGTTCCCTTGCTATGCTACATTAGCTCTTGCATTTTTGTGTCACTCTTCTATCCAAAGCAACTGACAGTAGAGGGAAGCGTTGTAATTTACATGCACGCACTAGGATTTGAACCCACAACTTTTGCATTGTTAATTTAATGTGTCACTCTTACATAAGAACATGAAAGTCACAAAGGAGAGGCCATTTGGCCCATCATGCTTGTTTGGAGAGAACTCAACTAATAGCTCAAAGTTGTCAAAAACTTATCTAGCTCTGATTTAAAGGAACCCAGGGTTTTAGCTTCCATTACAGTAACAGGGAGGTCATTCCATACTCTAACTACACACTGTGTAAAGAAGTGCTTTATCAAATCCAGTTTAAAATGTTCTCCCGCTAATTTCCATCTATGGTCACGAGTTCTATTATTTACACTAATATTGTCATTTGGTTGAACAGCATCCAGACCTGTTAGAATCTTATATACCTGGATCATGTCCCCCCTTAGTCTCCTTTGCTCGAGGCTAAACAGATTCAGCTCAGCTAACCTCTTCTCATAAGACAGTTGTTAAGCCAAACCTCTAAGGCAGGGGTCTCCAACTCCTGGAGAGCTACTGTCCAGTCGGTTTTCAATCCTACCCAGTTTCTGATGAGTCAGACCCGTTCTCAGGTAAATACCAGGAACAGATGTGGCTCATCAGAAGCCAAGTAGGGTAGAAAACTTACTGGATAGTAGCTCTCCAGGACCAGAGTTGGAGTCCGCTGCTCCAAGGCCACTGAGTGCTTTTTTTACAAAAGAAGCCAATCCTCCTCTCCCTCCTTCCTTGTCCCCAAACAGCAGAGCGCCATCGGAGTTGAGTGGTCCCTTAGTGATGCTCAAAGAAAATATCGTCCATATCCAGATGCAAGGCCTTTGGTGGGGAACGGGAGCCAGTTTGATTAATGGCTTCTCCAAAATTCCTCTGATGAAATTCAGACGCTGCATTTTTATGGCACTGAGTGTGAATGAATTACCTCTGCAACATTCTGTCAGAGCTTGATCCAGAATACACCAATCCGGGCCAAACCGTTCTAATAAGAAGTCTGGAACCATAGCTGTCCTTTTTCATTCAGTTTTGGTGTTCCATTGCTGTTTTCCACCCTGGTTTCCATTTCTGGATGATACGCTGGAACTGACATGTTCCTGAAAGGCAGTAGAGTCCCTTCTTTAACCCATATGCCACCTGCTGCCCCGGTGAGACATAATTGAGGGAAACTGATTTACTTCACTATTGCTAACTGAGTCTGGAGCATAAAGTCATGTCCACTCCACTTGTCTGTTTACTTTTGAAAAACTCACATATAACCTTCTGCCTCTTGTTTTTTTTTCAAAATAGTGGAAGCTTGCTCATGTTGAAATTCACCTAATGCTGCCAATATATACAATCTAAAAAGAGCTGACTGTTACATATCAGTTAGTAATCAGTATCATTTGTATCACCTAAAATCATATTTTTATTTAGAAAAATGGCTATAATTCAGGCTAATATTAATGAAGTCTTATCGGTTTGTATTTAATTATTTGTAGACTATTTTCCCATCTTTGTTCATCACTGCATTCTTAATCTCAGACGTTGCCAGAGCTTGGGGCTGGGCGGATGCCCTGGATCCAAGATCCATGAAGTGGGAAGCAAGATTCCTAAAGATGTAATTTTATAAGTAAATGCAGAGTATGTTGTGAGGCCTGAAAACAGTAACAGCAGTGGATCTAATCAGCCTCCAACATATTTGTGAGTTTTAAAATTTTTTTCTAGTGACATTCTTTAAACTTTTAAAAACCTTTGATTTTAAATTGCTCAGTACATCATAAACATAAAATTTGTCTGATTTTTTTTCTCATCCGGTTGTTGTGATCTGACAGAAGGTTTTTAGTCTTTCTTACATGTGGTTTGCAAGTCCCGACTAATCTGTCCTTACTTCTTTGTTGCGTTTCGATATGACAACATTAATGTGACTCAAGATTCAAAGTTTTATTGTCATGTGTACAAACTACAGTGTACAAAGTAAAATTTAATTCTTGCTTGAATGCTTTTGCCGCAGACTAAAGACAATAAACAAAGCAGAAAGAGTGTCTCTCCCTCCTTAAAATGAATTAGGTGTACATTTGATCCTGTTACATTACTTCTTGGTGTTGATTGATTCAAGCTACTATTCCAAACCGTAGTGAGACCTCCTGCCTTAATTTGAGCTGTACTCTTGGACTCACTCAAGCCTTCAGATACAAAGTTCATAAAAGCAACATCGTAAATGGCCACTAGGGACAGACCCACAGGGCACACGGTTTCCACTTGAGGGGACGTACCACGGACTAATGGCTGCAGTTCATCAAACTTAAAAGAAACGCCTGGACAAACATACCTCGAATTTTTTAACATCCAGTCTGAAGTGGTGATGGAAAAATTGATTCATGTTGACTTCGAAGACGAAGCCAACATGTACTTTAAATGACCGTTTACATTGACGTAGTTGGACAAAACCATTACAGTCCTCCAGGAACTGAATATGGGCCAAATTCATAACTTGTTGTCTGAAATATTGTCGGTTTTTCTTTTCTTGTAAGATTTTTCTTTTTTTGCTCAGGAAGCTATTTCCGTTGCTGTAATTGTTCTGGATCCTTCTGATCCTTTTTTTCCAAGTGATCTGTGCAAGTTGGGCTTATATAGAGTTTGTGTCCTTCTGGTGCACAAGAATACAGAGGCAGCCGGCCCTGTTTCCACTGGAGCGGACGCAAAGGGAATATTTACAAGGAGAGCTTTTCGCCATGGTGTTGAATTCCAAACCTCTGTTTTGGGGTAAAGACCCCATTTCTGCTGATCGTGAGGTAGGCTGGTGCGTTCACTGTGGCTGTGCAACAGAATGGGCTGCTTCGCTAACAGCGCTAAGTACTGTTTTTGAGTGTGTTTTGAGTTTGATGCGGCTAAAGTCTTCCTTGACTTGTCATTCCTAACCTCCTATTCCCCAATCATCCAGATTATATTCTGGCGAACATTAGCTAATTCTTTGTGTCCACTTCTGCAGATGGCCCTGTCCGATGGATCAGTGAGCTGATCTGTTTTCCATGTTTTTTTCGTGCTTGAGGTTGCTCACCATGACATACTAGATGATTTTAATACAGCATTGTTTCCTGCGCTCTCGTTGCAGTTAAAGCCCGTTCGCAGACGGCAGCTTTCCTAGGCTGCACCTTGTGCTTGTTTGCGCTGCATCTCCCATTTCAGAGATAACGAGGATCCGCTGACGGAAAATCTGCTCACTCTTCTCCTCGTTCTCTGTTCTCTGCAGACGTCGACGAGTGTCAGGTCCACAACGGCGGCTGCCAGCACAGATGTGTGAACACGGATGGTTCATACTACTGCGAGTGTCACCCGGGAACCCGCCTGCACACAGACGCACGCACCTGTATTGGTGAGAACCACCAGGGGGCGCACCTGTGGCCTGGGCTGTCTGGACTCCCCTCAGAAGTCTGGAGCACTAGGTCTCTTATATTGGATCCATTGCTCCTCCCTCTTGGTCCAAAACCATATTATGGTAAAACAGATCCCCCCATTATACCTCCAACACAGTCAAGAAAATGTCCCTATTGAAGCTTTTCCAACCTCCTTATACTTGGAAAGTAACGCTTGATAACCACCTGTTTCTCAAGAGTCACTTTGGTTGCCACGAAATGAAAAGTCTTACTGGCTGCCCTTTGCTAATAAGCAGCCACTCTTATTAGTTTTATTCCGGGCTTTTGCTAAGGTCGGAACATGTAGCTGGATTTGGGGGGCAGCGGTTTTTATGAAACATCCATAGTGAGCGTGAGAAGGCCCGGCCTTCCACTTATGTCATACAAACAGTCCACATTTGGAGTCTGTGCATGTTAGCTGTGCTATAATCCTGTACGGTACATTCAGCTGTGAAGGGGGTGGTTTTTTGACCTGTAACTCAGCAATCTGGTGGTGACCCAGCCAATCCCGGACTCTTCAGCTGTAGACATGCTGTCTGGGGGTCCATAATACTCACTGTTCACAAGCCAGTGTGTTTTTTTTTAGAGGCTGTTGGATATTCTCTGTTAATGAATTTGGATTCTTAATTAATATCTGTGTATGGTATTTGTGAAAACGGGCCCAGGCCACCCCCCCACCCTCATAGTATTCAGTTTGTGCCATATACACATATTTGTGTGCTGAAGCGTTTTTTACAAGGAGAGTAGCATTGCTTCCTGCCTATCTGCGTCGGCTTCACTGTGATTGTGACGAACCTAAGACCTCTGTAAAATGTTCTAGTGCCAGTGTTGCAGTGTGTAACCCACAAGCTATCCACCGCCCATGCAAAGAGTTGAGACCCAATGAGGGATCTCTGCTTGCTCAGGTGGGGAGGTGGTATTTGTCATGGTCTTCTCTTTAACTTGAGTAGGATGTTTTCTTACGCCAATTCAAGTGTAAATTACAAAGAATGAGCCCCATCCAGAGACTTAAATGGTGTTCAGGTAACTGAGTATTTGTCAGAAGCGTTCATCATTGTTTCGCAGAATCTTCTGCAGAACTGGTGGTCTTGCAGTTCTTTCTAGGTTCTTGTGCAACTCTTTCCTGATTTGAGTCCATTCCGGTCTTTAGTCAGCAGCATTTCACAGTCCTTATTCATTAGTGTAAAACTATCCTCAGAATATCAAAGTGGAACAACAGGCAGGCTAACAAGCAGGTATGTGTAAGATTTGGCCGATGCTTTTAGGAAGAGCCTAATGAAAGGGGGCAGAGGAGGCGGAATGGGAGGGGGCGGAATGGGAGGGGGCATTCCCATTACCTGTCCATTGGTGAGGAAACCACCAGCTCTCTGATCTGTTTAGCACAAGATTCCCACAGCAAGGGGGGGTGGTGGAAAAGCGGTGGGCTGCCGAGTGAGTGGGAGCCGCTGGCATTCGCAGACAAAGCTGAGTGGGATTATCGTGAGGTGGAGATACGTGAGATAGTTACTCAGGGTGCCCTTGGAGATACATGAGATAGCTACTCAGGGTGCCCTTGGAGATACGTGAGATAGTTACTCAGGGTGCCCTTGGAGATACATGAGATAGCTACTCAGTGTGCCCTTGGAGATACATGAGATAGCTACTCAGGGTGCACTTGGAGATACATGACTCAGGGTGCACTTGGAGATACGTGAAATAGTTACTCAGGGTGCCCTTGGAGATACTGTACATAAGATAGCTACTCATGGTGCACTTGGAGATACATGAGAAAGTTATTCAGGGTGCTCTTGGAGATACGTGAAATGGCTACTCAGGGTGCCCTTGGAGGTCCTCAGACCTTAAACGCTGCCCAAGTTAAGGGTTCACTGGGGTGTTTTTACCCTCTGTGGGTGTCTTGGTTTCAGGACTGGGACTGGGTTAGTTCAGGGCATTACCATAGTTTGTCTGGGAGCAAATTGCAAGCTAACTCAAGTGGGCTTTTGAGGAACATGGACATAATGCTGACCTTTGAACATCGAAGAACTATTTCTCTGGACAGTTATAGAAAATCAGGCAGTGCTTCTTCTCCAAAGGGAATTCAACCAAAGGAAAAGGGTTGTTATTTTCTGACTCTCGGTCTTCCACAAACTTGGTTGCGTAGCTAGTTTAAGCCTTATTCCATGGATTTCCATCATCGTCATTGTTCATGTGGGATGTGGTGGATTCAAGGATTCAAAGGTCTCATTTGTCTCATGCAAGGTACACAGTCCAACTGCAACCTGGGATGAAATGCAAGGGTGGTCAACTACGCCATAAGAATGCTGAGAGTAAACAAAGTTACAGAAAAAAATTTAATAAATAAAGAATAGTAAAGTGTTGCTGGTAATAATAGAAAGAAGGTCAGATATGTGTGAACACAGCACCAATAACATGCTTGGTGCATTAGTAGGGAAGTTAAATTACTACTGACAATTAGTGTTAAACAGTCTAATAGCCTGAGGGTGGAAGCTCCTTCTGAGCCTCTGAAACAGCAGACATGCTTTGCAGACCTCAGACTGGTGAATAGGTAGTTATTTGGGTGGGTTTTGTCCCTGCTGATTGGATGGAACCCATCATGTTGCTATGGGTAACTGATTCCTCCTGTGTCATAATCTCGCAACAATGGAAAATGGTAAAATGAGCAACTGACCTTCCTGGTTTGACTGAAAGTTATGGTCAATAGTGAGGGGGTCATTCTACCCCTGACCCAACTTTTTTTTGCCCCCCCCCCCCCAGCTGTTCACTCTTGTGCCGTCAGTAACGGGGGCTGCGAGCATGACTGCGTTCAGCTGGCTCCCTCCCACTTCCAGTGCCGCTGCAGACATGGCTACCAGTTGGCTGAAGACGGCAAGCACTGCCGATGTAAGTGATGGTGCCACCTGCTGGTCGGTCCAGAGATGGAGCCTCTGCGATGATGTGGGAGCATTTGAATTGCACTTGAGGTTCCCCCGATGAAGGATGTGTTCCTGCTCTGAGTCGATGGGTTACTGCAGACTGGAGATGGACCTCACCGACAGTCAGGGAGTGCGTCCCATATGTAAAAAGCTTCTTTTAACAACTAGGACACTGGGAAAGTGCTGTGACAGCATCTTTAGCTCCACACTGACCCTTTGTCATATTTTAGTGTGAGGCTATTGGCCAGGCTTTTTATTTTTTTCACTCTCGAGATATTTGCCCAGATCGGCTTGCAAAAGCTACAGGAAGATATTGGCGCTGGGGTGAGCGGCTCCGGAGCGCCGTCGTCGCGGCGTTTACAGCCACAGATGTGTGTTGAAGTGGCCAGTGGACCGCGCCAGAAAGGGCGAAGAGCCAGACGGTCGCTGGTGTCCTGTAAAGCGGGCCTCGTCTGTTGAAGAGCTTCAGTGAAATATCCAGCAATCTCCAGGAAGGGTAAAGGTGTAAGCAGCCATGGGTGAAACTTAAAAAAGATAAAAAGAACAAGATAATGCAAAATCAATACAAATAATTAACTTGAAGTGAGGGTTCCTCTTTCGCAGTGGTTAGGCAGGAGATGCTTGTGGATTTCTGGCCTGCAGCTACGATGATTAATCTGTATTTGGATAGCTTATGCGCTCAGTGACAGACAGCTGAAGAAAGGGAGGTGGGGAGGGTCCATCATGCAGCTGGCAAACTGCACGTATCTGCCTGGACCAAGGGATTATGGGAGAATTAGCCAGCTGACTAAATTTGCCTTTCAGCCGTTGAGTGGTTCTGATAAATGGTCTCTCACTTTGCTTTCTTGACATCCATTGATAGGTCAGTTGTCAAACCAAATCGCAATGTTGTTTTCATTCCTATGTCTTGAACTTCCAACTTGATTTTCTCCCATTCCTCTCCACAGGACATTCATTGCCTTCCTCAGTGACTCCAGTCTCCCATTCCTCTCCACATTACACTCATTGCCTTCCCCGGTGACTCCAGTCTCCCATTCCTCCCCACATTACACTCATTGCCTTCCCCGGTGACTCCAGTCTCCCATTCCTCCCCACATTACACTCATTGCCTTCCCCGGTGACTCCAGTCTCCCATTCCTCTC
>JAODUD010000107.1:2978564-2989405 GCA_026784285.1 Stomatorhinus walkeri
GGGGTGATGATGGGAGGACAGTGAGCGACAGAGAGTGGGGAGGGCGGCTTCCTGAATGTGTCCGGCTTCTGTAACCGCAATGTCCTTGCACACTTCCTAACATTCTCCAGTAGGGGGCACCACACTGACAGCGGGTGTGTAAGCCTCATCCAAACTAGTATTTGCCCCCAAGAGTGACATAAGCCGATATTCTACAACTTTCCAGCCATCTTTAACTTCCCTTCAGAGCCAATGATCGAAACGCTTCCAAACATACTTTCAAAAAAATGACATCAGACTGGTTGCGAATATGAATGTTGCATTGAATCTTCCTTTCATTGACAGTAACTGTTTGCATCATTCATATACCATAAAGAGTAAAGAACTAGTCACTTCAAACTCCAGTGCAGCATGAACAAAAAACTTCCAGGAAAAAGTATTTACGTCATTATGAACATGGAATTCAATTTCAGTGGAATTCAACACAAACACCAGAAACAACTCCAAGTGCTTGGGGGAAAAATATTTGCTGAAAATATTGGAAACACTGAAATCAGGGGGTCAGATATTCTTTTTGAGCATCTGTGTCATGTGATCATCTGGCCCATAATGCCTAGCGTAACAGGACAGGCATGTGACTTAAATTAGGTTCTGTATGGTCAAAACAAACAAGGCACAAAAACCCATTAAAAGGACAATTTCACAATAGTTAAAATGATACAATATCCTTGTTCTAGTACTGAAGATAAAACGGTCACTATGGGAAAAAAAAATCTAGAAAGGAACAACTTAGTGTTGTATTTTTTCTTAAAAGCCCTAACAGAAACAGAAAAGACATGCAGATATAATGAAAGCTGCCAAACGGAGACGACATCAAGAACATCAAGCTCTCTCTCTGCTAAATTTGCTGTGAGGTACTGCGCTTCAGGCCATTGTGCACAACGTCAAACGTAATCCAGAGAGACATTTAAATTGGATTCTAACAGACCAACAAAATACTTCAAAAGAAGCACCCCNNNCCACACACACACACACACACAAAACCACTCCTCAGATCCTATGACAGCTCTCCCCTGTCATAACCAGAATGTCGTATATTTAAGGTGATCCTGAGACTTGGTTGTACGCAAGGGTTTGTCTGTGGTCCTTCTGGCTAACGTGGTGCAATGGCAACTTGATTTGAAGTACATGAACTCCAAATCTGCTTCTTCCCCACAAAATTCCCAGCCATGTTTCAGTTCTCAAAGCTCCATCTGAAATTTAGACCAAAGCTAAGGTCTTTAGATAGTTCTGGCGTGCTTCGAGACGTCTGTACCTTCTTTTCGGGGATTATCACAGAGGGTTCCTCTCAGCTCAGCAATCTGCCCGCTTCCAAGCTACAGACACACTGGAATTTCTGCAGTTCATCCTCAGAACAGGGACATGTTGGGCAAACAAGACAGGAACTACATCGTCTCTGCAGGGACAGAACAAATATTGGATGTGCAAGCACTGAATGGCAGAACCATTGCAAACATTCAGGGACGACAGGACAGAGCCACCAAGGGTTTAATAACACAACAAAGTCTCTGTACTGACTAATATTCAGCAGTGGTGGATGAGCTTATGCTGCTTTTAAGTGGATCAAAGGCAATTTCAATTTGCTGCGAAAACTAGATTTTTCCTATCTTGTAATTTTTACAGACAAATCGCATAGATGTGCCGTTTAGATATACGTATTTCATTGGTTTTGTTTTGTACTCCCAACATTAACGTAGGACGTAGCAAACATCGTGACAAAACGGAATTAGTGGGAGCCTTAGTGGATGGACCTGGAGATCAGCAGCTCATCCTCATCTGAACCTAACTTCCAGTACCGCTAGCAGGGTGCTGTTATAATGTTTATTAATGATAAACCTCGTTATGTGCTATTTACCCAAACTAGGCTAAAACATGCCCTGTTATATACACATACATATGATATTTCTTTTTTATTTTCGTCAGCTGATTTTAATAAAGGAATTTAGGTAAACATTTTTGGCAAATGATGTAATAAAAGTGTCCCAAATACTTCAGTTAAACTGTTTTAACAAGCGGTCTATGTATAGCTTACATAGCAACTTTAATAGGCTTGATTGTTAATAGGCTATATGAATATTTATGAGGAGAGTTTAAAATTATTTATATTTGTACATACGTCCATCAACAGAAAAGCAGCAAACTAGACTGGGAATTCTTTCCACTTGTAGTCCCAGGAGTGGTGATGTTCCACCACTGAGTAAGGTCATTAACCCCAATCGCTTGAATAAAATGGCTGTATAAATGGGTTAAAAATAGGTTAGGGTAAAATTGCAAGGGGTAGGATATGGCTGGGCACTCTGTGTGGCGAGGGGGCGGCCAGTCATGTGCCAGCAGTGGGGATCCACCTGGGGTAAAATGTATGCCACCTCACGGTGACCCAAAGCAATGAATGTGACGGCTCTAATTGTTAAGTGACAGTGACGCTGATCGGCACCGACTTCCTGACAGGTAAAGCAATTACGGCGGCAGCCTGTAGCAGCTGCGCAATGTAATTACGGCGGCGCAATGTAATTGAATTCAGGCGCTTAACAGGCACTTTTCTCCGAAGCAATTCGCACGGCTCACGATGTGACCTCCTTTCGCAGTTCGACACTTTAACCGTTTGGTTTCGGCATATTTGAAGGCAACGGCGGCTCCTCGAACCCGCACCGGTGGCCTGTTCAAAGGGGTCGCTCCGTGATGGACGACCTGGCCGTCAGCATTTGCTGCCTGTGCCCTGACCATCACACACTTATCTTTTCACATCCTGTAGGTTAACACATTTTAATTGGTTTCACTGACAGATTTGGTGTTATGACTTACAATTGTTTTTCCACCTGAGACAAAGGTTATACAATGTACCGAAACGTCGTCATTGAGTTAATTCGCACAAACTGATCGCGATGCAAAATATATATTATTACGTTAGGATTTCAGTGAATTAAATTAGTATGGGATAACTGCTCTTGCTCTTCCAACCAAGATGAACTTAGGAAAATGACGTTTTCGCTACTCTTTCCCGGCAGCAAGGGTGCGGGTTTTCCATGAGCCACCTTCACCATCACCATCATTGCACCCCCCGCCACTTCAAACACGCTGCTGAGCTCTTAAACAGGGCTGCACATCAGGCCGGTATGATGCCGTCCCAAAAGAAAGAAAGAAAAAAACAGTAGCGTGCTTTTTTCCGTACTTCGGAGTTTGTCGCATTTCACGCGCTTTCATCTCTTAATCCCAAGCTGAAGGACGTGGCTAAGTTGACGTTGCTCTGGCTCATGTTCAAACTCATTTGTATACGAGATACCCCCCTCCCCCGCAGTTTTATGCAGTACTGTACTGGATATGCGAGTGACACTCATTCTGCTAAGGTTTTGAAAATCAATTGAACCATAAAAGAAACACATTAAGAAAACAGTCCGCTTTGAGTTTTTCGTGTATCAGAATGATTGGGACATTCTAATAATCTTAATGTGGGGGATAGAACGCTTTACATATTCCCAAATGGGTTGAACTGTAAAGGCACCTTTGTAAAATTAATCTAAAACCATTTGCACTCTAGGTAACACAAGGCACCTTTGTAAAATTACAAAGGGCTCACCCTGGACACAAGGACAACTTAGTGAGCCACCGTGCCACCCTCCATAGAAACCTATTATAAGGAAACAGCTTAACACGTACGACTAAATACAAGATACAAAAAATATAAAATCGGGAAATGGGTGTAGACAGCCTGCAGCACACATAAATCACCACAAGGAGGAGACAAGGTATGCGTAATGTCAACTATATATATATATTTTATTTAAATGCCTGTTTGATAGAATTTAGTCATTTTTTCATGTGAATAAATCTAAGAAACATTCATTTGAGAAAAAAAGATTGTTATACGGATACGTTAAGCCTGATTAAAAAGTTCCCTTGTAATGGGTAAGACACTCAGAGAAAAAAAAATGGATTCTGAGGAGCATTTTTGTACTATTGGGGGTACAGTACTGACCAGTTTGTTCTGTTTTTTCTGCATAGAGCGCAAATGTCCTAACGAGTTCATGGGGGGTGCAAGGTTACTGCTTGGGCAAAGCACACATTCAGCCACAATGCATCGTGATGTGATTTGTAATATGAACACCGTCTAACGTGCTCAGAAGGAGACTGACTGCAGACATGCTGGATGGGGGGGGGGGGTGCTCTCCCCGGACAAAGACAGTAGTGGTGTAACGCGATCGGGGCCCCTGCTTCCCAGCTTTCTGAACTGCCTGGCAATGCGGGGAATTTCACTGCGTAATTGACCAAGATCTGCCATTGGCAGTACTGCTTGCATTATCTCAAATCTTAAATCTCTGCTGGTGTTTAACCCACGTCAGGGATTTTTAATCAGATACAGATACTGATATCTTTCTGGAGTTGTAACATGTAGATATGACAAATATATTCTATCTAGTAATACAGCATTAAATCTTAAAATAGAGGGTTTGATCAGCTTGGTTTATATGTTTGAACACAAGTATTTAAAATTCAATAAATGACATTAAAAACACGATCATGAATGAGCAGGTCGACAGTGATGGTTTCCTGTAGCGGCCGTACCCAAGTCTGCGCTGACGGTACATGCATGTAACACAGAATGCATCATTCTTCGGCAAACGTGCAATAAAATGCCGGGTGTGAGCAGGGGAGGTAACACACCTACAGGACGTGGCCTTTCCCCTGTCTGCGTGCCCCTTACATACCATTTCTTGGGTGCACCAGTGTGTCCCCTGACCTTAGAGAGGCCAAGAGACACATTCATCATGCAAACCTTTCCTGAACCATCTGCATGCCCATATCTGCGGGCCGGCTTCACCATTATGAGTGTTAAGCTGTTTTTGTTAGCGATTTCAACACCAGTTAGAAACTCTACCGCCTCTCACTATATACATGCAAGCGGTGTACATTTTCTCAAAGGAATGAGGAACCACATCGTCCCCGCGGCACACAGGACCTTCTTTAGGCATGACGCAGCTGCCAACAGGGCTCAGCTGGACTCGGCCCACAACACGTGCCCTACAAGGTCAGGAGGCGTTAAAAATAAGGGGGACGGCCGACAAACAGGCTCTCTTTGCTCCCAAAAACAAGATAAGCAAAAAATTATGGTATTTGAGAAGAAGTGTGGACTCCCGGGCATACCATAACCCAGACAAACGAGGTACATGTCAAAAGACACCTGATAAAAAGAGTTAACATTACGGTTACTGTGTCACCACTTGAATGATGGATTGATTGACTTATTTACTGACTGACTTTACTGATCCATGGGGTAAATTCATTCAGCAACAAGGTATATATAGTGTATAGATACAAATATATAGTACAGGGGTGGGCAATCTTATCCGCAAATGGCTGGGCTGTGTGCAGGTTTTTGGGATAACTGATGGGTCAGCTGTTCAAACCCAAGTGTGGGGACTCTTCAGCCAATCGGTTCTCTAATTTGTAACCTAATTAGGGAGCTGCAGCAAAAACCTGCAAACACAGCGGCCATTTCTGATATAGTGCAACTCAAGATCAAGCGTAGACACAATACACAATAGGCAAGTAATACCATGCAAGGATTATGATTAAGTAAAAATGAGCATGACGAATACGAAGAGGTATGAATAAGTATGATTAAGCGTCAATGAGTAGGAATAAGCATAAGTGAGTGCACCTGAGTAGTAAGTATAAGCAAGGCAGATCTTGTCTGGCATGCATGGCTGAATAGCATATTTTACCACAGTAAACATAAAACAAGGAAGTGTCCATTACTCATATCCCGACAGCCCAGCTATCTGATATTCATAGTGCTCAGTCAGCTCAATTGTAATGAGTCCTGGAAAAGGTCATTAACTGTTGCTGAGATCAATGTTTCTTTCTTTCAGTCATACAGAAGATTCACTTCAGCGATGGAAAATCAGTCATTACATTGTAACACGGTGGCTGATACACAGCATCTATATCCACAGTATTGTGGGTGCAGCGTATTGGCAAAATATGTATTAATGAGCAGATTATGTATAATATAAACACAATATATGGATCATTGTATTTCTAAAGAAATAATGGAAGTGCAGAGAAGAACATATAAGTAAGAATACTATTATGGGTTGGAATTCTACCACTGGCATAAAAGAGTATATGTGTAGTGTTGTAGAAAGACGTAATAATGAAATCAGTAGCTGTATGTATGTATAGGGGCTAAAATTTAAAAGACATTCTCAGATACCATGAGTAGTTGTTGATGCTGTACTTTGACTCAAAGAGAATGAAATAAGTGTTAATTTAAACAACTTACGGATTCACCAGTATGCTTCTCCTGACTGACGCTAAAACCTTTTGGTTAAAAGTTTACAGACAGTCAAACCATCTTAGGATCCTCATGCCTGGGCTATATTACTGTTAGGCTCTTCAGTCTCTGGCAAAGATTCGTATCTCAAGCACCCCCTAGTGGCAACAAAGCTGCAGTCTTTTTATGGGCCATGATGCAAAAATAGCTCTTTGGTATTTTAATGTCTGTTTCCATGAACCAACTAGAATAAACCTGCAAACGTGCTGTAAATTTTTATTAGCTGTTTGACAGACTTGCCGTCACATTTTATTTTTTAAATGGATCAGCAATGCACAAAATGGCAAAAGCGTAGGGATATATGCTATAAATGTGCTTTAACTGCATACAGAGAACAATACACAAGATAAATCCTGAAATTGGCAGCCTGTGTGAGGCTCTCCCCACTAGATGGCTCCACTTGTTCACTCTTCAGGTCTCACAAAGAGATTTGGGAACAGGAGGCTTCAGTGTCACAAGCTAAAACCCATCAGCACTGACTCCAACTCCACCTGGAACCAAGCCCTAACCCCCTGCACCTTCCACAGAGCTGTCTGTCCGATAAGCTCCGTCTGTGATGACAGTTTAGCTTAGGTTAATAATTCTTACGGATTGCCACATGGAGGAACTGACGGTCTGTCAAAGCAATCCCCTAAAGAATGAATACAAGGCTTAGCACGGGCGTGAACGTGTGACAGATACTGTAGCTGGAGGGGCTTTTCTCTTCCAGGCCTTCAGGTATAAAGTCCCCTCTCGCTGCACGAGCGGGAGCCGTGAACAGTGAAGCCACCCAGCAATGGCCGTTCCTGGCCTCTGGAGTTGGACGCAACGTCACACCTGGAGAAAAGGGGTCCTTCTGCGGGCAGCTGGGGTCAGAAAGTACCCCAGAATGTACGGAATGTATATATTTCGATTCGGATCATACATTCTGGGGGCGGCACAGTGGTGCCTCACAGCAAGAAGGTCTTGGGTTCGGTCCCAGGGTTGGGTGTAGGTCCTTTCTGTGTGGAGGTCGCACTCTCTCCCCTTGTTCATGTGGGTTTCCACTGGGGGTTCCAGTTTCCTCCCACCGTCCAAAAGCATGTAGGGTAGATTGATTTGTGAGTCTATAATGGTGTGTGTTCGCACCTGCACCCCTTGTTCCCAGGATAGGCTATGGCCATACTCTGGGATGGATGGATCATATATTCAGATCATGGTATGGATTGTGTAGGCAGAGTTTTTGTGTTCTCACCGTTTCATTGCATGGTTTCCTCCAGTTACCACTAATAATCCAGAAACATGTGACGCGTTGCCAAATTGTGAGCAGGTTCAAATGGTGTGTGACCCAAAACAGGACAAGCAGGTATGAAAGATGGATGGTATACACTTTACATATAATACCATATGTTTATTGCATTTTATGTAGTGTCTGTGTGCACTGTTCCCGTGGGGACACATGGCATTAAAAGCTCAATCTTCATGCCTTAATATCCATATTTCTGACATACCAAGGATAAAACATCCATAAAATGTACAAGTTGCACACCGGTTCCTTTGAATTTTACTGCTGAGTAAACTTAACCCTCAGCAGTCGGCGATCCCGCTGGTGGGATCTGACAGAAATATCGCCAAACCGTTTCAATAACTGTGAGTTTTTGTCATATAAACATTTGAAAAACAACCTCAGAAACCTTGGATGGTCTACTTTTCAATATTGTGATACGAATAGAAAGAACAAGAGTGACTGACTTAAGCGTCTGTGTCTCGACACAGCTCTGATCGCCCGCCCACTTGCAAATTGTGCTATTCGCATGATAATGACATGATAATCCAACAGTTGGTACTGGGTAAAGAAATATGTGAATACACCAATTGTGACTGAAATAAACAAGAGCACATGTCTGAGTAGTGTTTACACCGATCGGCTACAAAATGGCACACGGATACGTCTCTGCTGCTGAAGCTTTGCGCCAGTGTTGCCACTTCCAGCAGCGAATCTCATACCTGTACTATACCTCTCATACCTGTACTATACCTCTCATACCTGTACTATACCTGTACTATACATCTCATACCTGTACTATACGTACTATACATCTCATACCTGTACTATACGTACTATACCTCTCATACCTGTACTATACGTACTATACCTCTCATACCTGTACTCTACATCTCATACCTGTACTATACGTATAGCTTCCTGAACCTTTGTTTGGAGGTACAGCGCACTAATAAAAACTCCTCATACCCAGTACCTCTATTCCCTCTCTCAACATATCCATACTGTTGTGCTAACTTTGAGTTTGCGGAGATCTTTCGTGACATCAGCCCTGCTGTTATACCATAGAGCCAGACTGTCCGATTTTTCATCTGCATTTGGCTGTGCTGCTGTACCCTTGAACTGGCTGTCGTCTCTTACCACCGCTTCTGCTGCTGTACCCTTGAGTTAGTTGCTGTCTCTCGACAAACCAGCTGTGCGTTCGTACCCTTGAACTGATAGCCGTCTCTCACGACAGAATCCTGCTTCTGTACCTACGATCAGGCAGCCATGGTAAATGTATTAAAATATCCGTCTGACCGCTGACAGCTCTCTGCACTTATTAATTCTTTCCCATGATGTATTAAATTATGGCCACTTTTTACTAATTCGTTCCCTCGTTTCAGTTGTATCTTGGCCACGTTTATTAAGTAATTTCCACAATATGTTAAAACACAGGCATGTCATACATGGCATTTTTATGATTATTTCATGAGCGCGGTTCCGTAAGCTAAGGCACTGGTCTGTAATTAAAAAACCCCGGCTTTGGTGCAGTCATGGTTAATGTACCCCAGACAGTTACAGATACTAATCCAAGAGGCAGATTCTGGCACAGGGGTGCGCCGGATCTAATTAGGAACTGTTGTTCTTCGCACTGCCAGCTGAGAGACGGAACAATACGAGGCAAATAGATACAGGCATATTCAGGGAGAACAGAAGCTAATGAACAGAACAGCTGCAGGCAGGCGGTGGGCAGGGGGATCAGACTGTCACTCAGACTCACTCAATCCCCATTGGCTGAGAACAGAAAACAGCCTTTCATTGGGTGCTTTGTTGGGCATCTGCCAAATCAGGGTGTGCATTGGGTACTATTGACAGGCCCCTGTTCTGGTGGAGGGTATGTGAATTGCTATGTGAGCAAAACAGATTCTTAGAACCATTTCAGGACCAAACAGGTCAGGGCAGCTGCAGGGTCTAAAGAAGCACACTGCAGATCTCTCTCACAAAGCTCGTAATCCTGTCTGGGGAGAAGCCTCTGTGTCATATCACTAAAACAGATCTGCGTCATTTTTCCCACAATAAAATCATTCAACAAAATTCCAGCATGTGTCCCTCTTGCTTTATTTGTATGCCCTACCTCTGGATGCCGTAGCAGATCCCCCAGTTCCAACCAAAAGCATACAGTTCGCTTGAAGTACACATCTTTAACCACCACGCCACCTCCTGGCCCGAGAAGAAAATGCACCGACACACCAACGTGTCACAGTCAGTCACGCAGTCAACAGGCTCGATTTAAACGCATCGATCACTGGGAACAGGAAGCTGGGCTCCACGGGGACACGTGTCACTTCCATGCCAGACCAGTGCATGCTTGGTCCCCTTACCTGTACCGCATGCCGGTCTGGTAAGCGACGCAGTCCTCCAGCGACAGGCTGTTGGTCCTGAGGAACTCCTCCATGTTCTTGAGCTGGGCGGCGGCACGTACTTCGCGGAGGCGCTGCAGCAGGGCGTGGTCAGCGGGCTGCGGAGCAGCCAGGCCCAGGTCCGAGTGGTAGCGGCCAAGGGAGGCGCTGAGGCCGCTGCGCACGCTCTCGCTGCACGACACCGACAGCATCCTGCTGCTGCCGGCGCTGCTGCTCCGCCGGATGCCATTGCTGGGGACGGCGCTGGCCGGCCGCGGGCTCTGCAGGCAGTCGGGGGGGACGCTGTGTTGGCGGCTGATGCTGCGTGCGGCGCCCCCACCTGGCCGCACCTCGTAAAGGCTGCTCCTCTGTGCGGCGAACATCCTTTGCGCTCGACCCCACCCCTGACCGTGACCTCAGACAACCTCCCTGGGCCGCTCGCCTCACCGCCACGCCACCCCGACACCTCCACCCACCAGGCGTAGCGTAGATCACGGGGGCCGCTACCGTGGTGACGTCCAGAAGAACATCACCATGGCTCCAAGAAAGCACCCGCTTACGGACGTGACGAGCTTCCCCGTCCCAGGTTCAGAGTGGAGAGGAGAAAGCAGGCAGCCTAGCATCATGTAATCAGAGATCCCCTAATCGCCACCCACTGGTCCACCCCCCCATGTGACAGGGACACAATGCCGACCTTAACCCAAAAGGCCCCGCTGCTTGGTTCCAGGTGAACGGCGTGTACTTGTTTTCAGTGTACATGTGCAAAGGAGCCAGAACCGTGATGTGGGGGTCATCGAGGGACTATTTTTCCAGAATGTGTATGTTTGAGGGGGGGGGGTCTGTCTCT
>JAODUD010000107.1:2991250-3001420 GCA_026784285.1 Stomatorhinus walkeri
GCTGTCTGGAGTGCGGTTGGCCGAAATGGCCACTCACCCCCCCCCCCCCGGCTTCGGACACGGTCCCGTCCCACACCAGCTCAGCCCAGTCCAGGCACAGACGTTTACCCAAAAAGCGACAGGCAGCATCTCTGTTCAGCATCCCACCACGGCCAACACCCCCAACACCCCCCACACAACGGGAAAACCCACCCGGCCACCCCCCGCTTTTAAAAATCTCTCTACTCACCCGGTTCCGCCGGGATCGGCTCATGTGCGAGGGTTTCTGGACCATGTTGCTCATCGGTGGGGGGGAAGGACAGCAGTCAGCAAATGTTAGGATTCTAACTTTTTAGCATCCCACTCCCCACCGACCCCCGCCTACCCGAAGTGGGAGTAGCCCCGTCGGAGGCATCCCGACCAATTAGCGGACGGGAGGGAGAGAGAGCGCTCCCAGTGCTGCTCATGGAGTGGGGAGGGAGGGGGTTGGGGATCCATTTATGCCTGTCACCACGCGAAGGGTGTTCGGAAAACCCGCAACAAATCCTACCGGACCTGAATAATTTAGCGGAGCTTTCGCCCTAAAAGCCTCTGATTGCTTGGTGGGAGATGGAGGCCCTCCCCTTATGCACACAGCCCCTACACACAAACAGGCGTGCACGTGAGGAACACTTTAGGGTCATATCAGGAACCTGATTAGGAACCTGATACTGACTCTGCAGCATTATCACTGTGCCATTACCTCCGATTAGCTCCAGGTCCACTTAGAATATATGCAATTTAAAAAAGAAAAAAAAAACAATTTAGCCGATAGAGTTTCACACATTCAAATAATGGCAAACACGCCTCTCAGTAATACCCCCCCCTGGATCCATCTCTTTACACTCTGGCAGTGTGAAGACTTTACACGTGCGGTACTCTGCCTTTAAATCGTGTCCCGAAATTTCCAGACACCGGAGCGACATGACCTGGATTGCCAGGTAGAAGCCAGCTGCAGGCCAGAAGAGACCCGATCAGCAAACCAGCCACACCTGAACATTCCAGGCTGTGTTATTTTTCCATACAAAGCGGCCACTTCAATTAATCAATCGACTGAGACAGCAGAACCCCCGGTTTTCATGGAAGGACGGCCGATCCAAATGGACTTTACGTCCCTGTCCTTCGAAGGCATGAACTTAAGCCCTGTGCAGAACTATAGATAAAACATGACATTTCTGTGTATTTGATAGAAGTTACTACGTATTTTAAATTTTAAAAGTTTGAGAAGACCATATATATGTCTTTCCTCTGCTTTGTACCCCATGCTGCCTGGGGTAGGCTCTGACCCCCTCCTCCATGAGTTTGTATTGGATAAGAGGGTGGAATGGATGGATGGATGGATGTATCAGAATCAGAATCTGTACTGCCACACTACCAAGGCCAGTGGAATTTTTTGTTTGCATAGCTCGCTACTGTCAGTGAAACCATAACAATATACAATTAACAATTAGGGCATAACGCAGGCAGAGAATAAATAAAAGACACAAGATACACAGCAGAGGTGAGAAAATGCAAGGTATGTGATAAATATAACAGTTTGTGCATATATACCATGAATATCTATAAACACAGTTTATGGTATAATAACATTTAACACTGGTGCATCCACAGCAGAGGTGCCTCTCCAAAGCCTGGTATATGTCTTGAAAACCTTCAAAATTACCAATGTACTCTAAAGGTAACTAGTTCAGATGACCGTACTATGGTACACTTAAATAACCACAAAGTACAACCAACCACTCACATTGAAATGTTCATTTTCTTGTCAGAGGTGGACAGTTCAGGCCCAGAAAGTAAAAACCAGCCAGTTTTGGATAGACACAGAGTGACAGTCACAGAGTACTCAACTGGCCGGTTGAAACAACACCCTAGCCAGGATTTTTACTTTCTGGACCTGGACTATCCACTTCTGCTATTTGTGAAACCAAGCAGCTATGCTCTGAGGGTGTGTGTAAAGAGCTGTTCCCCTGTCTCGTGCCCTATGCTGCCTGCAATGGGTTCCAGGCCCTCCACATCCTAGCACTGAGTAAGCAGTTAGAAGATGAATGAATGGGTGGCTGTGTACTGTAAACATGTACATATACTGTCTATTTATATCCGCTGGATTAATAACAGAACAGTGCAGGACTGCTGATCGGGCTGTTTTCCTCCTGTTGCAGCGTACCCACCACATGGCGTCTGGGTTCAGCTTGCAATTCCCATAGTTCCAAGCAGCGGGAAGGTAAGCAATGCAGAAATCCCCGCCCACCTGGCTCATTATGTATGCGGGACAAGCCACGCCGCCGTGGCCCAGTCAAAATGACTCATGGCGCCATTACTGGCCGGACCATCGTGTAACGCTCGTGTGTCGATGAGCTTCCTGGGATGCTGTCCCGACAGACCCTGAATGTGGCCCCCCAGTATTATTTAGGGGGTGTCATTTCTCTACAATGTCAGAGTCGCACTAAATATAAAACAGCAACATTGTGGTTTGGTGCCTGGCGGGGCCTTATCCGTCTCTGTGTTTGTCTGTCTGTCTGTCTCTCTCTCTCTCTTTCTCTCTCTCTCGCTTTGACACAGTACATTAATAAACCCATTCCTCCCAGCATAAAGACCACTCTTTTGCTCTTCAAAAGTCCACATTCATTTGGCCCATGATGACGCTTAAATGCTCGCTAGTGCCTCACAATAACATAAAGTTATATTTTACATGCAGCCTAAATACTTCAGTAAGCGTTAACTATATTGATTAAGAGGAAACTTTAAACCATTAAGGCCATTAGTGATTATTTATTTGTGCATTTATGTGAACCTGACTTCCATTATAATGAAAAAAATAAATGCTGAAGAAAGAGGAAGCCTTTACTACCATTACCAGATGAAATCAGACTAGGGGATGAATCAATAGCCATCGGACTGTGTCATGATGCAGATTCTTTGCACTTGAAAAGGAAGGGAAACCTTCCCTGCCAAATAAAATTCAATACAGAGCTCATTATCATAGTTTGATTCTGTGAAAGGTCTTATTTCCTAAGGAGGAAAAGCAACCTTTCCTCCTTAATAAAAACACGCAATCCCACAATGCACTAGCACATTGCACAGAGTGTGCCTGCCCTGCAGAGACAGGAGGTTTTTTGCTTGTGTCCACCAGAGGGCGATCTCATGGGCTCTCCTGGCCCAGTCAGGCAGGGAATAAGACTGTGGAGTTTATTGCTACCTTGACCTGTTTTATGGATAAGAGCAAGACTTCAATTTTCTGTGGGTCTAGGTTTGATTTCCACCAGATTTCTGTGGGAAAAGTTTCCATGTTTGTCGTGTGTGTACTTCCACAGTCCATGTGCAGTTTCCCTTGTGTTTCCTGGTGTTTCACGGTGTTTCATGCCCTCTGATGGACTAGCACCCCACGCACAGCGCACTCTTCCCGTAACTCTGCCCTCGGTAAAAGTTACAAGCCAAGCTGATATTACCACAGCAATTATGCTTTGAAATTTTATAGAATGACATACATAACAAAATGCCATACATAACTGCACCAGAAGAACCACATATTTGTTTTTTTGCACAGTACTTTCTGAAAAAAATCTGTTACACTTAAAAATGTCAAAACCATTTTTGTTGTAAGAGCCCATAATGGGTCGTGTGTATCTCACACTACATGCATACGGGGTGTAAAATGGGCTGCAGTGCCCCACAGCTTTGTACCTCCAGACCCCTGGTTCCCCCGAGGCCGATCACACACTGATCAGCTTGTGGGCATCAGCCTCTGCTGGAGCCCCGCATCATGTCGACCTAAACAGCCGCAAACATGAGCACTAAAGTGCTTCCCAGATCCACGGCGCCAACCTCCAGACTGGGCATTACAAACTCTACCACTGTGCAGCAGAGCTACGGGTCCAGCTCTCCAAAAGCAAGCTGGGCAAAGAATCAGAGGGCAAAACTGGCACAGACAGGAACGGGGCACCCCAGGGCCACAGACAGCCAAGATCTGAAGCAAACAAGACCCCCGACTCACACTCACATCCTGCTGCGTCTCGCCTGGATAAAGCAGGTTAAAAATAAAAGCATTTTCACTTTCCTTAGGTCCGGAACGGTGACACATCTGGCGCCACTCTGAAATACCAGCTGGCCAATCAGATTGTAGAGTGAAGAGCAGGTGGTAACATGCAGGACAGGGAAGCACGAACACGAAGCACAGACGGAAAGAGGAGGAGGTTAGGACCCAGCAGGATCCTCAGTCAGCGTTGCCAGTACCTGTAGAACTGCAGCTGCCTCTTGGGACTCCCATACCGAGCGCTGGTACCAGCAAAAGAGAGACAGACAGGAGAGAGAATTCAGAAAAGGTGGGTTTATACAGCATGAAAAAGCTGGTTATACGGCACAAAAAAATAAAGGCCAGCTGGACAGTAACGAGCCAGTGAACATGCCCAAGCAGACATACTTTCTACACAAAATCAGCACTGAAAGGAGGATGCCACAAAACTATTGGCTGGTGGGGTTCCTGCCGCAAAGCCATTGGCTGATGGGGCTCCTACCACCAAGCCATTGGCTGGTGTGGTTCTTTTTGTGGCTGACATAAATGTATTAGTTTATTTTATGCAAATGCTGTCCATAGCGATGGGTAAGACAGGCAAACAGGCTGAGTAATGGTTCAGCCCGTCCTCATTACAAATAACATTTAAATAATCATATACCTAAGAAGTAAGCAAAGCAACAGAATATACTTGCCGATAAATTATAGCACAAAGCAGCGAACAAGGATTATAATGCATTCTGTGTCTTTCAGAGATGCATTATGTTGTAAAAATGACACACGCAGCCTGCAATTTGACACCATTGTAGAGTCTGTACAGGTTTTATGTGACTTTCACAGCGTGAGAAGCATCCTGTGAGATCGAGCGACCTCCTCTGCCCAGTCACTTTCACACCAGTCAGTCAGGTCCCTTATATTACTTTGGCGAAGAACACTCATAAACTCAAAAACGTCTAAAGGTGCACATTAGCACATAAATGCACTTCATGTATTTTTATGTCTTGGTTGCTGTTGCCTACCCTTGTGTCACAGGGTTGTGAAATTTCATCTGTGCAGATGCATCGCCCCCTAGTGTTTGATTTTTTGAAAAGCAAAATTTCCTCTCTGTACTAATTCGATGCTGGGGCAACGCGTAAGGAGCATCACAAGAAATTATATATTAACCCCACCCATCACGTTTCACATCAAATAAAAATGCAAAACAAGTGTGAATTCCACCACAGAATGACTGCGTAACAAATAATATTATGGCGGTTATATACTCCGTATGTAAACGGCTGTATTAGACAATATGAACTCACAATGAAGCGTGCATTAGCGCCTAAGGGTGCCAGGAGGAGCACTGCTGCTACGCAAAACTGATTTTCCACCGCTTGCATCATAAAAATGATTATCGTCAGACGGTCGATTTATTTATAAAAAGTCACTTGTTATTCCCGCAGCGGAAGCTGGCAGGCAGGACTTCATTGTGCGTCTCCGTACATAAGCTGGCTTTAACGGGACGCATTCTGACACAAGGTGAAGTCCAATGGTGACGCCTGGAACCTCCCCGAGAGAGCACAGACTTTAAGGTGATTAATTTGATATTCCCCGGAATGCTGTCAAGGTTAGCGTCCTACTGACGGCGGCTTTGCAAGCTGATTAATTGAAATTTAAATTTGCATTTCTCATGAAAAAAACTCGAGTACTTGAATGCCACAATGCGGATTGCGGCTTCCCTTACCCAAGCTCACGTCAAATAATTTTCTAGCTGTCATTTGTATTTTCCGTGGTTAAAAAGTTAATAACAGAAAGGTACAACCGGTGAAATTACAACTGACATAAGTAACGTGCCTCTGTAAGAGCTGTAATGCAGAGATGCAGCAGAAAGCTACACTGCATGATCTTCACTAAATTATTGTGTGGTTGTGCACTGAGAGACGTGATGGATTCTTGTCTATTTACAATTCTACCAGTTGGCCAGCAGGTGGCATAGTGGTCAAGACGTGAAGGGACCTGAAGGTAGCTAGGACTTGCCACACGTTACTGCAGCAAGGTATTCATCCTGACATCCTTTGGTAAAATATCTGACATATAAATGAGTAATATTACAAGCAGGTATAGAACAAAAAATCTGGCCTGATTTCACTTTAATGATTGTAACCTGAGGTAAAAGCCCTATTGGTGACTGACACGTTTCAGGAGGAGGGAATCTATGCCATGCAAAAAAAGACGTATAACCAGTGTGTGTGTGTGTGTGTGTGTGTGGTCTCACCTGTAGATCATGCCTGGAGAGGCCGTCTGTCGGTGGGAGAGGCGGGCAGGGGAGTCTGTGGTGGGTTCTGGGTACATGGGGCCAGGTGTTGGGAGGGGTGGACAGACAGACAGGCGGTGTCTCTCTCACCACTCAAGGGTCTCTGAAAGGAAAACGAGAGTCAGTCCACATCTGTCAATAAACTAAATCCATACCCCTGTGTCAGAATCAAGCCACCATCCCCCAAGAAGGTTATACATTCTCCAACAGTCAATCTGCAGCCCTTTACGGTGTGTGGCTCAGCAGGTGTGCAAACTGCGCCTGTCATTAGAAGGTTGCCGGTTAAAATGCTGATGTTGGTAGAATGATTACACCATCGGGTCTTTGAGTTGGGCGCTTAACCGCAAATGTTTCACCACAAGGCTGCAGCTAATCAGTGACGTCGATAATAATCGGTAAAAGAAGTAGCTGAGAACAAATTTTGTCGTGGTTTGTTTGCATTTTCTGTGTAAATTGCACAAAATCTCATCACCACCTAGCGACGTTGGTGTCGACGTTGGAGTTAAGTCTAGTTCATGCTTCTCTGTTCCATGTGTCATTACTGTCTTCGGACACAGACGGTCGCGGTTGGCGCTTGTGTACAGTAGTAATATTCCATAATACCAGCAGAGGGCAACAAACACAAATATAAGCATTAAGATGGGTAACGCCGTATGAACTGCTTTTAAAGTTGTTACTAGGCTTGGGCGGTATCACGGTAAAATGGTGTACCACAGTCATTTGTCTCGGCGATAAAAAACAATACTCACCCCAAATGCAAATTAATCCACAGGCTCCAGCAAAGGTAATATAATATACTTGACAGGTAGTCCACACATATTTGCACCTCATTTACAAGACACGTTTGTCCAAAATAGCGCACAGCTAAGGCAAACAGCAGATTACAAACATACGTGCTGTCAAGGAGTTGGCTAGGTTTAAGTATGTGCACCTAGGCTGAGCTTCCACTGAATGCTCAGGTAGAAGTGTATAACAGCAAGAGATACAGGACATCTTCCACACAAGGCAAGACAACTATTCAATTCAGCAGAAAGTGCAACATTTAGAGTTTCTGGTAACATGGGGTGGTGTAGGTTAGTAGGTTAGTAGAGGTATCCCTGGATCAGATGGGCACTGAAGTGTTTTGAAGGTGGATATGGAGTCTGATGAGGGGGTAAGGAGCTCAGTTTTAACACCTCAAAGAACCAGATCTGAGTATGTGGTGTTTGCTTCAAGCGAGCTTCCTAAAGGTACTCCAGATGTTTCCTAAAGACTTTCAGTTCAAGCAGATTTGTGGTGGTATATTTGTTTGTGTGCCTTGCAATGGACTGACATCCCCATCCATGCATCTTCCTATTTAAGCAGAGGGCACAAGGCTGTGGTATATGTTGAATGGGATACCCAACCATATATCTCTGCAATGCACAAGGAAACTGCAAGGAGAGCATGCAAATCCACATACACATAGGGCAGGATTAAAACCCCCAATCCTCGAAGTGTGAAACAACAGCGTTAGGTATTAAGTCACTGTACCACCCTTCCTGACAACAATAATAATACAATTGTTATATTGCATGTACACCAATAGATGGCGCCATTTTCCAACCATAGTGAATCCACATTTAGGATTTCCTAGACAAACAGAAGTAAACATAAAAGTCCCTTAGAGACAGCATCTCAAATTCTGTACTGTTTCTAAAGGGTAACTGCAATTAAGCCAAATGCATTAAGTCTGTGGTACTGTTAAGCGTATATTTTTAGGCTCCATCTAATTAAAAAGCCGTATTTGAGTAGCATTTTCTTACTGCTCCCATTATGGATTATTAATTTTCAAATCTTTAATCCATTCAACTAAAGCAATCAGAACGTCACTTTGTGTCTGTCTTGGTATGATATACACTGTTCTACAGCTAACCAGCAAAAAAGGGAAAAATGGCAACATAAGACAATAAACAATAAAAGCTTTTTAAAATAATTCTAAGCAAAATTCACCCATTGATTATCCACAAGTATTTATGGTCTAATTCTGCATCAAATGTTGGCAAATCCAGCCAAATACTGATTCTACGCTGAAAGTTTGGCAGTCCAGGTCTTAGATGTTCTCTCTGAAGTGGTTTTAAGGCAGCAGATGCTCGCAATCAGAGGTTAGTTGTTTAGTTGTTAGGAGTTTTTAACTAACGGCATGCAGAAGTAGTTGGAGTTGTTAGTGATGTTTATTGGATGGATACCCCTAGAGAAAAACATGCAGTACAACGTTCTGCAGTCTACATGCAGTCTAATGTTCTTACGATATAAATAGACACGTACCATGCAGAAGTCTTAGGTAGTCCTAAAAATGTATTTATCTGAGTAGGAGATGCACTTCTGCTAGAATAAAAAACACAATTTGACATTATAACATAGGCAAATTAAGAGTAACACAATAAAAACTAGTAATTCTTTCTGTTTTCCAAAAAGTTGGATGGCTAGATGAACACTGCTTCAGTTCCCAAACCTCTCCTCAGGGACTCCTCAGCCATTCCATGTATCTATTAAATTTAACTACCAGCTCACTTAATTAACTTAATTAGTTTCAAAAGTCAACGAGATATTGATTAGCTATTTGAGGTGCACTAATGGTCACATCAAAGAATACATGGTGCACCGGGTGGTTCCTGCAAATACAGGGGTGATTTTAGCAGATGTTCTGAAATGACTAAGCTGACACACTTTGATAGGCATAATAGCATAGTTTTACACCAACATAAAGATCATTTAAACATAATTTTCTTTGGCTACCTAAGACTTTTACACAGTACGTTATACCATAAATCCATAGCATGGGTCACTTGTGAAACTGAAGATGTGCAGGCCAAACTAGTGGGTAGTGGAGGAGCGGAAATTTCAAAAAGTAAAAACCCAGACCACGATTTTGTCAAGTTGAGCATAAAGAGTCATATTCAAAGACTACTCAACTGATTGGTTGATTGGTTGATTGGTTGGTTTGTACTCTTAAAGGTACAAATTGGTACTTTTTTCTGATAGCGCACCGCAGTGATGAAGCATGAACATGAAGAATGCTATTTCTTTGGGTCACATCCTTTGATTATAAATATGTGTCCTGTGAAACCTTTTAAAGTTCTGGGTAATGAAAGACAATCTGTCTCTCTCTGCTCCATACGATCGAAGCTCGACAAAGATAAAGCTGGTATGCATCCACCCCGCATGTCCAAGTGGGGCCCAGGTGACTGACTCCTTGATTTCTTCCTCTGTCTCATGTCGTCCTGCACTGAACACAGCCCTCGTTTTGCAGCCCCACGGCCATCTCCGGCCAATCAGGGTCACCTGGCCGCTATGCTTTCCTTGCTGGTTCTATCTTGGCCTATGAGTGCCGCTCATAGGAATGCTAGTGCTATATGAGTCAGGATTTGTTGCGGTTCATCGCGGATGTGCTTCTGTACCGGTGATCACTGTGTACTAGTGTTGGGAGCCATGTGCAGAAAACGGGAATGTCTCAGAAGAAGAATGGGCGGTTAGCTATACGTGTCTGAGGTCCATAAATTGCTAGGTATATGCTATGGTGAGGCAGCACAGTGGTGTAGTGGTTGCCTCACACCTCTGGGACCACAGCTCACGTGTCCGTCAGGATTCCAGGTATTTGCATGTTCTCCCCTTGTCGTTGTGGGGTTTCCTCCAGTTTCCCCTACAAACATGCGGCGGATAATCGGAGTAACCAAATCGCCCATAGGTGTAAATGGTATGTGAATGTGCACTGTGATGGCTTGGTGTCCCATCCTGGGTTGCTCTAGGCTGTGCCTCCCAAGGTTTCTTCCTTCTCGGGAGTTTTTCCTTGCCACTGTCGCCTATGGCTTACTCACTGGGGGCTTTGGGT
>JAODUD010000107.1:3018121-3028742 GCA_026784285.1 Stomatorhinus walkeri
CCCCCTCCCCCAACCCCAACCCTGCATACACAGTCCCATGAGTTTTACTCCTGGTCATCATTCACATTTGTTTCTCCAACATGTGACCGAGCTTGTGGGGAGAAGCCCCTCCTACACTCCAAACAGCGTTGCATGCCCTGACAGACTGCACAAATCCAAGAGGCTGCCCCCCAACCCGAGAGACCGCCCCTGAACCTGACCGACAGCCCCCCAACCCGAGAGACCACCCCTGAACCTGACCGACAGCCCCCCAACCCGAGAGACTACCCCTGAACCTGACCGACAGCCCCCCAACCCGAGAGACCACCCCTGAACCCGACCTACAGCCCCTGAACCCGAGAGGCCGCCTCCTGTATCTGTTTTTCCCGAGGCTCACAAATGTATGCAGCCTACGCAGCAGTCCTGAGACAAAGCCTCCATCTTCTACACGCTTGCTTGTCCTTTGAATGAAAACTCTCTGGGCTACACATACACATGATCCCAAGTGCCCATTAGAACAAGCAACAAATTAAGTGATTAAAGCCTTTTTATGTTTTTCTTATGTACATGGCTACCCGCACTTAATGGACATCTAAGGGAATTAACTGGTAACCCAGTTAGCGCTGAAGTATCTCATTATCCTACATACACACCCACATGCTGCTTCATTAACACTGAAATGTTCATTTCCAAAGATGCACTCAACATGGAAAACAGCATAAATAATGTACATCCCAGAAATATGACACATAATATCCCACGCAATATTTCTCATTCCTTAGCTGCAGTGCAATTCCGGAAATATACCAGCCGAATAAGTGGGAGAAATCACCTCCCAAATGCCCCCCCCAGCCCCGTCTGGGGCACTCAAGCTGAGTCCATATTAAGCCTGATCAATAACACATTAGCAAGGGGCTCACTTTACCAAGCCGGCCTGCTTCTAATGCTGCTGAAGAGGCTATTCTGCACTTCTTAGTAAGCAAAACGCCAGGTAGGTAGCAGAAAGGGGAGCCTCAGCAGGCAGGTAGCAGAAAGGGGAGCCTCAGCAGGCAGGTAGCAGAAAGGGGAGCCTTAGCAGGCAGGTAGCAGAAAGGGGAGCCTCAGCAGGCAGACCCCAGAATCCTCTCCCCCCTTCAGTTTTCTGGTGCATTCTGGGCTTTACGCGGATCCTCCGGGGCGATCCCCATCTGCCAATTCCCCTGCAGTGATAACATCGGCACAATGCCAGAACCCTCATGCCAGTGTCCGAGTTTACAAGGTACGACCGGAACATTCTAATTTTCCGTGCAATCTGCCGGACTTTAGTTCAGAAACGGTCACTTCTTTGGCCAAAGCCTTTGTCAAAAAGTGGATACAACGATGCGTTCAAAAAGGGCTGGTTTTACTTTAGGCCTTTACAACCTAAATAGTGGGGATTATATACTATATTACTGGCATAATTACACTTTCACCTTTGGCCAAATGGCTTCTCTGTAACCCTGCTAACAGACACCAGATACTGAATATGCATCAGTGAAATGTCTAATGAGGGTTAACAGAATGTTGAGTAAATAAATACCAAACAGGAAAATTGATACTGAATCACTTTGTCAGACTTTCTTAACAGTAATTTAATATTCCTGCTTGTCCTCTGCAGGGTGAGGTTCTGGAGCATCCAGAGAGCAGCATATCAGAGGGACACACGTCATTAAGAAGAACGGAGAAGGACGGACAATCTGGCAACCCAGGTTTACCATAGCATGCTTTAGGATGGAGGAAAAATAGCTCCTGGAAGAAACTCCATGACGACCCAAGGAGGACAAGCAAATTGCACACACATGGAACCTTGGTCCCAGGGGTGTGAGGCAACAGGGCTAACCACTGCACCACTGTGCCCCCCATCACATAATCTATTAATATAATTCCCAGGAAAGCACTTTTGTAGACAAACTGTAGCCAAGCTGCTCATTCCTGAAACGGTTTGTCTGCTCATTCTGAATATCAGGGGGGAGATTGAGGGGATCAGGGGTTTTGGCCTCAGTGGTACTGATCAGAAAATCACCGGTTCGAATCCCGTCCTCAGGAGAAGAGTTATATTTCCACCAGGCCCTTGAGATAAAGCTTGCAACCACCCCCCTGAAATGGTCTGGTGTGGGGGGGGGGGGGGGGGCAGATACATGGTCTGATCCTGCAATTGGACACCAATCTTCACCCCCCACTGCAAAAATAAGGACGTGTTTCAAAAAAGAGCAAGATGGGATATGTGAAATGGAGCGTCCCAAGGTACAAGGTATATGTACAAACAAAACATACAGTTTAATGTTGCTATTTAATGCCCATAAAATACCCCAACCGATACCGTCATGTGAGACAAAATAAAGTGCCAAGTAATAATGCAGTAGTGAGTCATGCTGTATCGGAAATGAACTGTGTCAGATTAACATACATAAATGTCCACAGCAAGTGACTGGGGATGTCTGAGGTTGAGTATAAACTGAAGCGTTCTGTGGGGCTGCATTTGCGACTGCCCAAGGTGAACTGAAAACAGCCATGTCGTTTCTTATAGAGCGTGCAGCGTGCTTGGCTGTCCGTATCAGGGCTCATATCGTACTGACTATCACCGGGAGGTATGACTGATTCCAGGCACCACAACCCTGAGCAGGTTGGATGGTTGGATGGATGGACGGTGATGAGGGGCTGTGGAGGGCCCCTCGTGAGCAGCCCGCAGTTAATGCTGCCCTTCACGAGTGACCCCGTGACCTCCCTGACATAGTGGCTTAACCTTCCCAGCATGCCCAGGGAATCTGCCACAGGGACAGAGCAGAGGCTCGACCACATGGACCAAGATCCATTAGCTCAGCATGGCGTGTCTGTACGGAAAGGAGCAGAACCCCTGCTGATAGCAGCTTGCTGGTGTCCAGGACACGGACTGCCCCCTTTAGCTTTTATGAAGGGCTCAAAAGGAGCAGCTAAATGTACACAAAACGCAGGAATAAGTGCGACCAGACAGAGTCTGTGATGCGATTCGCCTCAGCCTGCAGCACTTTCTCAGAGTTGAGAAATTACTTTGGGGGGGGGGGCTGTTAGGAAACAGATCCTGTGGCCTGAGGAAAACACCACCACAAGGTTCAGCTCTCTCCACAGCCTCAGGTCACTGAACCCGGCCGGCCTGTGATTAGAGGCCCGCTGTGACCACCCAAACCACAGCCTCCGCCAGGCGCTGCCTGCATGCGACTGACCCAGACTGCAGCCAGGGGTGCCATGGCACAGGGGGGGGGGCGTGAGATATACGAAACAGAAGCTGGTCTGAAATGTTTAATCCCCACGGTTTGATCCATACGCTGACAGCCGCGAAGCTAATCAAGCCGGTGACAAGACACTTCGGGACATGACACTAATGTCGGCGTCACTCCACTGACGATCACCTCGCAAAGTAAACACACCAGCGGTGCCGGCTTAGGAGAAACGCAAGTGGCAGCGGCACGCGCCGCATGAGGTTACTGGGCACGGAGAGGCATGCACTGGTGTCACCGTCAGACCCCCCCCCGTGAGTCAGAGAAATGGGAGGGCCAGGGACTCATGCATGTGCAGGTCTTAAAAAAAGCAAGGAGCAGGGGGGAAAAACCCAATGGCGAAAGAGAAAGCAGATCCATCCCCTGCACATCTCCGCATGCGGCAAGAGCGACGAAAAGCCACAGGGGGAGATGGGAATGCGGTGGGGGGGAGGGCAAAATAATGCACGGGGGGTAGGGAGACGGAAGCAGAGTGCGAGGCACCCAGATACTGCCTATCACACCCCCCACCCACATCCATGCGCTGCAGCCGCCCGCAGCTAACAGCTAGGGAAAGCAAGCACCCACCTCCTCTGCCGACTTCCAGTGCAGCGTTCGCAGCGTCGCTCCGATGGCGGGGGCCCAGGAGGAGGGACGTGCGGGGAGGGGGGGGGTCTGGAGGAGCTGGGTGAGTGAGAGCAGGAAGAGAGCCGAGAGGGGCGGAGAGGGGGGTCCGTGCCTCTGGCCTCGCCGTGCGGCGCTCCTGCCTGTGTGACCGTGCCTGCTGCGGACTCGAGTGCGTGACTGTGAGAAACACACAAGAAACGAGAGAGAGAGAGGGAGGAAGGGAGAGAGGGAGGGAGGGAGCGAGAGGGAGGGAACGAGAGAGGGAGCGAGCACTTGAGTGTACGTATGCTGAAGGAGGGAGAGTGGAGAGAGTGACTGGGAGTTATCTAGCACCGCAGACGTATAATGCACGCAGCCTCCCTGTGCATGCGGCTGCACACACACACACACTCACGCACTCTCCCCCGTGCGCTGTCGGGGCTGAGGTAAGCACTCAGTAACATTTATTCATATACAAATCGAATTAAAATAAAAGAGAAATCAGGGCTGGCCGACAGATTTCAGGCTCCCCCGGCTCAAATACACGTGGGAGGTTTTCTCTAAAACGAGAAGGAGGTCAGACTATTTCAAGAAGCTCCACCAAATACCAGTCCAACTCACAGTCTGGCAAAACACGTCTGTTTCCTAAGAGCAACACCATACGACACGAACAGCAGCTGCCAGCCGCACTTTGCCGTGTGTGAGCAATGTGTGCTAAGCCTAATCAAAAAAAAAAAAACAGATAGCAGCAACAAGCCCCCAGTAGAGTGTTAGGGAGCACTGCGACGGAGGGGGGGGTTGCTGTCTGGCTTTAAAGGTCTGCAGTACAAACTGAGCACCCCCTCTATAGTTGTCCACATGGCCGGCGTGGAAAACTCGGAAGAACTTGGCATTCCTCATAAACTTTAAATCACAGCAAACTGTCGACATGTCAACCTTCATTGGCTCTGTATGACATGCCATATAAACAACAGCATCATCACTGCTGTCAAATGAAAGGGGACGGCCGGCCAGACGGGGTGACGAGAAAATAAATTATAAAAAAGCCAGGGCCACGCTGTTAAAGAGGCGGGATCAGGTGTCGGTGTGGGCCGTGGAGCGTGTGACGGTGATGGGGCATCACAGACCCCGATGGGACAGGAACGGGGGAGTGCTTCAGGGTGTACGTTGGCTTGGGACTCATTTTAATAACTCACGCTATCGGATTACACAATTTCTATGAGAAAATAGAAATACATTGTATATGTACAACGTGTCCATAGTGGTTTATATGTCCAAATTTCAAGAAATCATTCAGCTTTATTTTCCATTTAACAGAGAAAGAAAGTTCTGGGTTAGAAAGTACAAAATCAAGGCCAAGATTTTGTTTCAACCAACCAGTTGTGTATAAAGAGTCACATTCACACAGTACTCAACATACTCAACTGGTTGGTTTAAACTAAATCTTGGTCTGGATTTGTACTCCTGAACTTTATACCTCTGGCACTGCATAATCCATTCATCCACTCTTATTCTAATATACCTTTACTGCAAATACATTTGCGCTAACAAATTTCGATTAGTCATTTCTTTTGAAATGATATTACCTCTGTTAATATAACTGAAAGAACATTCATTTTAAACATAATTAATATAAACAGTCTAAAAGCCAATTACGATCATTTGTAATAAAGGAACGTTAATTAACAATGAGTGATAAAAGAAAGCTAATTAACAGTCAATGGTAATGTGCTAATCAACGAATGGCAGGGTTGACAAGAGGTATTGCTCCACCGACGCCGGTAATAAACACTAATAACACCGGGGCTCCGTAACAGCTAAAACAGCGGTTAGTGCATTAATCCTCTGACTGAAGTATTGCCAGGTCAAGTCACAGCAGTAACCCTCGCTGGTCTTGTACTCCAATGTTTTTATTAAATTTCAAGTTGTATAAATATGTAGTGCGGCGCACTACGTAAGCCGCGTTAGTTCAATTAAGTTGAGGGGTGCCTACGTAATGTAACGCCATTTAGAATACCACTTCGTACGTTAGAAGAGGAAAGAAAGCGACCACGTGACCGATAAGACCGCAGCAGAGGCCAGAATGGCCGGACCGTCGTACTGTTCGCGTCTCTAAATAATAATAGAAGAAATGCGAAATGAAAGCGATGACAAAGCAGATGGATGATCTTACGGGAAGTCACGCGCCAAAAAGCTGATAAAATGACAGCGTGGAAGAAGAATCACTCCGTCGCCCATCAACCCCCCCTGGCAATTTTTCACCAAGTCACACAAGTTTTAATGACTCATCTCACCGTTTTCACTTCAGCTATGTTGACAAGTATGCATGCTTACCCTTTTGAAGTATGTCAGGTGAGTTTGAGTATTTCTACGACTGTTATAAAGTTATGCTAACTGATTTTTAATGCAGACGTGAAATAAAAAAAACTGTTAAACAGCAATGTCGACGTACAATCCATACTAAACTGCACAAAGCAGACAGTTACTCCTGAGAGATATTTTGATACGCTGCCTTTTATATTTATTATTATATATATTGCAGCTAGAAAGCGCATGTGATAGAGTGGCATCCCATCGAAGGCGTACCTTAGCCTTGTGCCCTGTGCTGCATGTTATAGGCCCTTATAGACCCAACCACCCACAGGGTAATGGATTTAACTTTCTGTAAATATTGAATAAGAACGGCAAAGCGTTATTTGCAACATTTGTGCTTCATAAAGGGTTCTGCACCTTAAGAAGGAGTCAGGCAAATGTTCCGACTCTCATGCTGCGGGAAAGATACGGTTTCTATTTCCTATTAATATGCATATTCCATTTCCACAGTCTGCAGTCGACATGCACGTTCATGTTCCATCAGCAAGCAGGACACAACCTAAACACCTACATTAAGAAACGCCGCAGTACTGATGAAACAAACGAAGCTCTATTAATAACTATATACTGATTTTTTAATGTTTTTTGGAATTGCAATTAATTCTTCAGATCGAGGGACAAAAAACGTCTCATCCAACATTTTCTCAATAACCCAGGCCATGCGCTTCTGGTTACAGTATTATAGTTTTTTATATCAGGGAAGTCTTTGGCAGACACATTTGGGTCTTCTGAACCTTTTGGCTATGCTTTCTACTTAATGCTGAGGTAGAAATTGTGAACTGATGCACTGTGACAATCTCTACTCTTGCACCAAATTTGTTCCTGCGTGATACCAGCTGAATTGACTGAGTCACTTCTATCCAACTATCTGCGTAAACATTTTCCACTACATGTACAGTTATGTTCTAGGAAGACAAACACCCAGGGGGCAGAGAGTAAAGACCAATGATATAGCAAAGGAGGGAGTGGCCTGCTTCATCATACACCGATCCCAAAGTGGGACAATGCAATGACACAATATACAGTAGACTGCAGTGTTTGGAATTACATTTTGTAAACTAACTTCCAGAGTACTCCCCAACCAAAATAAACCATGACCAGTCCAAGCAGTTATAAGATGAGGGATTCAGTGTCACATGCTGCAAGGTGTATTTTTGAGAATTAAGACTGTCTGTACTGAGCTGGAAGCCCAAAGGGAAACTATATTGCTCCACAAAGACTACATGTCATTGATCCCCATCAAAGCTTATACTGATATTCCCAGTGATCTCAGCAAGAGAAATCTCTCCAGTTTATAAGTAGCTTATGCAACACAGGGTCCGAATCAACGGAAATAACAGATCTCATATAATCATGTCTGATTCCTGGACCTCCAGAATAACGAGCTTGAAATATTTATTTTTTAAGTTTGACATGTTTTGAAGGTGGATTGAGCTAAACGTAAAATCCCTATTATTTTTATTACATTGAGATATGCTGGTATCACTAGGACAATGTTTGTAAAAATTCTTTTATTCAATAGCGAAATTATTCCTAGTGTACGTTAAAATGCTTTGACAGAACGGAAAGTTCCCTGCCGTGTGCGGTCTCACTGCAAGGTCATACGGCAGAAATATTCACAAAATGTTGGGCTTAACAAATACCTCAGCTACCGGTTTGTTCTTTGGGAAAATCACCACCCCAGATTATGTCCATATGGGTCAAAAAGAAAACGAGGTGTGTCTGCAAAAAGCATTCTGACTCACTCTGCCAGAAACGTGTACAACGCAGACATCAGGAAACTCTAGAGTCTCCCGCTGGGCCGGACTGAGAAGAGACCCAAGTACGGAAACTAATGCCCCATGTCCAGGTGATTGTCTGGTTCGCTGCAACACAAGAGTGTAGAGTATCTGTTGACTCATTAAATAAACAGTGCTAATATACTTGTGCGGAGACTTGGGCTTAAGTACAAATTAACGTGCTTTTAAGTATAACTGGTTTTGAATGTATCAGGTTGGACAGATGCACTGAAATCGTATCGTCTTTGTATTTGATATTTCCATGTTCAGGGAACCCAAGCAAGCTGAACTGCAATTCAGTGAAACTGATATTGGCAAAGCCCCATACAGATGTGCTGCATATATCAGGATTTATTTACCTGCAACTCCACTTCCAATGCAGTGAGTTTATTTTTTTTTATGGAAACGGGTAACAGCTGTATTGATTACCAGATAAATATCAGTGTTTCTTTTTGCATTTCGGCAAGAATGACCGCTGTCATCTGCCAGTCAGCAACGTTTTATTGTCAGATTCCCTTGAACCTTGAAGCTAGGAAACCAATAAATGAGATGCTTTTTTCATGGGATGATGTATAAGCATTGCAGGAAAACAAATGATGTTGCTGTTATAATTTATCAGTCTGGCTGAAGGCTTATGGCTTTGAAGAAATTAGGTCCACCATGCAGGCAAAATTCCCCCTGGCAAGAAGAGATAATATATTACTATCGTTATTATTAGTACTGTTATGAGTATATTTTCAATCAGGTGCCTGCATGGACTTTTCTGTTCTGAGAAAATGTAGCCGGATTTTGCAACAGGATTTTATCTGAGACAACAAACAAGTTATCAGTATTATCATGGTATTGTTAAAATGTGCTGAAAATACTGATTTAAATACTGATAAACTGAAATAATTTCACCAAGCATTATATGGTAAACCACAAATAAAATCACAGCACTGTGCACTTTTTGTTTGCATAAACTTTAATATAATAAAATGGCTAATACCTTTTGTAAACATACGAAAACCATATCAAATGTGCATTAACATTAAAAATCTCCGGAGTGCTACATCTTCACTGACACTAACCCATGCTGCATGCTTTTGCTGCATCCTGGAGACGGTCCCTAACTTTGGTAATTAACCACAGTTTTAATCCTAATTAAAACTTGATACCGTAGTACTAACTGTTGAATTTTTTTGCGGTTAACTGGGAAACTGGTAACCATTTCATCCCTAATCACCAGCTGATGTGATGCCACCTCCATCTGATCTTCACCTGTTTCCTAGTCTTTACTGGGGGCCAGTAACCTCACCCGGACATCCACGCGTAATTCACCTTGCATTAACAGTTGCAACAGAATCTCCCAATTTGTTTTTTGTTGCATTTTATTATTATGCGCAGTTATAACAAAAAAATTCCAGTTGTCCGTTCTACAGACACACATATTTGCTGGAATATTCCATGACGCATCATATTTTCGGCTGTCGGAAGCCCTATGGTGAAATGTCCATTCTTTAAGTGACTCAGCACTCTCTGTGGCCTCAAGCGAGGTGCAGTGTTCGGACAGTCTCTGGCTTTTTGTCCACAGTCAACCCCCCCCGCCCTACCCGATCTTCAGTAACAGACACTGCACTGTGTCACAGTCCCTGCTCTTAGGAACGGAAAGCAGACAGGGTAACTATCACATTGCCTTCACATCTCTTGGCTACAGGTTTGCCCTTAAGACGGTATTAATTATTAAGTGGGGGGAATTTTCATTACTATAAGCAAGTGGTTTTAGTGGTTCCTGATTTCCCAAACACATGCAGCACACACAGTCTGCATCTTCTCACTCCGTCTAGGTTTGCCCTGCGATCCGCTGTCATCAGGGACTAAATGCTTGTCTTTTCTTGGGTGAAATTAACTTCATACTCGGTGCACAAGTTACGACGGAGATTCAGGAGTATCCGTGCGGCTTTTCAGTGGTCCACAAACTGGTATATTTTAAACCACCTGAGTCTTCAGCATAAGAGCATCGACATCATACACATGAATTACACTTTATTACAGTGAAACCTATTCCGCAAATCCATAATACAAGTTAGAAACGGAGTACTTCGTGGATCTGATTTGTCCGCAGAGTAATGCCTAATGCTGTTGCCAGGGGGCTGTGAAAAAAGCATTAATGTTGCCATGCGTGGTGAGAACAGTAACATGCTATTAATTTTAAATATGAATCATTTTTAATTATTAATTCACTTTACTGTCCAAACCATTGGTGTACTATAGCCTTTGTAGCGATGTGTATGTTCAAGCCAATCACAATGCTTTATATAGAAAGATATCACATTTAATTCAGGACCAGATCTGTCCATTTTCCAGATCAGCTGTTCTGGTTAGGATAGATGGGATGCCAGCCCAGAATGACCAGAATTGCCAAACAGGGATACGGACTCCACACACGGACCTCACGTCCTGCGGTACTAGTGGAACATGATGGGAAGCTTCAACGGACACTATGCTAATTCACATGAAAATGTATATTTTTTATATAAAACCCTATTGCAATACTAGCAGACCTGCTTCAGCATCCAGCTTCTCCAAGTATCATAAGAATGTTGTTGTACTCCCCCTCCAAAGACCCCCCCCCCCCCCATGGAAACTGATGAC
>JAODUD010000107.1:3102728-3113557 GCA_026784285.1 Stomatorhinus walkeri
GGCTGGTGTGTGGGGTGTGGCGTGGGGTGGGGAAGAGTTCGGCCGGGGCATACAAACTGAGGCTGAGTGGCCCGATTGTAGAGAAACAGTATGAGATGAGTCTTGGGAGATGGCAGAATCAGCACCAATAAATTAGTTCATTCTTCACTAACAGACATGCCTCTGTACGTTTTTCTTAGTGAAAATGAGGAGCAAAATAGTCAGGAGACCTTTGTTCCTCACAAAAATCAGCTGGAGCTGTTCATGGATTTTCATTCTGACCCATTAACAAAAGTGTGTTAAAGTATCCTTCTATGCAAATACCTCCAACAAGCAAGAGGAACACCTTGAAGACAAAATGATTCTTGAAACTGAATTACGTTCCTGAAGAAACTATGTGAAGCATCTATATTTAATCTACAGCTGTACTGGGGCATGCTGTAAAATTTGGAATTGGTACTCCTGTTTTCGATAAATTTTCCGACTAGTGCAGACTTGATCAGGAGGCATTGTAAACGCTTCACTCCAATCTCCAAAAATGTCTCCATGGTACCGGCGGCAGCTCATCGGAGGGGAAGAGCGGATGGGGAGGCTGGCTGACCCCTGGAATTCCTGCTCCCTGCACCACCACGGGGCAGCCACGCTCCCGCCTCCACACGCTCCTTCTTCCACTCTGCCAGCTTGCCTGCCTTGCACTATGCTAATTAAACTCGCTTCTAGTGTGAATCTGGGAGTGGAGGGTCGGATTAGCTTGATAAGTATCAGGGACGGGAGAAGAGACTGAAAGAGATTCATTTAAATTCCAATAATAAGACTCTCTGTTCGAACACTCGCGCGGACGCACCGGCACCGCCGCAATCTGCATAAATCCCATTTGTTCCTTTATGGTACACAAAACGCATGACTCCGAGGAGCGGCTCCGCCTGCGAGGTTTGGGTGGGCCCCGCCACCACGTAAACCCCCCCCACCCCATGACTACCGACGCCCGCTGCCAGTGCTAACCCGCATCTTTCAGATGCCAGAGCACAGTCCAAAGTGTCAGGCTTCTACCAAGGCTGGTAAGTGGAAGCACATTTATAACAGAGAGCAAAATATCTGCCTCCCCTCTTCTTAGGCTACAGCCGCGTAACACCAGGATGAGCCATTAACCTCCTGCGGGTGCATTCCATAGGCCGCTGTGGCAGAATGCTCCACTTTCTGTTATCGTCATTAAGCATGTTACAAAAATGGAGGCGTACAGTGTTACTAGATATAAATATTTTACAGTACATACTGCCCTACAAAGCTGAAACACAGCATATACAGTATAAAATGTAAATACTACCCTACAAAGCTGAAACACAGCATATACAGCATAAAATGTAAATACTGCCTTACAAAGCAGAAACGCAGCATATGCCGTATAAAATGTAAATACTACCCTACAAAGCTAAAACACAGCATATACAGCATAAAATGTAAATACTACCCTACAAAGCTGAAACACAGCATATACAGCATAAGACATAAATACTGTCCTACAAAGTGTAAACACAGCATATACAGCATAAAACGTAAATACTGCCCTACAAAGCTGAAACACAGCATATACAGCATAAATACTGCCCTACAAAGCTGAAAAACAGCATATGCAGTATAAAATGTAAATACTACCCTACAAAGCTAAAACACAGCATATACAGCATAAAATGTAAATACTACCCTACAAAGCTGAAACACAGCATATACAGCATAAGACATAAATACTGTCCTACAAAGTGTAAACACAGCATATACAGCATAAAACGTAAATACTGCCCTACAAAGCTGAAACACAGCATATACAGCATAAAACATAAATACTGTCCTACAAAGTAGAAACACAGCATGTACAGCATAAGACATAAATACTGCCCTACAAAGCTGAAACACAGCATATACAGTATAAAATGTATATATATATTGCCATACAAAGCTGAAACACAGCATATACAGCATAAAATGTAAATACTGCCCTACAAAGCTGAAACACAGCATATACAGTATAAAATGTATATATATATATATACATATATATTTATATATATTGCCATACAAAGCTGAAACACAGCATATACAGCAAAAGACATAAATACTGCCCTACAAAGCTGAAACACAGCATATACAGCATAAAATGTAAATGCTATCCTACAAAGCTGAAACACAGCATATACAGCATAAAACGTAAATACTGCCCTCCAAAGTGGAAACACAGCATATACAGCATAAGACATAAATACTGCCCTACAAAGCTAAAACACAGAATATTCAGCATAAAACGTAATTACTGCCCTACAAAGCTGAAACACAGCATATACAGCATAAGACATAAATACTGCCCTACAAAGCTGAAACACAGCATATACAGTATAAAATGTATATATATATATACATATATATTTATATATATTGCCATACAAAGCTGAAACACAGCATATACAGCATAAAATGTAAATGCTATCCTACAAAGCTGAAACACAGCATATACAGCATAAAACGTAAATACTGCCCTCCAAAGTGGAAACACAGCATATACAGCATAAGACATAAATACTGCCCTACAAAGCTAAAACACAGCATATACAGTATAAAATGTAAATACTACCCTACAAAGCTGAAACACAGCATATACAGCATAAAATGTAAATACTGCCCTACAAAGCCGAAACACAGCATATACAGCATAAGACATAAATACTGCCCTACAAAGCTGAAACACAGCATTTAGAGCATAAAACATAAATACTGCCCTACAAAGCCGAAAAACAGCATATACAGAATAAAACGTAAATACTGCCCTACAAAGCTGAAACACAGCATACACAGCATAAAACGTAAATACTGCCCTCCAAAGTGGAAACACAGCATATACAGCATAAGACATAAATACTGCCCTACAAAGCTGAAACACAGCATATACAGCATAAAACATAAATACTGCCCTACAAAGCCGAAACACAGCATATACAGCATAAAACGTAAATACTGCCCTACAAGCTGAAACACAGCATATGCAGCATAAAACATAAATACTACCCTACAAAGCTGAAACACAGCATATACAGCATAAAACGTAAATACTGCCCTACAAAGCTGAAACACAGCATACACAGCATAAAACGTAAATACTACCCTACAAAGCTGAAACACAGCATAAAACGTAAATACTGCCCTACAAAGCTGAAACACAGCATATACACCAAAAAACGTAATTACTGCCCTACAAAGCTGAAACACAGCATGTACAGCATAAAACATAAATACTGCCCTACAAAGCTGAAACACGGCATATAACATAAATACTGCCCTACAAAGCTGAAACACAGGACATACAGCATAAAATGTATATATATTGCCATACAAAGCCGAAACAGCAGCTACACTGACACTGAAACTGAGAGGGGGTTTAGCATGAATTTAGTAACTACTGTTTTCTTCAAAATTGAGCCCAACCTAACATCCTGAGATATCCATTTTATTTATCAATTTAGATAAAACAGTATATAAAATGGTTGGATGGATGGATGGATGGATGGATGGGTGGGTTGATGGATGGAATTATGGTCTTTTTTGCCTTTCTATGGCAATATAGTCTATATACAGTTTAGATATAGGTCATATATAAAATTAGAAAGCATATATGCCGTGTTTTTCATACTACATTTATATGTAGAGTTTCTACATTTTTTACATATACTGTATGAAACAGCATAGAGTGGAGTCTCAGATACACACACACATGCACACTTCATTCTGATCTTAACAAATGGAACAGAGTTCTCAGGTCTCACATACTGATTTGATTGTTCAGCGCTGTGTCTTGTAGATAAGTATAGTTCACAGATGGGTTTGTTTATCTGCGTGCATTGCAATCGAGACGGCATTCAATCCACAATAACATTCTTGTGCAATTTTCGGCTTCGAAAGGACACAGAAATACAAATATGTTCCGTATTCCCTTGTCACAAATTCAGCGACGCGTTGAAAAAAGGCCTGTTCTTCTCTGAGGATCCGCCATATGTGTGAAGGAGGGACCACGTTATCCAGACGGAGGAATGAGAGCTGGCTGGGGCGCCTGCTTTTGACTTCTCACATTTGAACGAACCTACTGCTGCTGAAGAAGGAGGCCCAGTGGAAACGTCCTCCAGGGAATGACAGAATGCAGAAGTACAGGTCACTGATACCCCAAGGGCCAAGAGGAGCAGAAGAGAATGTTTTTTTGTCTCCAAATTGATTTTTTATGCTTTGTGAGAGGTCCATGTTAAAAGCTTATTAGATTCTGCAAAATACGACTTTACATGTAAAATGTTTATTGGCTGTAAAAGGTAATCTATGTGGCAGCCTTTGAAAGTGGGTTTTTGTTGCTATGGAGATAGTGTTTCTCAGAAGTGGCTGCAACGTAAAGCAAAGAAACCTTGAGTGGGTTTGAGTTTTAGAGGCTGGGTCCTTCTCCACTGAAGCACCTCCACTGTTCTTCTACCCAACCATCCATATCCTTCATGAGCTTCTTGTTTCTTCATCACTCTCCTTTTCCCAATTCCCTCTCTTCTCTTACCTGACCTGTACTTCTGGCTCATTTTGGTTACTACCTCTGTTGTTGATCAGCACGGCAAATACTGAATACTGCCCCCAGACCCAACCAGAACTCCTGTCTTACTTTCTCACCCTTGCCTTAAACAAGGAGCTTTGGCTCCCTCTGGAACCTCAGTGGAGGAAACCCCCATGGTGCTTTATCTGTTGTGCTCAAGGAACAAGCACATGCATCACAATTTATGCTGGAGGTCTGGATCGGGGTGGTGATGTACAGGTAGCCAAAGCTCCTTCTTCACCCATTGTCAAAGGGCCTGGAACTAATGACCCCCAGCAGTAAGTGAGATATGGATCAGCTCCCACAATTTGTCAAACAGGGCCGTAAAACAGCAGCATGGACAAATGGGCGGGGCTTCCGCCATAATTAGGGGGTAGTGTGGGCTGACAGGTGGGAGGAGGCCTGTTACTCGAAGAGCTTCTGGAGGATCCTCAACTGTACACATGACTGAACCAGACAGAGAGTCTACATGCTGCTTAACATCTCTGAGTGATCTCACTGATCCTACAGTAGACCATTCTTTCAGAAACACACCCCAAACCTGGAGTCTACAAGGTCACAAAAACGACAATGTTGTGCTTATTATCTCCTATGCTGGATGTCAGGATTAAAGCATTTAAATTCATTCTTTCCATTTTCTTTGGCCGTCACCCCTTTCTATGGGCTGCAGGCATGGGGGCCACCCTTCGCGATGACCTCTTCGGGAAGTGAGTCAACCCTCCAGCCCCTGTTCAGGTTGACCACCCCCTTTGAAGAAACCCTGCGGACATCTGGATGCTGTGTTATCGCAGCTGTGCTGAAGCAGGTCGAGACCTGGGCCAAGAGGTCTGCTAGAAGTTAAGAGGGTCAGGTACCTCTCCCGCTACAAAGGCCCAGACTCTCAAGTCCAGCATCATCGCATGATTCATCCGTGCCTGACCCACTCTAGGACTCCATAGCTCATGTGAAGGGGCCCCTTGGGAGCTCAACTTCTTCAGCATGTGCTTCTCACCAAGAAGACGCCTGGTCTACAGCAGGCAAAGAAACTGGAGCTAAAACGTGTGGGCAAGGTGTGGTCAACAGAGCAGAGCACCACTGTCCATTAATACACTAATCCAACCCAGACCATGCACGTGGCCCATAACAATATATGGGTAATAAGAAGAACAAGAAGAAGATGAAGAACAAGAAGAAGAAGGAGGAGGAGGAGAGGAAGAAAAAGGAGAGAACGAAGAAGGAGAAGATGGAAAGGAGGACGAAGGAGAAGAAGAAAAAGAAAGAAGGACAGGAAGAAGAATGGGATGAAAAAGAATATGGCATGAGATTGATTCCTATCCAGAAAGTTCCCCTGTTCTCTATTTCTTGTGAGTGCTTCAAGATTCACTGCAAGTGATATGGAAGACAGATAATTACAATAATATTAATAACAGTCATCATCATCATCGTAATAACCATCACCAAAGCAGCGGTCGCATTTCTTATGGTTTTTTTAATCCTATACTACAGATTTTTCTCGCTTCATTCATCATTGATGGATGCCAACCTGACAGAAAATAATCTAATAATGTCCTGAGCAATTGCCACAAAAAAGTAGCATTAATTACTAACCGGACTGAACTTTGTAACTTATAAATTATGCTGCCACCTTCACAATGAAGCGAAAGAGGGGCTCGGTCAGCCCAGCAGTGTTATACCTCAGCAAGCTTATTAATTCACTTAATTAACCGATTTCGACAACCCTTCAGTGACCAACCAAAAACTCCTAGCCCAGGTCGTACCCCAGCGCCTGCGCTGTGTTTAAAAAGAGGCTTATATTTACTTTGGTTCGGCTGGAGCCACTTTCTTCAAAGTGACCTTTTCGGAAAATTAAGTTTGAGTTGACCTTTCAATATGTTCAAAGTGCGCCAGAATGAGATTATAAGGGAAAATTGCATTAACAAATTATTTCCATGACTAGAATACTTCAGGTTCTCACATGACATAATTTAGCTGTAGTATTTAAAAAGAAAAAGGGGGGGGAAAATGTGTCCTTTTCGGTCTTTTTTCCCCTCCTGTTTGCACTTTTCCGATTTGTGGCAGTTGCCATAAACACACAAAGAGCTGGACGCCCCCCAGGGTTCCTTTCAAAGGCCGAGACTTTGAGCTGACCTACATATGGGGCAGAAGACTCGGCAGGGTCTGTGCTGCTGCCAAAAGCAGAGGATTGTCGGGCTGATCAGCCTCCCGCTGGCCAATCACTATTTGCCTTAACGTTTGGGCTCGCCGGTCTGTCCGGCTTTGGAAAAAAACTCTGTCATGTGTCACAGCCTGCGGACGACAGCTCGGGTGGGACGAGGGCACATTCCACCATGCTAGGTGTGAGGGCCTCTCACTACTGCCTGTCTTGTCAGCTTGGTAGCCCGTGGTCCACATACAACAGGAGGCTACATGACGATCGTCTCACAGTGCATTTGTCAAGCCACTTTCCCGTGCATTTTCAAAATGCAATCGCGGAGAAAAACAGAAACATTGTTCCGGTTAACTTCCCATATCTAATTATATAAATCCCGAATCCTCTCCGGCTTCAGTATATTACACGTTCCATGCGCGTGTTCACAGCGCAATATATTTAAAGAGACAGCGAACGATAAATCTCTCAATATTGACTAACTAGCGAGGAGTCGAGCGTCCGCACATCTGTCCGGTCCGAAGGCTGAGAGACGGGGAGAGACATATGTGGAAGCACTTACTGCAAACGTGGGTTTTTTTTTTTTTAAACAGCTAGAGACAGCAACACACCAAGGGTAGATGGGTGGGTGGGTGAAGGCAGTGAGGGTGGGGGAAGGCTAGGATGTGGGGGTGTGTAACTTAGCCATATTTTTTTTTTTTTTACTAGGCCTTGATTGATTAATGTTGTTGGTGAAGCGGGGGTCCCGGGAGGGGGTGAGGGATCTTGTCTGATATGCAGAAAATTTTACAAGAAGCGGTGGGTTTGAAAGTGGTGGGAAGAAGAGCTCACAGCCAAGGGTTTAAATGAGAAATCCGTCAGGAATGCACCCCCTCGCCCGCTCCCTCCCCCACACAGCAGCTGTCGCCATAACTCCACTGTATTTTCCTTCACTGTTACGTAAAACCAGGGCACCGGTGGGGGCGTCGGGCCGCAGAGGCCTGTCTGTGGCATCTGAGTGCACGCTGTCACCTCGGCGTGTAACTGCCACGGCCATGTGACATTTCTGGTTTGAATAAGATCGTGGCTCAAACGAAAAGATCAACTAAGATGCGTGTGAATCATTGTGAATAATGGTGCACATAAAGGTAGGTGGTTTGGGTGACAAACTTACATGGTGATTTTTTTCAAAAATCACTAAATATACATATGTCTTTCTGACAAAAGACGCTATGTGCTGAAGTTATATTTCAAAATTCATTTTTAGTCTAAAATTTGTGAAGTCATAAGAGTATCAGTTATTTTAACAAACAAAGTTTCTTGTGGAAAGTTGAAGAATAAAGGAAAACATGGTTCACATCCGAAATGAAGCAAGCAGGAATGGGTTAGGAAGCACACATACCCACAATCACTACATGCTGTTTTACAGCCAAATAACATCTTACAGAAAGTCTCACACCATGTGTTACAGCTCTTTATGAAGCCTTACAGCTTATCAGCATGTCTTACAACTCATCACTCTGTCTTATAGCTTGTCCTATAGCTCAACACTCTGTCTTACGCCCTGTGTTACCACTCCTCTTACACCCTGTCTTATAGCTCATCACTCTGTCTCACAGCCGGTCTTACAGCTCATCATTTTGTCTTATTCCTTATATTACCTTTTATATTACAGCCTGTCCTATAGCTCAACACTCTGTCTTACCCGCTCATCTTGCTGCCTGTCCTCTAGCACATCACTCTGTCTATCAAACTCTTCATGTTACAGCCTGTCTCACAGCTAATCGTTTTACACCCTATAGTACTGCATGTTTTACAGCCTGTCTAACAATTCATTACTCTGTCTTACAGCTCTTCTTACAGCTCATCACGCTCTCTTATAGTCTGTCTTACAGCTCATCACTCTGTCTTACACCCTGTCTCTCAGATCATCTTACACCACTTCTTACATGGATGCACAATAACTTCTCCATCAGTGAAGACAGAAAGAACAACCATCACCGTCTCTCACCACACCACAACACCATCTCATCTACCCCTTGAGCTTTCTGTCCATGGATCCTTACGGTCCGAATTGCTAAAAGCCAGTGAAAGACAAGTATATCCAAACACTGTACTCATCCTCAAAGCCAGTTTGGCGCACGGCTGCCCGACGCCATGGGTGTAAATTCCTTCTCTGTGACAGCAGACTTAGGTCATGGGGGAAGATGGAAAGACCACATGGTAGAAGTCATCCTGAGAAAAACAATAAGGGCTGCTTCTTCTGCGGGGTCAACCAGCTCTTGGTGAACACCATGTGTCTCATCACAGACTCAGGAAGAGGGTCTCCCTTCAAGCAGTGCACCATTGTGCCTTGGAGAGAATCCATGTAGGAGAATGTGTGTGGGGGGGAGGGGGCTGTGCCCTGCTTAGTGACCTTTTTCAGGCTCCTGCTGGGCATGCCAATGTGAAAAGTGTGAGTGGCAAGGTCACAAAGAGCTCAGAGGATCTGCAAAAGCAAACGGAGGACAGGCTGCTGTCATTCTTAGCAGACCCCGGCAGCCGCTCACACAATATGGTCCCGCTCCGGAGCATAGATCTGCGCAGAACACGGGGTAGACCTGCTGGCCCACAAGCAGCTAAACGCCCTTCATCAAAGTCCACACCCTTCATAGGAACTTGTTCTGTTACACATCTAATATCAGCCACACCGTCAGGAAGACATGGAGTAACGTTTCAAACTTTACCCAGTCACACTGTGATTTAACTAAAGGGTACAACATCAGGACTTCCTCCCACCCTGAGAGTTCAGATTAGGTACAATGGCAAATCCTTAATCATTCTCAACCTGAGATCTGCATCTGCTTCCCCTTTAAGGCATGAAAAGCGAGGGGGGGGGGGGGGGGAACCACCCCCCCCCCAACCTCTCGTGCTCTAACTATTGGTATGTGTGTTTCGTAAAGCGATCAGGTAGCTATACTGGGAGGTGGGTCTAAGAGGCGGGGCCAGGAGGCAGGGCAGAAATACAGAGGCACAGGGAGAAATGTTATCGCAACACAGATCAGACTTCAGACACCCATCATGTCAGCCAAAGAGGCCTACAGGTAGTCACACAATAATGCCAGCCTAGAGTGTGTTCTCTCTTCCTGTCATGTAAGCCCCTTTTGTCCCTCTGAGAGACACTGCAGGTTTAAACAACTTAAGACAAGGAAACAACCTGATGCAATCAATTTTGCGGCCACTCAAGAGGTGCGAGGGATTAAGGCAAGTCAGCCAACTCCGTAGCACATCCCGGGAACGTGCAGATCTATCCAGCCCAAAGGAAATCCGTTTCAGTTCAGAAATGTGCTTTTCCCGTTTGCAGAACTTCAGCCGCAGGTATGACACACATAAAAATGCAGCTCACCCTTGAAAATCAGAGTCAGTATCTCAGACACTTACACAGTCTGTGTGTGTGGTCATGTATTGTGGGGCCATATTTTTCGGTTCTCACAACAGGAAACTCAATTTTATAAAAATCTGTGACTGCAATCAAAAAACCAAAATGTCTTGTATTTTTTTTTGGTTACTTATGGTTAAGGTTAAACTGTGTGTGTGTGTGTGTGTGTGTGTGTGTGTGCGTGTGTGTGGAGGGGCATGGATTTATAGTCAGGCCAGTAAAAGCTGTCTGTGTCAGATCTTATTACCTATATAAACAGCCAGCACATTTTAACAATGTTTTAGTCTGATTATGTTTTTGTGCCCTGTAATGGGTTGGCGCCCCATCCTGGGTTGTTCCCTGCCTTATGCCCTGTAATGGGTTGGCGCCCCATCCTGGGTTATTTCCTGCCTTGTGCCCTGTAATGGGTTGGCGCCCCACCCTGGGTTATTTCCTGCCTTGTGCCCTGTAATGGGTTGGCGCCCCATCCTGGGTTATTTCCTGCCTTGTGCCCTGTAATGGGTTGGCGCCCCACCCTGGGTTATTTCCTGCCTTGTGCCCTGTAATGGGTTGGCGCCCCATCCTGGGTTATTTCCTGCCTTGTGCCCTGTAATGGGTTGGCGCCCCACCCTGGGTTATTTCCTGCCTTGTGCCCTGTAATGGGTTGGCGCCCCATCCTGGGTTATTTCCTGCCTTGTGCCCTGTAATGGGTTGGCGCCCCA
>JAODUD010000107.1:3119120-3138229 GCA_026784285.1 Stomatorhinus walkeri
CAACCTCCCCCACATCGGCTTTTCTAACCATTTTTCTTAGAGGACACAGAATCGTCCTCCAGTTATTTATTCCGGAGCGATGCCTGAGGTGAAGTGGCTTCCATTGGATCTATATTAAATGCTGTGGGGCAGGTATGCTGGAAAGGCTACTCTGTGAAATTTAATTGAATGGAATTGATCTCGCGGTGGGCTAATTACCTCCACCTGCCACGCCTTCTCTGTCTCAGAGACACAGAGCGGAAGGGATACAGCAGATCTTCCAGACTACAAGATCCCTTTCAGATCGCCAGTTCATCCTTTGCCTAGTCCTCAAAATCCCTGGCAGTACGGCCGGCTGTTTTTTTTTCCCACTAGGTATACTGCCACGGTCGACCATGGACACCTCCTTCAGAAAGGAGAGAAAAGATGGGTTGATGGTAAATTACCTTGAAAAGCAAATTAGTTCCTGGAATATTACCTTTAAGCCGCACCCCAAGTAATTTTTAAGTACCAAAGACCCAGAGTATCAGCGACATGAATGACATGCCATTGATGCTTTTAGCAGTTAGCATATTTTACTTGTATTTTTTCTCCAAACAGGGGAATATAACAGTCGATCTGTTCTCTTAGCTCTCTTTCTTTCCATATTTAGAGTGCATCTTTTTTGGGGCATTAATTTTCTAAAGGAAGAGAAGCTCATTATGCGTGTAGCCTGCAGGGCTACCTGCTATCTTCCTCGCCACGATCTCTCAGGCTCTGGGTCTGAATTAGAAATGACCTGCCTGCACTCGGCGTTGCAGGGACCTGCAGTTCACATGCTGGCATGTAGCACGTAGCGTGACGTCAGGCTGACCGGGGATATGGGGCATGGGGACCGACGCCAAGTGGCCTCGCTGGGGAGGCTCCTGCAGGAGGACCGGGGAACATGCCGGTCCAGGAAGCGGTCATTGGTACTGCGAGACCCAGAGAAAATCCAAGAAAATACACACACACACACACACACACACACAGCTGAGGTCATATCTAAACCCTGCAAACTATGCCACACTTCGGGAACACTGTGTATCACAAAAGATACAGGATAAATAATACTGTCATACAGCAGGAAATAAGCTGGCAATTTAAATGTCATTAAAGTGCACACAGTTAACCAATTTGCAATAGTTTAACTGTAAAGAAGTGCTATACATTACAAATATTGCTACCATTTCACAATAACACTACCCTTATAAAGGGTTTACAATTGTTTCATAATCAGGTTATTAGTTAGGTTGTAACATATCAATCATTAATATACAATTACCACAGTTATATTTTTATTAATGAGTTACTACCATTTATTATTGGCAAAGGGCCTTACTATAAAGTGGAACTGAAATGTTTTATTAACTAATAACGTGTGGATAAGACTTCTTGACATGCAGATACCTCGTCTGGAATTAACTTGCAAGCATAAAACACATTAGCAGTGACAGTGAAGTAAGGCTTACCGTGGTATTGCTTAATATATAAAGCCCACCTATTCCAGCAAGTAGGACAAGATTTGAGGTTTACAAGTATCTCGCATAGAGTAGCTAATCTGACTCTTCCGAAGCAGGTTGAGTCATTCATTCACAGTCAGCAGAACTTCTCTCAAATTAGACACAGTTTTCCTCAATTAGCAAGTTTAGATCTTTATTTGCTGGAGAAATGAGGTGTCATCGGCAGTCAGACACTTTCTTCTAGACACTTTTTCTTTAATCTGCCAGTTTCCCTCAGAACTGGCACAAGTTCAAACTGCAAGTTGTATAAATCTAAGTTCATCACCTTATGTGAAAAACATCTCTGAATTTGACCTCTTTCACTCTTTATTTCATATTTATTTCACTCAGCTGGGCAAAAAAAAAACGCTGTTAAATTTCTGTACAAACTATTTTTAATGGTGCTGCATTACCCGAACGGCACTATGACGAGCTAACGATGTCAGTCTCGGGTGAGAATTCACTATGGGGTTTTCCTTGGGCCCTATAAAGAGACCTCTGTTCTGTCTCGACATCATTTTCAAACGCCATGGCTGTCAAGTGGCCTCCTCTGTCTCGTTGTCACTTTCTAAATTTGGGCAGGGAGCCCCCCCCCCCATCCCCCCAAACGTCGCACATGAAAATTCCTCCGCTTTTCTTCTCATTCATTGGAAAAAAGACACATCTTTAAGAAGAAGAAGAAGAGGCAGCGGCGGAGAATAGAGAAAGGCAAAGAAGGGAGCTTCCATAATCTTTGGCTCCCACAACAAACAATTAGCCCCCTTTTCTTTCTTTAGGAGGGGGGGGGGGGAAAAAAGTTTAAGGGGAGAAAAAGGGAAAAGAAGCAGCAGAGGCGATGGGGATGGCCTTTCAAGGCTCTTGTCATGTCCATGAAGGCAGTGGTGCTTTCTGTCTGTGCGTCTCTGAGAGTGTGAGCTCACCTTAAACAACAGGCTGGCTCAGAGGCCCCCGACCCTTTCAGGACCCATAGAAGGTGCACCTTAGGGGGGCATTAAAGCCTGAAAGAAGGTCTGACAACTCTCCACTGCTCCATGGGGCATCAATAAATGCTGACATATTGACTCTCCGTACCCGAACTCCACTGGAAAGTGCAGCCTGAATATTAATCCATTAAGGGCTTGGTAGTGCGCGTGCATGTGTGCATGCATGTGTGTGTGTGTGTGTAGAGGTGGAGTGAAGTGGCTTGGGTGATTTTTTAGAGAAGGGAGGTGGGCTGTATTTTCAAGATTGGGCTTGACGAATGTTTTGTGTTGGGGACAAATATGGGGAGAAAATCAAGCCAACATTCCAGCTTTAAGCAGTGTTAGGAAGACCTTACAATCTGAATAAATAAAATATAAAACATTTAAAGTCATTATCAGAACCTACCAAGACAAATAACCCATCAAAAAATCCTGTTATCCAAATTTAATTTTAATTTCAAAATAAATAGTAACCTAACATACAATTTATATATCCCATATAATCAATAATTCATCCAAACTGCATTCTACTGTGACATTCAGATGAAACCATATAATTTTTAACTTCTCTATTGAAGCAAAATCCTTGCAATTTAGAACAGTTGTTCCTATATACTGTTAATTTGTTACATATCTGTATGCACTCATGTCTGTTTTAGTGCTGTATTTACTTCAAAAGAGTCATTGTATATATGCACACGTATACCACACATATATATATATATATATATATGCATTTGTTCCATGTACTCTCAGAAAGTACAATTGAAATTCCAAGCTAAGATTGCGGAAGGCGGAGATGCAGCTGCAGTTGACATTCCGTAATTTAACTCGGTCAATGAAAAGTTGTGAAAGAACTGATTCAATTTCTACCTGCCGGCACTAGGGAGGTGGCTATTGAAATAAGTGGGTTTAGTTTTACACCAGGTCTCCTTCCTCCTTATTGACAATGGGATTTAATTTCCTGGGATTAAGATCTTGCTAATTGAGGTCACAGAAAAAAGTAATGAAATTAGAGGCGGGAAAAAACACAGTCTAAATAGGCAGAGGAAGCCTGCAAAGATCTGCCAACTGGCACTGGGACCAGAGTCACCAACAAAGGGCCCGAAAGGCGGAGAGGCTCACACAGGGGCAACGCGGGCAATCAGACCCAAACTTGTGCCATTGAGAGTCCTGTCCCACCCCCGCTATTTGGCACATGTTCTGAAATGCTGAGAGTCTGCAGCGCACTGGCCATACCAAGATCTCCCACATCCCAAACAAAAACATCACGATGTGAAGAATGTAAGGTGAATATGCCCAGTTATGGAAGCCTCACCCCTACAGAACGAACTCTACGATCTGAAAGGTTTACTGTCAGCCTAAATGATGACACGGCCAACTGCAGTATCGCACACCTGATGCATCTTGTAATTATCTCAAACACCAATTAAGTTCATATTCCATGCAAACATTTTATAGACAGTCCAGATGAACACTGTCAGTGTTTTATGGGTTAACCTGCACAGAAACTATTATTTCAGCACTCCAGTATCTTTAAGTAAAAAAGGAGAGAGACATTGTTGAGTCTTTGCAGAACTTTGTGCTATCACACTAATGTGGCCCATTCAATAATTTTATCTTTACAAAACAACTTGCGCCCTATCTAAGACTGCTCCTTTTAGCTTCATCTGTCATCAAATATCAACTAACACATAAACTATGGGAAGAGTTACGTGTGTCTAAGTGCTGACATAGTAAACAAAAAAAAACTGGAAGCAGAATCTTAACGTATTTATTAATTCAGCCTCTCACTGGGCAGCTACTGTGGGGAAAAAAATGCCAGAATTTTTACGGGCGAGCGAAAATCGCATTTTGAAAAGCAGAGATTAATAATCAGCGATAAAGGCTTTTCGGCGGCACAAAAGTGACTGATTCTGCCTCTCAGAGTCTCCTCCAAAGATTATGGCTAATAGATACTTAAACTGCACCGAGATGCATTTACGCAGAAGATTGTCGAGCTCATCATCGGACAGGCTGTCATTTCTTCTGGAACACAAATACGTAAATCAAACACAGAGGAGACCACTCCAGTAAGAACTGGAAGCCAACAGTAAAATGATCGTTGTACCGACGAGAGAAATAAATCGTCTACATAAATCACAGCAAATCGGTCTTCGAAGCTTAACGTAAACATAATGTAAATGAGTTTACCATTAATAAGCGACATCTAGGACATTGTTTGATACTAAAAGCAATTTTAAAAGCACTCCATGCTTTATGTACATACTCTATTTCTCAGGTGAGGAAAAAATTTGCTTTTTTAAGTCAGTCTGAAGCGATCTTGAAGATGTAATGAGAGGGCACGTAGAAACGAGCTCATTAGCGAATCAAGCAGCAGAGACAAGGGTCTAATGAGGCAGAGGGCAGCGTCCCTGGCCGCCCCGCCGCCGGTCACACACCGGCCACATCATCCACCAGTTCAGTCGGTGGAAAAAATCCGAACAAATTCCTGATTCGCAACACTTCTGCGGACATGTTTATTGTCTTTGTGTGAGCGTAAAATACACATATAAATAAAGAAAACGAAGATTCTGGGCGGAAGTCATTAAAGAGCATAAAATAGGAAATTTTATGGACATAAGTGGCATGGGCTGATGGTGATTTTTAAACCAGTGGACCATGGTGCTAACTAACGCTTTATTATCGCTGCGACGCTGGGCATATGCCTTCCTGCTTAATTACCGTTGCGCATTAGGCTGCGTGGGGAACGCATCAATTGTAATAAAATTAGCCTGTTCTAGTTTTTAATGCGCTTCTACAGTTAGGCTACGAGCAGACCGATCTATAATCCCCTATTACAACCAGGCTGTCGAATGTTTGACAACTTTTGGCAGACAAAGAAAATCAGAGGAAACATAAGTTTTGAATTATTGTAAGGCAATTTCATCAGGCTTTATTGTCGTCATTTTCATTAAGAAGGGATGAATTATTTGTGGAAACTGTTTAACATTGTTTCAAAGAAAGACAAAAATAGAGAGAATCAGTACTCTGTAGATATTTCTACAGACTATAACAGCTATAAAAGCTTGTTTATCCATTTTTGTTTAAAGAATGACAATCTTAGGCCTTGTCATGAAAAAACAAGATATGGGGTCTTTTAAAAATTCAACTCACACGGCTGGAATGAAAACAAAGAAAACACAGAGTTGAAGATGAAAAGGATTGCAATATTAGATTTAAATACAGCGAAATGTCATTAAAAATACTTAGGAAACTGTAAAACTAGACGCAAAAAATGAAAAAGTCACAATAAACGAAAAGGAAACAGAAAAGCTCCATGAAGGACATAGTGGACATTGCATTTGAATTTCTCAAATTACTCAGCTTGAGGACTATATTTGAAGGGTCAATAATGGCTGTGATTTCTGGCAGGTTGCCGGGTCACATTAAGATGCATTAATGAATGGGAATCCTGAGGGGAAGATTTAATGTGGCAGCGATGACAGTGCTGCGACAGCGATGACAGTGCTACGACGGGGTCTGCGGCCACGCCGAAACAGCTCATGGTAAAGCTGTATCTCTGTCACCTCCAGAGTAAAACAAAAGTGGGGGGTAGGGGGGAGGGCAGCGGGCCTTTAGGCTGTGGGGCAATGGAGTGCATCCATGTTTTTTCAACCCAACTGCTCTCTCAGGGGGAGGCTGGGGAGGGGGGGTCAGCTTGTTGCTCTTATGGGGAGTGCAAAAGCACAATTTGCCCCGCAGGGAACCAGCAGGACCAGACAGCTCATAAACACTGATATGGGACCACTGGTCCTGCTTTGTTTGGGTCAGCGCAAATGCAATTGGTCATGAGCAATAAGGAAGAGTAATTAAAAAAATGTGCAATGTGTGAGTCTGTAAATTGTTTATGATGACACTAACATCATCTGTGGATGTCTATAAAGATTTATGGAACAACAGGGGTATTTCAGGGTGACATGATTGGGGAAAAGGTTTTTTCGGGTAGATGGTGGGTTAATGAGCCTGTGGGACTGGGAGACCCTGCCGAAAGGCTGAGTAAGCTCTGGTTCCCTGGCTGCCCATGGCGACACTTTCACTAAGCCACTAAGATATAGGTTCACAGCCATCCTCTGACCCCAGCCCAGCATCTCCTGGCCACCAAGGGGTCAGTCAGTCCCCGCCTCCCTGCTCAAAAAGGAAACCCCGCTGAAATCAAATCTATACTTTTGGCTGCCAAAAGTATACAAGTGATTGCAAGTGCAGTCGGTCCTCCCTATGGTGCTATTCTGGCGAAGCTTTCATAACTGTGTTTTATAAACATTTTTTGTGTTTTTCACAAAAAAAAAACATTTGTTTTGTTTTTTTCTTTTACTGTATTGCATGATTTTGTATTCTGTTGTGCTGTTTCATCTTTATATGTGCTCTTTTTATGGACTAAGAACCTAAGGGCTACAGATGAAGACGATTGCACAGTTACAGTAACGTTGCTAATATGCATTGTCCTTCTCAAATGAACCAATAAACAAACAAAAATGTTTCTTCAAAAAGTATTGTCTAAAAGCCTGAGTAACTGATATATATTAGACTAAAGAGCAGGACAAATAACATAATAGATTTACAACATGATTACACTCTCCCCGTGAGCTATAACAATTTAAAACATATTAGCAAGTTTGTGGAATTTGCCTCAACAGGTAGCTTTCTGGAATAAAGACTCTGTGGCAAACCTTAGAGCTGTCTATCATGTTTAAAGACCAAGGCTATCTGGCATAAAGACCAGTCTATAAGTGAGATGGCCATTAAAAAGCACTTTCGGGAAGTTTTCCACCCCAGTGGGGATATTATGTGAATTGTAGTTCCATTTTTCATTTCTCTGATCCAGCTCAAAGGACCAGTAAGCCAAACAGCAACATATTAATTGCAATCATTTTTTTTTTATGGATTGCTCTACAACTGATAGTTTAAACAGACTTGGAAATAATTCTTCTTAATTTGTCTCCTGTCTATGGGTGTAAAAATGGGATTGTTTTTCCAGCCATAAAATCGCATAAAATTTATTTTAAAAATTGCATTTGAAGAAGAGACAATGTACTAACGAGATTGCAAATGCCGAGGTGGCTTTGAAAGAGCGTGTTCAAATCAGTTAAATGAGATGAAACACAGTACTCAATGACAAGCGTCTGAGATGTAGATGAAGCAGGATTCCTCAGAGAGATGCCCAGCACTTCCTGGGACAACAACGTGGTGCTGAGAACATGGTGAAACTGGCTACAGATCTGGCAAATGATTCTCGGAGATCAAAACCATTCCCACAGGAGCTGTGTGCATCCACTCCGGGGAATCGTGGCTGGATTCCCTTTTGTTCACACTCACCCTAATCGAAGCACAGATCACGGAGCCTCGAGAACAGCACCCCCCTCCCCGAAACAGCTCACACCCTTCCCCTACATCGCGATGCCACGATCGCCATCGATTCTTCCTGACAATCTTGTGTGTGTGTGTGTGTGTGTGTATTGTGTACATATATAATGTCTGTACATAGTTTATTCTCAGATTCTATTTTATCAGAATCTATTTAATTGAAAATATTCTGTGCATCTGATGGCATGTTCCAACCTAAATCTCATTGTTCTCACAGTGACAATAAAACATTTATCGACCTATCCTCCTAAACACCAAAGAAAACATCCTCCTGACTCCTTGAGTCAGCCTGTGCCTATTTGCTGTCCCTGGTGAGGATTCCAATGCGAGGTGCAGAGGCCTGGGGGTACCTTTGATTGGGTTTAAAGACACAGCGCACTGTCCCTCCCCACCTTGAATACCCAAAAGTGGCATCATAGCAAATTATCATGGAGCATACGGCCACACACACGGCTTCTCTTTATGTTTTAAAAACAAGACTGGAAATTACGAGGGTGGGGGGGGGTTAGATACTAATAAATACCAAAGCTAATATGAAATATAAATCATAAACTGCGCTTTATGAAAAACTCATAGATTTCACATTAGGTTATGCACCTCTACCTCCTCATCATTTCAGTAGCTCTTCTCGTCAACAGCAGACACCAATTTTTCCTGTTATGGAGGACGTCTCCTCTAACGATTGACAGATAACTGTGGCCTGAAGGGTGGCTTTTACAGACTGCTAACGGCGCTGCTGCCGCTGCTCCCTTGCTGCTCCCTTGCTGCAGCACGGATGGGAGAGCTGGCGAGGGCACGCAAAAACAAACGCATCTTCAGAAAGAAGTTGTTTTTCTTGTCTAGACAGATTCTCACTTAGGGCTGCCAATCACCAGAAACGCCACGCCAGTGTTTCCCCTCTTCCTCCTCCTTCTTGATTACTGTACTTTTTGTCCCATAAAAGAAAGGGCTTGTCATCTCAAAGTCGGGCCGACCCTCTGTGTGCTGTCACTGCTCTCAATGACCTTGACAAATTCCTCCAGTAACACACCAGTGACAGGCCGCTCCCCTTCGGACGTGGGGCCGCGCAGAAAGGCATGAATGAATGTGTCATACACCGCGCCAGGCCCTAATTAACAAATTGTTGGATGGAAAAGAAATATGCCATCTTGCCAGTATATAATGGCTGCGTGAGAGCCTTTAGGATTGCCAATGCAAATAACAAACATCGGGAAAATGGGAAGAAAGGAGAAAAATAAACATTCAGAGCAAGCCTGTCTCAGCTTGGTGAGCTAACAAAGTATTGATCTTTTCTGCGTCTTCTTTTTTTGTTTAGAAAGGCCTCATCCCTCCTAATAGCTGTCTCAGAGCGTAATCTCCCCCTAATCTGCCCCCCTCTCCCCCTTCTCTCCTCCCTTCTTCAGTCTGTCTCGCATCGCTTTAGTTAACTGCCCTGCTGGAATATAGCTCATGGAGCTAATTGTGTTGCTGATGTTGACACCTGCCGGATCTGGCCAGGGGTGGACATGCGGCGTCAAGGCCTATGATCCCAACCTGTCCCGGGTCACCCCTCACGGGAGCCCCCGCCCCCCTCCACCCCGCCCAGCCACCCCCCTCTTCTCTCCTCTTCAGGGAGGGACTCGGTGCGGGTTAGAAAGGGTCACAAGTCACAGCCCTCCCTCTGATGTCGAGAAGCAGAGAGCTGGTGGGGGGGTGGGTGATGGGTCGGAGGGGGGAAGGGGGGACTGGTGAAAGATCAGCATGTTTGCCGCTTTTTAAACTGTTTGTATTGTGTCCAATTCCTGCAGTTGCCATGTGCAACCAAAATAAACCCACCAATCATGCATGATTCCATTCCTTTTTAAACCGTATATGTGTTTACATATATACATATATAAAGTGTGTATGTACTTTGATGTGTTTAAAATTTTCAGGTTATGGGGACAATAGATATCACTGGTCCTTCTCTGAGAAGGCAGAATCAGAGAAGAAATGAAGTGGTGTTTATCAGCCACCCATACATTTCGCCGCACTTCTCTCCACCGTAACACCTGCTGCTCGCGCGCGCCTCATACAACACGCCTTCAAACGCGCCATACGGGCCCTCGGCCGTGGGCCCTGACAGAAGCTCACAGCACCCAGATTGGACCACTCCCACTGCAGATGTACATTAATGCAAAAAAATACAGATCTCCTCTGCACAAGGGGTGAAAAAAACCTTCCTTTTAACATGCTGTTGTCTGGCTTGATCGTGTCAGTTTGAAGGAGCCCATTCAAAGGTATTCATGCATCTGCCTTTGAAGCACAATAGCTGCTAGTTTATAAACTGTCTGCCCAGTTGCCTAAAGGCTTTAGTGCCTATTGTTTTCATCCCCTTAATAAACTTTTTGGAGGAGTTCATCAATTTGCCTGAATGGCTGACGCACTGCTTCTAAGGACGCAAAATAACAGAATGTTCGCTATTCTCCTTTTCTCTGCCTACTTCTTAAAGTGGCTGTCTGTCACTAGAGAGAGTGGGCTGTCAGATAGACCGTTTTTAGGCCCAACCCAAAAGAGACATCCGTTTAAAGGAACGACTTTTAAAAAGAAATTTACCAGTGAATTTTTACTTTTACAACTCTCCCATCACAGAAATTATAATTTGCACGTCGTTTAAATAAATCGTGTTGTTTTCAGGAATATATCTTTTGATGGTAAATCGTCGGATGGGCACATGATACAACATAACACTTGAGGAAAATCTAATTTTACGCGCGTTTAAACGTCATCAGCATTTTGCAGGTTATTGTCAGTGACAGCTGTGTATTTTTCTTAATTTCATACCTGCTTATACGGGATCACGATCATGATTGTGTCGTGCAGCCACGAGGCTATGAAGTAAAAACAAGGCAGTCTTGCGAAGCAAAACCGTAAAGACAACACCAATCCCACCTCCCGTATCCGCGCATCATTTATAAAACGGGGGAGTGGGAGACCATCTCAGGCACCTAAGCTACTGTTCAAGACGAATCCTGGTTAACTGCCCTAATTTAATCTGACAAGTTCGCGGAGTTAAGAAGATGCTGTCCGAGTTATGACTTTCGAGTCCTATTCAGCTCGGGATGAGCATCCATCCGCCGCCTATCGCTGCGCAAGGCCAGACGTCAAGATGCATTTGCCTATATTCTGAGAACCTTTTGTGGATTCGTCCTACGAGCCATCAGAAACTGAAAGATGCGCTTTCAGGAGTCAGATACATCCACGAGTGGGTTTAATTTAGATCAAAATGTGTTTGTAGCAAGAAAAACAGAAAATACAAACTTGAAAATAATGCATATAATTTCAAGGCGCTGAAACGAGATGTTATTCGTCTAAAATAATAGAGCTACGGTTTATTTAAACGCTGCATAGTTTTGTTCTCCATTAGAGCGTCTTTTGCAAGCGAATGGATTGGGTTTCATCCGTGTTCCCGTGGCTTTTGACGGCGATATTAATAAATGCATTTGGGCCTATCTATATTTGGTACTCTTGTTGGCCATAGACCGTGTTCTAAATTTATACAATAGTGCTTAAAAGTTAAGTAATTAGCATAATATTGTTTTCCTTAATTCCGCTGAGCCACGTATAGCTTACGTACTTAACCGTATTTCAAGAATATTTTCCCATTTCTAATCTGACATTTGCTCTAAAGTCGAGAGAACTCTCAATAACGATTTTTAACTACGTCAGAGTCAACGGTTTAAAAAGTTAAGTCATGCAAACTGACTTGCTTAGCTATTTTAAAAGGTGACTCGGGGCACTCCTTCCAATTTCACCGCAACCCGGGACTTTCTATTGTTCGCTACCTTGGGAGCCGCCTCTGCTAATCTGCCGGTTATTTGCAATAAGAATTGAAAAATATCTACACTCCTGTGGTAAAAGAATTAACCAGGCCAGTGGGATGAAAGACCACTGGGACCCTGTTATGAAGTGCAAGAAAAATACCCGGCAGTAACCTTGGATTTGTGTAGGCTACCTATGTGATACTCATGCGGAACACACAGTGGCTATGAAGACATTTCTGGCTATTTTACTGTAGTCCTACTGGAGCATTAAGTAGTCGGAATGTTGGAATGGAAAATATCACCCTTCATTTAAAGAAGAAAAAAAAACCTTCAATGAAAATAACCTGTTGTACTCGCATACACGCGTCTTTTCTGGTGGTCGTTGGGAAAATCCTAAATTTACAGAAATGCGTTTGACCTCGACAAAAAAAATACTCATTATCATTTGCACTGCCCTCTGATTCCATTATGCTCAGATCAAACCAGACTGTCAAGTGTCAACGAGGTTTGTTTGTCATAAGTCATCATTGTAGTAGTTAGTTTGGCTATATAATTTAACACTTTCTCTCTCATTTAGTTGATGAGTCAAGTAGCATTCACAAATTGTCTTTATACTCTTTGAATTGGCTTATATATATTGATATTGAATTCTACCGCATTTCCTTCATCCATCATATGATTAATTTAGTGTTCCGCTGTCTCTTGTAATTATCATCTCTACTTATATAATACAGATAAAATAAGTGTCAGTTTTCTAACAAATATTTTGGCACTGAAACTGGCCTAGTCACTATATTGAATCACAATAATTCAGAAAAGCGAATTCCAATTTTTACTCATACTTGCTTGATGATTATACAAAGTGTGCTACGACTACTAGCCAAGGAACGGACTATTTCAGTTACTGCCAATTGAAATTGCACCTCTTTACCCATTACCACAGTTTTTGACATATTTAGGATGTACTTAGTAATTACTTTCCAGAATTATGCGCTGTGTTCCGCAATGCATCGAAAGTTGTGGCGGTCAGTCTCGTAGAATGATTATGATATGGTCTCGCGGAAAGCCACGCAGCAAGGTTGTTAAGAGCCCTGTTATTACAAAAAGGGATGAAAGGGTTTAAGATACCTTCTCTACCTTGGGCCGTCTCCCCAGGTTCTCCGGATGAATTACATAGGAAACTAAAATGAGCTGGATTTACAGAAGGCATCCAGACCCCAGGAACCCCTGTCAAATCCTAGCTACACGGAGGCGTCTAATAAACCAGTCATGCGCAAAATAGCAAGTTAACCGAAAAAAGAGGGTAAAATGAAAGGGGAACTGCAACACTTGCAAGGACAGGTATTAGCAATGTCAACATTCCTCCAAAATTTGACACTATTTCCACGTTCCCTGCTTATCTTTGAGTCTCGTGTGTTTTCGAATGATGCAAAAGTTTGATAACACATTTCAGCTGGTCAGAAGCGACACATGGCAGTGTATTGGTCACTCTCCTTGAAAACCAAAAACATCTGACCAAATGAATGACAGTTTCGGTCATTCAGTGGGGGGACTAAATTTGTCTCACTAACCCGGCAATATTTCAAATTTGTAGATGCAGTATAAGATAGGTACACCAATCAGTTTTCGCAGTTCAGCGAAATATGGTGACGGATTGTTATGACCGATTGGTAAATCATGAATACCGTAAATAATGTGACCAATACTTTAGTTCACGCTAATGCGGTGTCAATAATAAAATCGATCAAAGATCACGCCAGAAGTTTTCACACTGGCGGTAGGGATCAAAATTGAATGTGTTCGTGGGATTCGCCACAATGTTAATGCATCATGAACTACTATAACAACAGATCCGTTTGTAAAACTTACACTAATGATTTTATGCACAAAGTTGACCCACGGCTTGACATTTGCTTTAGGAATGAACTTTGCCAGATAATTACGGTCTCAGGTCTGTGGCTTATGTGTGCTCTGAACTTCGCCTTTCCCGTTTCAGCATTGTGGAGCGATTCCCTTTTGTTGGCTGATCTGTCTCCCATTGGGTAGCGAGACAGATAAAGATTCTTGGTATTTGTCGGTAAAAATGAAAGCGGGATTAGGCAGAGGCTGGTGAACATACCATGGCAAACAAGGGGCAGCTATTCTTGGACGCGGATTCTTTATCCATTTAGTAATTCAAACATATATAAAAAAGTGAAAATAAAAGTTAAATTCCCATTGACGCACAGAAAACTTTGCACTTCAGTTAAAGCCACACGTAAGGCAATCCTGTTACAATAAATATTACATCAGCGAGGCAGTAAACGCAAAGAATTGACATGCTTATTGCCCACTTGTAACATTACACATACAACGCTCTAGCTTTTTTCTTATTCAACGGTGTATTAAAATTCGTCCATAAATTGTGTCCTGTTTTAGAACATGCCCCATTATTTCATTACGGTTCCACAATTCAGCTGATTCATGTTATAAATCAGTACATCTAACCTGATTCAAAATTTTGTATAACTTTGCACAATATATTTAGATATAAATGTATAAACATACATGCAGTTTCCAGAATTTCCCCCTGGAATCAATAAAGTTAATGTTAATACTTTATATATAAACATTAGCATACCATAACAATAATTCTACGAATGGTACAATATTTTGACATGCGAGTCTCTGCGCAAATAGTCTGGCTGACCTCTACAAAGATCGAATCTACATCTTTGCTGAGAAGTTGTATTTGTATTTTATATAATTATGTTACTGCCACCATGACGTAAACTCAGCGGGCGTTATAATTAACGAAAATGTGCTGCGTATGGCGGGATAAAAGTTAACACTTGCTCGTACTACGTTTGACTTAGGGGCGGTTATAATCAATGAGACCTTGTCTCTTTAATGTTTAGTCAGGGTCACCAAGAGTTCTTCGGCATTTAAAATTTTATGGAACATACACACAAAGTGATAGCGAGGTCCACCATCAAAAAAACTTTTGTGGCTCTACAGAGGAACCCGGGAGGCTAACACATTTATTGGTATCAGCAGGAGTTTTCCTTGTCGTTTGTTCTTTTTGTTCCACGGATCTACAAGGACGACCCCCCCTCCACCCTGTTGCTTAGTGCCGACCGTAGCCACACTTCTCGGGAACTCTCGGGTAATTCTCAAGGCCAGATAAATAAATAAACGAATAAAAGGAAGAAATAGACAAATAAGCAAAAAATAAATAAATAAACAGATAAACAAACAAACAAATATTGACAAGTACAAATACACAATTTGCCCAAAATATGAGCTGTATAAATGCGTGGGCTTGGGGGGGGGGTCGTTCACCTTCGCGAGCGCATGCCTTACCAATAGCTTCTGAATCGCTACTAAATCTCAAACTTTCAAATAAGGAGAGAAATAAAATCCCCTATAAGGTTATTGAACAGGAAAGGATTATGAACGCGCCTTTATATTTGAAGAAAAAATCCCCATGTCTTCTACAGTAGACTTTTGAATTTTCCCTAAGTAGCCCAAAAAGAAAGATTGTCCCTTTTAGGGGAAAAAAACACCGGAGATCCAAAAACCATTCTAGTATGTAATATGTGTGTGCAGATAGGACTTGTCCCACATGGCAAGAAATGCTTTAATTAATAGACAGACAGGCCTGAAAGCGGCACTGGCGGCCTGTAATATGATGAACTCCCATTGTGGTGGTGTCACCACAAATGTTTCTGATAAGCAAAAGCACCCAAGGATCAAAGACTATAAGCCTCTCAATTTCCTACAGCCGCCTCTACTTTTCCTCACCTACTTTCTATTTTCCTTCCTTATTCCCTTAGAAAAAAAGAAAGAAAGGCCCCGAAACACACAGCAGAATCCCGTCTATGACAACGGCAGGGTCCGCCTCAGGTTCACGGGTCACCCAAACGCTCGGATATGACTGCGCATTAATATTCCCCGCGAAACGACAGGCTTATTCCAGACGTCGGCGCTCCCAAGATGACAAATGTCTTCATAAATTGGCATTAACTGACATATCATTATTGTCACGATTCCATAGACGGTATTAAAAATTTAACACGTCAACTGCAATAATTCCCAGTCCATACTTTAAAGGAATCCCACTGGGTTTTAAGATATTTAGGAAACATAGGAAATGATATACGTATACTGGATATAAAACATCTCCATCCATCTTTCAACCACTTATCTAGTACAAGGTCGCTGGGATTAGAAAAAAATAAAACATCTTTTGCATTTAAACAATGAAATTGTTAATTATTACCAAACAGGTGGTACGTGAATAAGTTAATTTAGTTAATTAGGGTAATCTTAAATCATAATTTAAACGATCCAAACGACGTCGAGTGGTTTCCAACGTGCTTTACAATCCATGTAAACCACGACCCCGTGTTGAATTGGCGCTTATAAATATTGTCTGATGTCAAGGAAGCTGAATTACATACAATCGATTTAGCATAAATTAGAGGTGATTTATTTTGTTCTTTAACAATGACCGATTAAAATAATCGTGATTTTACTTAGGTCAACACGTTTAATTTCGTGAGTTTTGTACTTTGAAACAGGTCTCTCAGTTTAGAGCGCAAATTAATTAACTTAAAATGCAGGAACTTATTTAACAAGGCTTTTAAAGTACTGAATTACGGTAATTTGTTGCTGGTTTGGTTAATTTGATTTGTTCCGACAATTGCGTCACATAACTTATCCGAATTTTCCGCAATGGCGTTTGTCTCTTGGACTTCTCGCTTGCTAAATTCCTAGACCTCAAAATCGTTATTTTATAGAGCATAAAATAACAACAGTAATTAAAAATACAAATTTAATTAAGGTTGTGGTCGTTAGTCAGCGCATCATTGGTCAGTACAATAGAATCAGACAGGCACAGTATTCCATATGGCAACATCAGATCTGTATGAGGTTCATGACGTAGCATAAAAGGACTATATCTAGTGAAGGTCGATGCAAACATTATTCCTTAAATTATCGTAGCGCAATGCATCCAATTTGTTATAATTATTATTATTGATAATAATAATAATAATAATAATAATAATGCTATTGTTGCTGCGAAACAAAACAGCAATAGTAACCACTTGAAGTCATTGCTCTCTATATCATAAAGTATATGTTCCTTAAAAATCCTCCCATGTAAATTCCAGTGAAATGTGGAGAGAGGCAGTGAGGGGGGAGAGGGGAGGTTAATCCGAGTTTAATGCAGTGATGCACAGCACAGGACCGAGGCAGTGATGATTGTGTTATCTCTCCCCAGCATTTGGGTCCCCATCAATTTCAACCCAGCCAAATAGCTGCGAGAAAGTGCAGATGGAGTCACTCCCGATGCCTGAGGAAAAATGTTATTAATAGCTAAATAACTTCCCCATACTTTCACTAAACCTCTCTCTCACCATTTCAGATGGATTTGTTTGAAGTGGTCTTCTCCTCATCCCTTCGTTCTTTTCTTTCAACGAAGCTTAGTTTAGACTAGGCTCCTAAATATATAACCGTTATTTTGAATCAAACGTGGGCGCTCGCTCGATGACACTTTTTATTGCAAGAAGTTACAAATCTTTAACAGCAGGTTGCACCTTTTGGCAGCGTCGCTTCTGCCTAAATTCATTAGCATAATTTGCAGGTAAACGCAAATTTGGTGAGTGGAAAATATTATGCATTCTATCTGTTGCCTAAATCGTATTATATTCAAAATTCGATTGCAAATTCTGTTTTTAAGAAAACGATATTACTGGCGTCCCAGTACGTTTATAAATCATCTCCGCAATGTCTCGGCTCAGTTAAATAATAGATACATTTATTTAGAACTGTGATTAATTTGTCTGTCTTTTGTGAGAAAGGTCCCAAAGGCAATATTCTTTTAATTGAATAGGCGCGGTAAAAGTTGGCCTGAAGCTTCGAATTGCCTGACACCAGACTATCACTGCACCGGCCCCCATTATTTTCCCTGATCCCTACTCACAACATTCACAAATCCTGCCTGGCTTCTGTTTGATTAGATTGCGTACGTTAGGTAATCTGCCGATTTGCTTAAGTGCCCATCGCTACTTTTTCCAACATGTATTTACAAAGGACATTCTGTTGGTTTAATCATTGCAGATCATTTCTAGGGAATTGATTGATACACCCGCTATCGCTCCCCTGAATGTATAAAAAAACAGGTGTTACGGCAAATGTCAGCTATCGAGTTCCTCTCTCTAATCCTTACTATCTTAATATTAATTAGTGGGTATACACCGGCCACAGCAAAACCACGATTATAGCAATTTCGATTTAACGTAAAGGGAATTATCAGTATGTTACCCTTGTGAAAATTGTATTGGAATCTAATTTGTATTCTACACAAAAGACCACAAATTCTGCCCACTTTTTATTTTTCATATGGCAATTAGCCTTGATGTATATGATAAAAAAACACAATCGATGCATCAAACCATGCATTCGCCCTTCACATGTAGATAACATTTTGCCGTTTGGCATTAATACTTTTAGGTTACTGTTCAGCTTTATTTTACCGAAACCGTTCTGGCATGTTTACCATATTCGCAAAGATAGCAAAGCATTTGGTATCGTTTGTGTGTATACTGTGTAATAAATATATAAAGCCTACCCCCACCCCCCTTTTCTCCACTAATTCCACATCCATTCAATCATTAACGAACGCTATCATGGTAGAAAAGAACTCAATCACAACAGGCCTAACAAATACCAGTTCCACTTGCTATTTTAGTTTATATTAGGATATTCATATTTGTAATTTATTTAAAGACATGAATCCAAAAAAAAACTGAATGGACAACGTTAGTTATTTCTGGTGAATTCCTGCATCAAAAATAAACTCCATTGCTGACCTCACAACCGTACAGTCCGTGCTTACAGCTGGTAACGGGCTTGCATGTGTATTAAAAATTATCTTAAAATGAACAGTTACCGGTATTTCCCCCCATCATTTCAGAGTTTGGTTAGCATGTCAGAAATCCCTAATGCAAATCAAATAAATAATAAATAGATAAATAAATAAATAAAATCTTAACAACTATAAAAGAAACCTAAAATCTCATGAATTTGTGCCCAAGGCTAGCCAGAGCGAGCCGTTTAGAGATGAAAGTGAAAAGAAATAAAAGGCTCAATTTAATCTGCCTTAAAACCCTTCAACATAACGTTTGTGCTTGAAACTCGGAGAGTGAGGGCTGATTGGGGATAAATGCATTTCTTACCATGCCTGCGAGCTATTACACCGCTCTGCAACACAGCCGCCCATTCAACAGACACCGTTTTCATTACTAACTCTAATAAGTCTTAACATTATTAAATGCCAGCCGGATGATAGAATGAAACGGGCGCAAAGACGAATCTTTTTAAGAATAAAAAAGGGGGCATTTAGTATCCCGGTTTAAACATTTTGCCATAAACCCGAAAATGCAAAAATCAAGCGGAAACTTTAACTGCCATATATA
>JAODUD010000107.1:3180380-3191568 GCA_026784285.1 Stomatorhinus walkeri
TTTATGCTCAACTGGTTGGTAGAAACAAAATCTTGGTCTGGATTTGTAGCTTCTGAACCTGAAATGCCCAACACTGAATTTAATGACATCTAAATGTGGATGGCACAGTCTATAAAAGGGTTAAACTTTAAAAGGTTCTTCTTTGGAACCCCAGGAGACTCGCTCAGATTTTTTTAATGTTCCTATCAGTATAATACAGTACATGAAGCAGCAACTCAGGGGGCTGGTGGGATGGGCAGGGAGGACGGTGTCAGTTCCTGGATCTACTCAAAGGGGGGGGGGGGGGTGGCTTGCAGTGGAATCACAGGACTCATGAACCAAAGTCTTTGGTTTGTCACTAAAGGCTGGGGACGATGAGCCACGAACACACTGCATGAGGAACCCAGAGGATCTCCTTTAAACATGTAAATACCACCTGCTGGTTCCATAGCAGAGGCTGATGTTGAAGCTTATTGATCTGCTCTGGTATCTCTGAAAGACCCCTGACCCCCACTTCAGAGAGTCCAACTGGGCAAAGTTTAAGCTCCTGTGTTTCACTGTACTTCTCTGGATTGGAGTCCACACCATGTTACACACCTCAAGCAGGACACACGCTACCTCGTCCTGACCAAGAAATCTCCAGGGCAGACCCAAAAAAACAGCTTCATTTATGCCAAACCCAAATGCAGAAGAGAGCTCAGCCTGTTAACTTTGAATTACATAACACTGTCTTTCGTAAACAAGCCTGGCAAAATCTTTTCTATGTAATGGTCAACACAGTAGAAGAAAATCACTGAAGCCATTAAATGAGCTGATAAAGGTTATATGTATCTTGCTATCTTGCTGATACTTCAGCCTTTATAATATTTATATCGTATTTTTTTGGTGGGGGGACATTCTGTCCATGTCTGATGGACAGAAACCTAGATTGCAAGATCATCAATTTACCTCCATCAGGGCCTTCACAACGATGTTAGGTTTAGCCATCAAATGCACCACAATGACCAAATGTCCTATTATTAACATTATTTGAGTAGTTTGAGTCTTTGTGCTGCGATAGCCAGCACTCAGCAAGTCCTACCCAGTGAGCCACCAAACCAGCACACCGATAGATTTCCTTGAATAAAACTCCCCATAACACGAATAAAATTGGGCCATCTGTAGCGGACTCTTCTGAAAGGGTGAGAGGGAGTTCACAGTGGTTCCTGTTAGTGACTTTATGCTGCAGCCCTGCTGTACAGGCAATGCGTGGTGAGCCTATGATGGGATTACAGCATGTCGAGAACAGCTCTGCTAAAACGCCTCTGCTTATCAGTCTCTGCTCTCCAGAGCCCCATATTCACCACACAGAGCATGAAGCAGCTGTCTTGCTGTCCTCCACGTCTTCAATATATCAGAACCTCAGACAAGAATGCGATTCCAGGAAACCATTGTATGCAGAAGCTGTGCAGAAGAGGAGACGTTCCCCTGGAGTTGTTGCACTGGGTGGCACAATAAAATACAATTTACACAAAAAAAAAAAAACCTCGGTAAAATGTGTTCTGAGTGGCTGCAGATGCAAGGTGTGCACTGGAGCAGTGAGTGCTACACACACTGTCCTGGTTGTCATTTGAGGCTGTGTGTAGTTGAAAGGCAGGGCTGTGGGCTGTCATCTAAAAAAAAAAAACTGTGTCATTGCACAGAAGAAAGATTACCTTTCCATGAAGTGTGTCATCATAAATACAAAGCCCTCGCTGTCTACACCTGGAAATCTGCCACATGCCTCTGTGCACCTCTGTTAACCCTACATCTGCCTGGCCTGTCTCTCTCGTCTACTGATTCCAGCCCCTCGCCCCAGCTGCCCAACGATATATCATCACCAAGGCATGACATCATAATCTCACTACAAATAAACGGATAACATAGTGTAGTCGTAGATGGGCCATCTCCTGGGTGATGAAGTCAGAAGTCTTGGGGCAGGCCGCTAGGATGAATATAGTTAAAATGTGCTACAGATTTATAGTGCATGGATCAATCTGGTGAGATATTGAGAGACATGCTGGTAGAGGAGCGCAATGGATTGGGGCAAATCAGAGGCACTGGCAATGTCGCAGAGAGGCTCCGTCTTCTTTGCCACTTGGCCGGTGAAGTATGGTTTGCTGCTTCCCCGCAAAGTTGTGGAAGACGTGTTCGCGTGGCAGTGTCCGTGTGCAGCTCTGGACACACCGCGCATGATCGATTCGCTAGTGTCCACTCCAAACATCAAAATGAATGCTTTTGACAAGCGTCGGGGTAGTTTGCAAACCCTACAGACTATTTTCAAGGTAGTAAAACTTACATACATGCACATGCGTGTGCATCTGTGTGCAGACTTGTTTCAAATTGAAAATTTCAAGCCAGCAGACCAAAGTAGGAAACTCTTTGAGCTGACTCTCTGGATTTGTAAAACATAGAAAAACAGACACAAACCTCACTGCATTGAACTATGCTCATTAATAATAACAATAATATACATACGACTCGTGCACATCTGCGAAGTACGCCGCTTGACCAGAGAACTATGAACGTTTCCGTGTACGTGTACGCAGAATGGATATGCGATTGTTGCACTTGTGCAGAGAAGTATGAACCAGCCTTTATGTTGCACATCTGAGTGCAGTACTCAATTTAATTGCACGGATAAGGCATATAAAATGCATATAAAGACAGCTACATTTGCAAGTTGCTCTGCATTGAAGTTATATGGAAGCTAAATAAATGCATGGATTTGTCTTGAGTCTTGTCCTTATGCAGATGCAGCGTGCAGCTCTTCTGATAAATAACTATCATTTTTTTGCCATTATACGCCAACACCAAAAACAGCAGCGGGTGGATGAACCTGACGGAGCGGCTGAGTGGCTTTGCTGGTGTTGGTGTAATGAGATGCGCAATCTTCAGACACCCACAGCATTCTCTCTCTCACCGGCTGCAGGGAGGGCGGTGCCTCTGCAAGCCCAGGAGGGCAGGACAGCCCGCAGGGGGGGGTGTATAGTGTCAGTTCACGCCAGCAGCACAGACACACACGCACACACGCACACACACAGGTTCATGCAAACATATGCACGCGACAGCCATCTCCGTGGTTTATTTAACAGGGTTGGGGAGTTGAGGGGAGGGTGGGGGAGTGTATATGCGTTCATCAACAGTCACAACTATGTTTGTGGCTCTCATCTCCAGCTGAGGACACGCGTGCCAGGATCTCCAGATCTCCAGGTTCATCAACACATCAGTCTGGGCAGCATCTGGAGGTCTGTCGAGCAACATGTTGTTGAACATTTAATGCGATTTGACAGCCAATGACAGGTCCCGATTGACGTTATCTGCCAACCAGTGACGGGCGTCTTAACATTTCGTCCACAGCGTGTCTTTGTTATCTAGTTCCCGACAACATGACCATAGAAAATAAACGTGCAGAGGCATCTGTCACCACCGCATTCAGCCCATGCAGAGCCCTGTCATGACAGGGCCGTCGGAGGGCATTCTTTGTGCTTGGAGCCACACGTTGACCTGAAGCTTCTGTACTGCCAGGGTTGGAGTTGGGACAGACGTGCAGGAGAGAGGGTGTGGCCATATGTCAGTCTGACTCTGCAAGTGGCTTTGAACGGAAGCAGCCAGCACGTAAATAAACGAAAGTGCAAATGCTCGAGGCCTGTCAGTGTTTACAGAAACAACAGGGTCGAAAACGTTAGCGAGAAGAATACCGAGAACATAACTCATACAGCCCATTAAGCGACAGTAATGCTCCTCTCCTTATCATGCCCAGTGCCTTCATTACAGCTCTGTGATAATTATTATTCAGGTATTAATTGATGGCGTCCAGCTATAGGATAAATGTTTCAGGGAAAAATTTCCAGATTTTCTTGTCCTGTTTTGTTCCATTGAAAAATGTCTGCAAAGCACTCTGCAGTGATCCAGCGTTAAAATGTGTAAAAAGATCGAGTTTATTGATTGCCAAGTTTCCACACTGAGCAAAACTCAGTATTTGTTAAGCGTCAGCAACACATGTGTTGGAGGTGAAAGGTTGAAGATTGAAGAAATCAAAGTCATTTTGCTGTTAGGTTTACTGAGTGAAAAGCTCCACTCTGCAACGATAGTTTACCGTTTCCTTTGGTGACTCTACAGAAATGCAACTTTATGGAGAGCAGAGATCTATGGCTGAATAGCGTAAGCAAACACAGACACAAAATAACTTTTTAATGGGCTCTTTAAATGGAGTGAAACACTGTTATGTGGACTAAATAAAAAAGGAGAAAGTTGAAAACACAAAAGGAAGGGAAGTGAAGTGGGATCAGCAAAGAAATGGAAGCACAAAAACAGGACTTCATGGTGGACAACAGGTTATGAATGGCAATTGAAATAGGGAGCTGCTAATGAAAAGGAGTATTATTGTGGTTTGCCCAGGATACGGTGCTGGAGGGACAGGCAGTCCAATTACCCGTGGTCCCGGGCTTCGGCGAGGGCAGAAGGGCTGCAGGCCCGGCAGGATGCCTTCCGTAGCCTATTGTGAGGGAATGGCCGAGGTATTAATCTCCTCATACAGCCCCTGCCACTCTCAGGGGAGAGTGAGAGAGAAGGAGAGAGAGAGACAGAGAGAGATGGAGGAGCAGAGAGAGAGAGGGAGAGAGAGAGGGACAACAATAAGAGCATTCTCCACCAGGATCCCAGTCGGAGTGTGTGAAAGAAGACAAAAAGACGAAAGTGCACACATGACCCCCCCCCCGCTCTGTCCTCCAACACCCATGTCACATGACATGGTCCAAAGCTGTAAGTCCAAGCTGGACTTGGCTTGAAAGGTGGAGCTACAGTGAAGCTGGGAACACTGCAGAGTTTAGCTGATGTTTAGGGCGTCATCCTGACTGGCAGCTGCCAACACTGTCACTGTGCTAATGAGTTTTATACGCATGCGGCAAAAATATAACACTGCTGCATTGTTACAGACACATCCTCGAGGGACGTGCAGGCAGTCATGCAACGCTTTCGTTTGCTTTATATAATATTTCAGAGGTCACATTAATCTACTCCATAGGTCACTTTTGGATTTATTGTATCATCATCTGCAGAACAGAAGGTTAATATAACGCAAATGTTGCTATGTTAATTAATTTAGCAGATACCTTTTACTGAAAGTAACAAAGAATTGAGAAATCAAGGGTTACCTAGTCTCTGGAGCAATTGGGGTTAAGAACCTTCCTCAGGAGCCCAATGATGACATCACTCTGCTAACCACAATATTTGATCCAACAACCTTCCATTCACAGGCACTAACCCAAGCGCCACCTCAAAAATAACAGAAGAACCAAACTTAACCAATAGGAACCAGCAGCTGTGCTGCTCAGACTCCTAACTATGTTTATTGTTACTTTTGTTGTTGGTGGTGGTGGCGTTGTTGTTGATGTTGTTGGTGGTGGTTGAGGTGTTGTTGTTGGTGGTGTTGTTGTTGGTGTTGGTGTTGTTGGTGGTATTGTTGTTGGTGTTGTTGGTGGTAATGTTGGTGGTGTTGTTGTTGGTGGTGTTGGTGTTCTTTCCTTGTCCTTCCAGAAGCCTATAAGGATTTTCATTGTAGTCACAAATTAACTCCTTAGCTGTCATTTCCTGCCACAGTGTGGCCGGCATGATGTGAGGACACTTAAATTTTGTTCAAGCTCTAGATTCAAAGGATTTCTTGGATAACGTTTCTTGTCAATTGTATCAGAACTGTAATTCAGCACTTGCATTTTATCATGTCCAGCTAAGTGTTGAAGGAGAGGCACACATCCAGGTAAATCTCTGCTTTGTGACTGAAGCTGTTTTTTGCATATCTGATTTCCTCCCAGTGAGTCATCAGGAAGTAATTTGCCTGTATCGGCTTGGTTTCCTTTTCCCATCTTTTCGTCCATGTTTGATTTGCCCTGAAGTAACGCACCACCAGTAAAACACAATTAATGTGACTGAACTGCCGCTCATAGTCTTTGGTTTGAAGAAATAATTCTGTCCAATAAACTAAATCACATCCCCCCCACAGAGAAGCAGATAAAAGGCTAGAAGGGCTTCCTGTTGTCTTGCCTTTCATTCTGCATCAGCTGAAGGACCTGACGTGGGGGGCTGGGAAGGCGGGGGGGAGGGGGTGCTGCAGAGACCGACTGACATGGCTAAGACGGCAGCACAATGAACACTGGGAAAGGGATCAAAAAGAGGCAAGGCTAGGGGCCCGGGCACCACTCATTAGTATTACCACAAAAACAGGAGCCCAGTCTTTCCAAAGACGTCTGCTAAAAATAATAGCTGACTCACCGTTTTTATTCTCTTGGAGGGGAGATCAGAACAAATGTGAACGAGTGAAGAGGGTTGGTAGTTACCAGGGTGGTCAACGACATGGACTTTGAACCCAGATGGTTCAAATCCCAATGCTCTGACTTTTTGATATACTGTTGTGCTCTTGAATACAATTCTCAGCCATGATTTTATCAGTACAATATCCAGATGTACAAAAGGATAATATAGTGTCTTGTTAAAGCGGTTGTCCATGCACAACTGCTGGTCGTTTACCATGCGAATGTGACTGATGGTCATTTACAATGTGATGAGCGTATGAATTCATGGCGGATGCGTGTGAAAAGCAGCTCCTTTTCAGCGTGTCACGAACGGCGCATGCTTGAGGCCTGCATTTCCTCCCACAGCCGTCTACGAGCCCCATTTAGAGAGAGCATGCGATGCATTTCCTGGCCCTGTGGGCTGCCCACTCGGCTCGTCGTTATCTGTGTGTCCTGCGAAGGCCATTGGATGGGGATCGGGTTACACGCGCCCCATTTCAAACGGCACCTAATCTCCGCCCGCAGCTCCCTTCGGAAAACAAGGAGATAAATGGCATGGTTTACCTGGCAACGGGGACGGATAGGGGCTGGTTAGTCTGAGCGGGCTCCGGACTGCTGTGACTCCGTGTCCCGCTGATTTCTGCTGGGGGCCCACTGCAGCCAGTCCCACCAGGAAGTCTCGCTGGGATCCGGAGGCAGTATCTGCATTCGCCCACGATCCTCAGGCCTCACCTCACTGCCCCCACCTTATGATTCACTTCCAAATCGTGCAGATCCTCTGCAAAACCACTTTAATGCACTCAGGCTCAGTGAACCAAAATGTATTGGTGTTCTGACCAAGCGTCCACCTTCGTCCATCTCTGCTCTTAATCACATTAATAATTTTACAAATCTGCAGCAGTTTCTTTGCATTTTCTCCACTTTCTTGTGAAGGGTTAGTTTCATTAAGAGATGCGGTGGAATGCAGTGATTAATAAAACAGTTGGGTAGAATCTTATATCATCCGTCAAAAAGCGGAACCCATCCCCGATCGTTTGCTCGAACCTGAAGTGATTTACCTATTTTTTCTGACCCATTTGGACTCACGGAAGGAAGCTGGCCGGCAGAATGCCCCCAGGCATCATTCATTCGTCAATGTAAACAAAAAACAGGACATGGGGAAAACAGAACCCCGGTAGTGAGTGAATGCATTTCTCAGGTATCCTGTAGAACAGTAAGAAAAACATGCAAAAGGAGAAACGAAGACCGTGTGCAAATATACACAGAGACTCCCATCCAAACATTTCTGGGAAGTGTAATGTTGACTGTGACGGTCCCAGACAACACAAACACTTAGCGCCCCTGCCCCCTGAGCGTCACTGTCCCTTAGCCTGTTTACGCTTTGCTGGGTACACGGAACAACCTGTTACTTCCTGACCTTCGGAGCCGGTATCTTGTCCTCGCCAGGCCGCGGTGATAGGCATGATTGAGTGACGGTGGTCCGTTCCGCTTCTCAGTGGTCACGAGGCGAGCTGGATTTCTGTGTTTATTCACACTAGAGTACACATGCAAGCACTTAGTTCGTATGAGATAGTGTTTCCCAACCCGGTCCTCAGGAACCCACAGATGGTCCATGTTTTTGCTCCTTCCCAGTTTCCTGTCAGACCGTACAGAAACTGGGAGGGAGCGAAAGCTTGGACTGTCTGTGGGTCCCTGAGGACTGGACTGGGCAACACCGATATAAGGTAAAGTCAGTGTCAGTGTGACAGCAGTGACATTATGTCCAGCATATAATTTCACATTTCGCAATAGTGCCACCTTAGCATTAATTTAAAAAGCATATTAGATTTGAACAGAGCAGAACTGGGATTAAAAATTGGCCCTGGAACTTTGTGGTAAATTTTGCTCGCCAGATGATCGGTCCAGCCCGGGATATGAATAAAATTCCTGACTCTGCAGAAGCCGCTTAAACAGAATGGAATGAATTTGTAAAGAAAACCCTTCCTGTACTGTATAAGCAGCTGAAAGACGCACGGATGGAAGGAAAAAATAAATAAATAAAATCATGGAATCGACACAGATCCCAAACCAAATACTCAATACACTGAGGCTCCTGTTTTTTTTAACTGACCAAGAAACACATTGCCATGGCGGTCATAAGTCACACCACTGTTACGAAACGAGTTTTCTCCCAAGGCCAAAACTATCAAATAATATTTGTGCCTTTAGAGCTGTAATTTAGGTTGGGGTATCATGTGTAGCACAATGACAGCTGATCTTCATCTGTCATCCAATCCTCACCGTTCTTTATCTGCACACCTTATCTTACATTTATTGCAGCGCATCGAACACTTCCTGTATGGTGTCCTATTCAACTGTTTGCAAAGTCCTCCAGGTTTCTGTGGTCTGCTGGACGGTCACCATTCAGGGGACCTGAAACTCTTCCTTTATGATCCCGCGGCACCAGACTGTCTGGAGGACTCTCTGGGGGCACATTGCGACATGGATTGTACAGCGAACCCGTGCGATCAGACGTGGGACACTGCCTTTCCACCTACTTGATGCGACTGTGACCTTAACAGCATTTTCAGCAAATGACATAGTCTGGCTTTATAAGCTCTTTACAGGCTGCCTTTTACCTTAGGACGTGAGAAAGGAGGTCTTTCATCTCATATGTTCTTTCAGATATTTGATATCTAGGTGTTTAGCTAATATCTGTGCACAACGCTTCAGCTATGAGAATAGAAAGGTTATTCCAATCCTCCACTCCCAGTCCTGTAATGAAATGCCGTCTTTGTTCTGAACCAAACTGGTCCACAACTAGTTTCCATTTGAAGCCAGTTCTCGAGTTAGTGCTAACAGCAGATCAGTCATCCAGGTTGATCTTTTCTAATCGGCTCTATATTTTGTGCACTCAGATCATATTTCTTACCTTTGCTTGCTCCTGGAAGATGTGTAATGCAGCGAACCTGTGCTGCTGTGCCGGTTTTTTGACGCCACGTCAGGACAATGTTTCGTCTTTGCAGATTGGGGTCTTAAGCTGATGATACACTGGGCAACTTTTTGACCAATGTTGCCATGCAGTTGCCAATAAGGTGCGAGGGCAACTTGTCTACATTTGGATGATTGCAAAAGGTTTTTGAGATAGCAGTTTGTTGCCCAATATCAATGGGAAAGTGCCCAAGCGACATTGGTTGCCCGGCGATATTGCTCAAAAAGTTCCCCTGTGCATCGTCACACTTAGAAGAGGCACATGGTATTTGAGCAAACGGTTGTGACCTGGGAGGTGTCTAGATGACATGTAGGATGCAGGCATTTAATTTAATTTAATTTAACTGAATAATCACCAGAAGCTCAGTACTGTTCAGTTGTCTAAACTGAAACAATGCAATGAGACTGACAGTGCGTCTGCACCCATGCTGAGCAGTGAATCATTTTTCTCTTTGGAAAGGCAGCCATGCAATACGCAGGGGTGACAGACGCCCATATCTCCATTGATCTCTTCTTTCAGACATTAATGTCATGTACTTGTCTTAACATCTTCAATCACTGACCAGTGGTAGCATTACTAGCTAGCAATTTTGCACAGATTTGCTTCTGGTTGCTTTCAAATGATCAAGGAGATTAAGGAGGAGTTTTAATTGATTGTTTAAAAAAGTAAATTACAGGGAAACCAACCAGGCTCTTTCAGTGTCCTTTTGTTACTGCGACCTTTCCCTCAACCCCAAAGCATCTATAGCACTAGGCCTCAGATGCTGGGCATTATTTGCCTGTTTAGCAGAACTCCCCAGAGCTAGCTTAAAATGAGACCAATGCATGCAGCATGGCACTGTATGGGTGGGATTGTTCCAGTGATCCTGTGCAAGCAGAGAGATATCACCACTGGGCTCTTCAGCAAGGCTCTCAACCCAAAATGGCTCCAGAGACACTGTCTGGATGAAATTGTCTACTAGACAAAGACAAAAAATGATTTAGCCTTCCAGAACAGTCCATAAGTTACGTTTAAAGGCTTATATCACCAGTTAGTGCTTGCTAAATTATACTAAATAACTGATGCTTCACACTACAGTCAAGAGCTGAATTTCTTAACCATCGTATCAGCCGCCGCCCGTGTCAGTCCTATACAACCTTTCTGTTAATCTAAGCGACGAGCGCTTGGCCACCAGTTGAGTTTCTGCTGGGGTTTATAATCTGTTCTCTGGCCCCATAACAGCATGGTGTCGCGTTGAGCTTCTGCTCAGTCAGCCAGGGTTCTCCCAGGTCCACGTCAAGCGCTTTCCGTCACTGTTAAGAAGGCCTGCCTTTCGGTCTAATTGCCAAAACTGGAATGCCCTTGGTTTCGTGCGCATGTGAGCGATCATGTGAGGGCGCCTGCCCTCTGGACCGACTTCCCAGCCAGCTCAAATGTACTCGCTCTCAGATAAGCGCTCCAGGAAGCGAATTCATCAGCAAGTATACGTCTCAGCGCAGCAGACATTGAAACCTTGGCTTCTGGGAACAGAGGATGTTTGTATGAAAATCCAATGCAATGGCGGTGGGGTGGTCAAGATATCTGGGCCGGCTTCTGTGTACAGCTACTGACCAGGGGTCAGTGCGTAGTGCCTTTTAAGTCATGGGGCTCCTTAAAGAGATGTCAAAAAGCCCAGCTGTATAAAAATACACCATTGAAATAAAGCCTTTGCAGTCTGGCCTGCCAGGGTTCAGCTGAATGTCTCTCTGGGATATTAATAGGAGCTGAAGAAGCAGCTGGGTTGGCTCTCTTGGCCTTGGCTGTGGAGCTCTGACATCCACGAGCTCTGCTCTCTCACACCTCTGAGGCACCGTGGGATCAGCGGCTGCTTTTATTTCCGCCAAACAGGACAGGGGGTGGAGTGGGGGGGGGGGGGCACTCTCTCTCCCCCTAATCCCCACCCCATCACCAC
>JAODUD010000107.1:3214442-3242452 GCA_026784285.1 Stomatorhinus walkeri
TCACAACTGTACACTGCTTCGGTGATTTCACTGTGGGGCACTGGCAGACCATGCCTCACAACTGTACACTGCTTCGGTGATTTCACTGTGGGGCACTGGCAGACCATGCCTCACAACTGTACACTGCTTCGGATAAAAGATTCTACTAAGGAAACAAATCAGAAACCCTAATGTTGAGCCTGGCAGAGAGCTGAAGACAGGCTGAAGAAGAATTTCACCATAACAATGACGTCAAGGATCCAAATCAACAGAAGAATGGCTTCACCGGAAGAAAATTAAAATTTTGGAATGGCCCAGTCAGAACCCAGACCTACATCCAATTGAAAATCTGTAGGGTGACCTACGATCTCACAATATGACAGATTTGGAGTGCTTTTGCAAGGAAGAGTGGGCAAATATTGGCAAGGGAAGATGTGGCATGCTGATAGACTCCTACCCAAAATGACCCAATGCTGTAATTGATTCAAAAAGTGCTTCAATAATGTATTAGTTTAAGGGTGTGCACACTTATGCAACCAGCATATTGTATATTTTTATAAATATAATTAGAAATAAAAACAATTAAAAAACGTCACAGTACAATATTAATTTCTCTTCACAGTAACTGGACAGTTGAGTATTACAGACAATACTGTAGAAACTCTAATGTCACTTGAACGAAGCATTCTTTAATTTACAGTTGCTAAAAGTTAGTGATGCTCATCTTCATTGCAAGTAAGAAACAACTTCTAGAACTGGAATTAGTACTTTGATTTTTGAAGCTAAGCCTGCCTTCTAACAGTAGCAGTGTTATTCTTTGTAGGCCAATCAAAGGCCCAAAGTATTTCTCCAGCCCTCCCCCTAAACAGTTTCAGAGCTTTGGGAATGGGGGTGTTTCATCACTTCCTGCTTTGGTCCTTGATCTTCCTGGTCCATTCCACAGAATACCACCCGGTTTTCCCGTCGAGACTGCTCCACCTCAAACACCAGCCGGTGACTGGCCAGGGTCTCCTCGGGTCCCGACCGGATCAGGGATGAGTCATTGTTCTTTCATACATGCCAAAAACCACAAACAGCAGTGAATTACATTGAATCACACCAAAGCTAGACTCTTTAATTTGACCTGATTATTAGGATGATTCTTGACATTTAAAATTCACAGGGCTCCTCACCGCCACAGCAGAGACAAAGGCGTCCACCAGGTAGTAGTCGGCCACGCCGTGACCATGCGAGGCAAAGTTTCCAAGCACTTGTATGTCTACCGTATGCTCTGTCCTCGTCTGCGTAAGGAAGTCAAACACCGAGAGCCTATGACCATCGTAGGACAGCTCACCCTGAAATGAAAGACATACCAGACTGATTATCCCACAAGGGGACAGAGAAGATATAAGCCCAGCATCTCCACAGAGGACCAGAGCTAAGCAGGCTCTTCAGGAGGCCTGTACTTGGACTGATCATGATGGTATATAGTGGTTAGCTCTGTAGCCTCCCACCTCCAGTTCTGGGGTCCCAAATCCTGCCTTTGGCTCTTTATGTGGAGGGCATGTTGCATGTTATGTTAATACAAGTTTTCCTCTTCCAGAAAACGAGCATAAGTGAAGCGGTGTCTGCAAGCTAACCATAACGTGTAAGTACATGGCCTGCTGTGGACTGATATCTTATCCAAAGCTCATGCCCTGTGTCTCCTGTGTTAGGTCCCACTATAACCATGTATTGAATAAGCAGTAATACAATATGGATGGACGTTTTAAGCCGAGACCCCCTCCATATATTGAGGGGGGTTCAAATAATTTTAGTACCTGGGTATGTACCTGCCTACCCCACGGTTGCCAAGGACACCCCCCCCCCCCCCCAATGACTTTGTAAAAAAAGTTGTTTTCACTATAAACATTGTTGGAGACCACAGCTTATTCATCAACACAAAGCCGCAGACGTAAATCCTAGTGATGAAACAGAGAAACACTGCTTATACTTTATAAACCCCACTTAAAAGCACTAGATTACACTAGAACCCAATAATTCATGTGAAAACATAATTTCTAATGTGCATTTATAAAAAGAAGTGAGCAAATACTGGAAATCCTGTCATGACACTGGCCTGACATCAGCAGGGTTTGAGGTATTCCCCATTACGATGGCAGCTCTTGCTTGAGTCATACCAATGCCCAGACACTGGTTCCCTGTTTGCACTAGTACCCTTGCCTTCCACACAAAGACAGTCATACCTGTCACACCCTGCCCGTGCTCCCGTGTATGCCACACCCCCTCGCTCCTCGTGTGCAAACCCCGATTGAAACCACCTGTGGTCCATCCGTTTGAATGTGATCCTCTGTTTTCTGATTAGTTTCCTGTCAGTCTTGTGTATTTAGTCCGCGTCTGAGTTAGTAACCCCAGTTCGGTCATTGTGGTGTTTCGTGGCGTTTTACCCTGTCTGTCTCCGGAATAAACCCCGTTTTCCTGGATACTCCTGCCTTCTGTCGTCTTGCCTGCCTTACGCTGCCTACATCCAGGCACGCTCACCCCAGTGATCGGGACAATACCAACCAAAGGACTTTCTGGGATGCTACATCAGAACAAGTCTATTAAAGGTGGGACTTCGCTCCAAGCAATCACTCAATCAACCATTCAATCATTCATTCAATCAACTAACCAATCAAAGTTTTGTCATACATGCAGTTATACTTAGTATACTATTCAGTGAATCGCTATGTTGCCAAGTTTAAAAAATAATAATAAATATCCATAAATAGCGTGGAATTTGCAGTACAGTGACAGGTGGTAGTGGGGGGAGGGGACTACCTTGCTCCCATGAATGGTGGTCTTGCGCCTGCAGACTTCCTCTGTGAACGCCACCATGGTGAAGGCAGCAGTGAGACCTCCGTCAAACTCCATGTTCACAACCTGGTTAGGCGGGAAAAAAGTTAATGCTTCACCGGGTGCCAACATGGAAAACGACGGTATTACCAGCCTGCGAGTTTCACCAAGGGTCTTCCTCACCTGATTGGTGCAAACGTCATTGTCGCAGCTGTAGACGCAGCGACCGTAAGGACCCTGACGCAGAGCTTCAGTCACAGTCTCAATGTCGGGAACTGAGCTGGGGCACAGCACCGAGACCGGCCAGCGGACGTGCCCCTGCCAGGAGACCAACGCTATTACATTAGCTTACCGCTTCAACTAGACCACATAACTGAGCCTGGAATTTCACACCTGCCTACATTTAACTTTCAGCAGGATATGACAGCCAGTCCCATTAAGGCAATGTTTCTCAACCCAGTCCTCACGAACCCCCAGACAGTCTACATTTTTACTCCCTCCCAGTTCCCAACACACCTGTACCAGATATTCCGTGTTATTGCAGGTGTGCTAGGAGGTATCTGGGAATTTGAACTGACAGTTTTCTACTAGGCCAGCTGTGGTCTAATCACACAAGCATCATGTTTGTGCAGCTGCAATCTTCAAATCACGATTACGTGTGTTTTCATACTACATTGTCTATCCTACCTAAAACAAATGTGAGTATCTATACACTCAGATATGCAGTCTGCAGGATCAGCTGATCCTCACCACAATCGTGTATCATATAGGCAGCTGGAAGATGTATTTTCTTGGCAAATTTACACGACACCGGAGTGAAACCAATGATGAAATTCATTAGAAAATTGACAGCTAAAATATATACTTAGGTCAATAGGCATTGTGATGTAAAATGGCACAATTTCTAAAGATTTGCATTATTGAGCAAAATAAAAAATTTATCCCATAAGTAGGACACAACAAAGCACACAGGTCAGATAATGAGCTGTAGAACATAGCAAACGTACCTTACCCAACGTACCTTACTCAACGTACCTTACCCAACGTACCTTACCCAACGTACCTTACCCAACGTACCTTACCCAACGTACCTTACCCAACGTACCTTACTCAATGTACCTTACCCAACGTACCTTACCCAACGTACCTTACCCAGGGGCCATCCATTAACTAAGCTCCTTTGAGCCCTTTGTTGTTCAAAATTTGTCATGACGTTGGACATGTTGGTGTCCACATCTGTTCTCTCAGTACCTGTCTAGCTCTCTGTGCTGTTAGCTTGACCATTGACTAAAAAGTTAGCAATGTGCATCATTGTGTTTATAAAGAAGTTGAAGATAGAGTAATGACTAACTTTAACAAACTGTAACATTGAAAACACTATTATTTTGTCATGGGCTAACAAAAATAGAAGAATGAGGGAGGCAAAATGAAAATTGCATATAACCTTTTTAACTCTATCCAGATAGATCTTGCATGCAGAATATGGGCAGGATGCTTCAATGGCACAGTCCAAACAGCGATCACCAGCTCCAGAAGGCTAGCAAATCAAGACAAAAAAGACAAACTCAAAGTGATTATCTTAAAGGCCAGCAATCCTAGGATAGGTTTCTGATCTTAAAAGTAGAAGAGGACAAGCTCTGCTAAGAATGTATGTTTCAGTGTAAAACAGGCTGGAGGTCTTGTACTCTGTATCATTGTGTACGAACCTTATTGTCTTTGGTGAAGTGGCAGAGAGATCCAAACGATGACACCTTGACACACCTTAGAAGACAGACTCATTAACATGTGACATGTAACATGTTGCACAACCAATCAAATCACCGGTGCTCGGCTTTCTGGACTATGTTTCAACCTAGTCCTGTTTAGCTTCTGCTTTTCCTGGAGATACTCAGCTGCTAAGCAATCAGTTTGCGGCTCAGTGGACTAAGCTTATGTGCATGTAATCATAAGGTCGTTGGTTCAAGCCCAGTCTCAGCACATCTGCAGGTCCTTGAGCAAGACCCTTAACCCCCAGCTCCCTGGGCGCTGCTATGGGTGGCTGCCCTTTGCAGATGACTTACTCTACAAAGAGCAAGTTAAGGGAGGTGTAAAAAAGACAATTTCCCCAAGGGGATCAATAAAGCATTGATTATCATTAAGGTAGCTGGTCTCTGGACTATGGGGGGGCACATGATACTGCAAGAGCAGCACAGCAGTAGAGTGTACCTGCGGCCCCCAGCCCAATGGTGGATGAGGTCGATATCATGGCAGGACTTCGCCAGAAGGGCGAAGGAGCTTTTGGCTTCATTCCGCCAGTTCCCTCTAACAAAGGAGTGGGCAAAATGGTAGAATCCAACCTGCGGGGTTACAGAAAGAGGCAAAAGTGACAAAGGGACAGCCACGTGAAGGCTCGAAGGGAAATGTTTGTACCATAACATGTATTGAGTGGGTTGTTTTTTCCCCCAAACGCTTCTGAAAGCTTTTCATAGAGCCATTCAAAGTCATAAGATGGTAAATCAATTTGAGTAAGAACAACAGGTACCTCCAGAAGAGGAGCTGCATCTCCCCAGGTTTTATGCTCTTTTCCTACACTAAGAGTTACCACTCAGACTAACTACCATCTCTAACTGCATGGCTAAATACTATAAGGGTTTTCATTTTCTCTTCAGAGGTGGCATGGTGGCGCAGTGGTTTGCACAGCTGCCTCACACTTGCGGGATCAGTGTGTAGAGAGTCTCTGCCATGGCTCCATGTGTGGAGTTCGCACGTTCTCCCTGTGTCGTCATGGGGTTTTTCCTGTGGGAACTCTGCTTGCCCCCAAAAACATGCTGAGGTTAATTGGAGTTACCAACTGCTTAAGGGTATGACCGTGTGAGTGTCTCCTACAATGGATTAGTGCCCTATCCTGTGTTATTCCCTGCCTTGCACCTGTATCTCCAGAATCCTCCCCCCCCCCCCAACCCTGAAGAGGAAAAGGATAAGCAGTTACCAAAAAAATCACCGTCAACCCTGGGATTTGAACCGGCAACTTTCCAATGACGGCTGAACCACACATTTTGAAATCTTAGAAAAGATGGTTCTGACCTACCGGTTCTAAATGCTGAATGTGGACCAGATCCCCAATGGCACCACTGTCGATAAGCTCCTGAAAAAGCGCATTTTCCAGTGTGGTTGGCATAAACCACAAATATGGAGATCTTAACATTACTGCTTTATCTAACGTATAAAACAACAAACCTGTGCTTTGCTCTGAGAACACACCAAGCACCTGAAACGGAACCTTAAACAATGTTCCAACCAGAACTCCTTTAAAGAAACAGCATGAGCAAGATACTGACTTTTATCTTGTGAATTGTAGGATCATATCGGAGTACATGGCACACGGTGAGCATCACATGGTTCTCAATGCAGGCAGCTACAATCTCACTGCAGTCCCTAGCGGTGACCTAATGCAGAACACCGATACAAAGATCCATGACGCACACACAAAGACATACAGAGGAAAGGGAAACTATGTCACGCAGCATACAAACCGTGCATATCCATGCACAGAAATTCTATTTTTCACTAAAACACTCATGTATTCACCCACTCAAACGTCACTTAAAATACTCAAAGAAAACAAGATAAATGACAAAGAATGAGCAATTCATCCCATCTTAATGGTTTCTATACCATTAAAAATGTATTTTTTCTTTGTTCTAATGAATTGAAATAGCGTAGTTTCCACTTGTGACATCATCAGTTACCTGCGAGACTTCCCCTCCGTGACATGTGCTCTAGATTAGGTGTTTACTACTCGTAACTCATCATTAGACAGCAATACTTTAAGATAGTGTTTCCCAATCCGGTCCTTGGGGACCCACAGACGGTCCACGTTTTTGCTCCCTCCCAGCTCTCTGCCAAACAATCCACATTTTTGCTTGTGGACTGCCTGCAGGTCCCAAAGGACCGCATGGGGAAACACTGGTTTAAGAAAACAGTGTATGGAATCCATCACTGATTTGGACCCAACACTCACAGCCATGGGTTTCTCCAGCAGGATGTGGTAACCTTGTCTTGCTAGTTCCACTGCCGGCTCCTGCAGAACAGAATTACACACACTCATAGAGCACCACCATCCAGGGATTCCCTCTGTAATGCATTTGTGCCGATGGCCTTGGGAGCCAGGAAATCCTTTCGAAAGGGTGGATCTTCGCTCAGGCATCATAACTATGCATTCAGGGCCAGTCAAAATGAATGATTATATCTCAATATATTTGCCCAACAGTTGATAACTGGTGTTGAAAACTGAGGTCTTTCATACCATCAGGCTGAAAAAATTAGAATCATGATCACCCATGACAATTCTATACAATGTTTATGCCTGAAATACGGCTTTTGAAGCCTTGATTCCACAGTAAATATTATATTATAATAAAAGAAGTAGTCTATGCTCCATGTAAAGGACCCCCCCCAAGACAAAATGCATCATCCATCTTCCAAATGCTTATTCAGTTGTGGTGAACTTGGAGAATGTCCGAGGCAGCAGAGGACAAACCGGGGTGGAGGCCGAGGAGAAAAGATGCAACTCCAAACATCTGAAGCCCTATCCCTGGAGGCTTAGGGCAACAGTGCTGCCCACTGAGCCACTGTGTCACCCAGAATGCCATTCTCCTGAGTTTACCTTGTGCAGCCGGTCTGGGGTACAGATGAACACTGCATCCGCAAACTTCTCCCTCTGCGCAACACCGTGCCAGTCTGGTAAGGCAAGGCAAGTTCATTTACATAGTACAATTCAGACGCAAGGCAATTCAGAGTGCTTTATAAAGGCGAAAGAACACTTTTAAATAAAAGACATTAAAATCGGTTGGATGGATGGATGGATAGACAGACAGACAGAAATCACTTGAGAACACAAAAGTGGCACAAAATGAAAAAGAACGCCACTAACTCCATACCGTCAAACACATGTTCGTCAGCAATGCCGTGCAGTTCCTGCAGTTTCTTACAAGCAAACACGTTTGGATCTGCCACACCAACCACCTGGCAAATCACATTTTCATAGGCATTTCAATAATCAGAATAAATTTAAATGTGTTACTCTATGGTTTTACTCTGAATAACTCAATCTAATGAAACTAAAATTATGACACATTTATGACACAATTCTCAAATATGCAAAGTCCAAAAATCCCACTGCGAAATTTTCATTTACATACCACAGCAGTTTATGTAGTGATTCTGCATCATGACTTTATAAGCTCTAGTTCTGGTCCAATTTGAGTCATTCTATTGCAACACCAGGATAAACAAACTAAATCAAACAAACTTAGCCATGCCTTCACGCGAAGTGGATGCAGCAGAGCGAATTCAGAGTATGTTTGTCCACGGCTCCCTGCACCAACCACGATGACTTTTACTTGTGTTGGCATATCAGAAGTCAGTGATGGGAATCTGATGGAGCCTTTAAGCGCGGCAGCTGTGTGGGAGGGGAAAGTAAGTACATCCATTTTCCAATCATTTATCCAGTGCAGCGTCACAAAGGGTTCCTGAAATATTCTCTCGGACGCACGGGGTACAAAGCATGGGAATATGCAGGATAGCATGCCTGCCACCTACAGGAACACACACAGTACAGCATTTTGGAAACACCACCTAACTGCTGAATGCCTTTGGAATGGGAGAAAATAGAAGTATCCAGAGACAACCGTGAAACACTAGAAGAACATACAAATGCCACAGCAAATGGAGCAGGATAGGGAAAGGAATCCCCACCCAGGGAAACGTGAGGCAGTGGTACCCACTGAGCCACCACCCCTACAGCAAATTCATACAGACTTCATTAACTTTTCAGTGACTTAAAATACATCCAGGTGCTTCATTGTTTTGCTACATTAGTAAATAACCAGTTTCATACATTAATGTAATTTGGAAAGGATCAATATGGAACAAGCCCATATAATAAATAGCATGAAAACTGTGTACAAGCAGATAACTGGGTAGTTTTCAAATGGCGAAATTGATCCTTGAATAGCAATAGTGGGACCATCGTGTCATAAAATGGAGTCCTATGGCGTAGCCTTCGGGTAGGCAGTTTATGAAAACAAAATGAAATTTTTGATAATTCGGTACAATTTGTATATAAACGTGGTTGTTGATTCCTATTTTAGCTAAGTTTTCAGTGCCTGAAATACAATCATGGAATTTAGAATACTGAAACGATCCTTTCCCCACCTTATTACATAGCAATCCGGTATCCTATCATTTATTCAGATCTCATCTGTCCCTTTGTCATAGACAAAGTTTATATGACGCGTTAAGCAATACTGCTAACGTGCTATACCGGCTAACGACATACACACACAATGTAAAACATTACACAACCAAAACACCTGTCTAGTTAAGATACAATAAAATAAAATATTCCGTTTCCAGATATATCTTTGCTGGATGACCATCAGCATGCAGAGAGACTTTACTTTGATCAAATCGGAGCGGAGCTGAGCCGCGGCACAGATCCCGTGCATCCATACTCTCGTGAGACTTTGTTCTTCCGTTTTTAAACAAGGTTTTTCATACGTTCTTGCTACCCTAATTAGACAATATTAAACTGCTCTGCAAAGAAATACAATCGATTACAAAATAAAGTGTACCGTAAAAAATAAGGTGTACGTAAAAATGCTTCCGAGCGTCTACAGCGTTTGGCTCGTTCCGTTGTTATTAATATTACTTACGCGTCTTTTCTTATCGCGTCTCAGCCTTCCTTCCAGATAAGGCACTTCGGATTGCAACCTGCAGCGGATCAGGAGAATCGCGAGAGTTTGCCAAGGAAAACCCAAGACTTTGGACAGAAAATGGCGCTAGAGGAGATTCATCCGATTTTGTTAGCATATAATACTTAATACTTATTTTTTGCACCCATACAACTGACCAGATCAAACAACACTGTTCGGGCTGTCAAAGGTGTTTCAGGGAGGAGTGGCCCTTCACCGCGAGTGATCGTCTATCCGGTTTCTCTATTGTTACATGTATATTGTACAATGAAATTTCTGCTGACCTGCTTCCCAAAGACCGTAAATATAGTGTCAAATAAGCACGAAAACAGCCAATTTGACTGCAACGACTCCCAGCATTTTATTTTATATATGCTTCATTCCATGGGGGTCGCCGCCATTAAATCTGAGGGGTACGTGTCCTCCCCACATTCAAAATGCTTCCGACGCGCCTGCTTCATTCACATAAAAAGACAAATAGAGAACAGAATAAAACATCCAGATGATTTGAGTGTGTAATACAATTATATGCATATATATAAGTATTAGATTCACACACACTCCTTAGCAGTCCAGTCGATAGTAGGCCTACGGCCTATTATGAGAAAAAGCAAATTCATTTTGAAACAAATCTTTCTTGTTCTGTAATACACAGCGGAAGTAAAGGGGGGAAATGGGAATTCCTGTTTTTGCCGCAGATTACACAAGTGTATAAACAATATCAATTGTTTGTTATGGCTGGCTTTTTCCATTTATTGGTAAATAGCATTCATTCATTAAAATATATTTTTTGTAGCACTGGGATTTAAACACAGGGGTTTCACAATGTCACTTTAGTGATGATTATTTTAGAGCAGTAAAATTGGTCGATGTGATGGCGAAACACCAGGCCACACTTAAGTAAAGTGAGTAAACACACACACATCATTTATCCTTTTATTTTAACGCACATTAATTTGCAATAGCTTTATTAATTGGTTTTAAAACATTTGTTCTATTTGTAAGCGCACACATTTAGCTTACTGATGTATTTTTACCAATTCATTTCTATCTTTTGTTATGATTAATGTGACTAATTCTTGTTTCTTTTACCGGTTTATTTATCTGCTGTGATCCCTGGGGGTGGCCCGACAAAATATGCTGGCCAAGGCTCAGAGCAGTTAAATGCCTGAAGATAATTGGACTGCACCACCACTTCCTGCTGGAGAGGGGGAACTTTGTGTTCTTCTGTAGTTCAACTTGCATTTGTTATTTCATTAGATATTTATAATTAAAGTTTAGTCATTTTGATTTCTTCTTTAATTTTTAGTTTATCAGCAAACTGGACTGCCGTGTTGTGTCTTATAATTAGTGTTTTATTGTGTTTAGTTAATATGATTTAACATCAAACTGAGGATTTATATGAAAAAAGACTTCCAAACAAAAATGTGCATTGTATACAAAAAAATGCTTGAACAGCATGTGCAAAACATTTCTTCACATTTTTTCCTGTTTCCTTTAAAACATTGAGATTATCTTTAATAAATGAGATTTTGGAAGCTAAAACGGTTTCACTTGATACAAAACAGATGAATAAACTGGATAAGAGAGTCACAGCTGTTGGCACTTAGAGGCCTTACATTTTAGTGAATTTCCTAGCATTCTGAGGATTAATGTCTTGTAACATAATGCTGCATTTCACTTAAGCATGATCAAACTCTGTTTTATGTCTGTTTAATTGCTACAAACTAAAGAGACAAAAAAGATAAAGCAGAAAAACGATAAGGATAAAAATATTTACCCATTCGATATGGGGTTTGATGGTGTACACATGGATCAAAGTAGAGTATTTAATCTTATTTTACTGCTCTGACAGTTTAAATACTAATATAAATTCTATTACTGATAGGGTTAAATTATTTTTTTGACAAAGTACATCTTTTAAAAAGCAGAAGTAGTGATAAAAGCTATGTGATAAAATGTGGAAATGTGCACCGTGATTGACAATAGTATGAGCATAATTTGCATCTATGGATCACATTTCCACTTCTGAAGCAATTACAATAGATCTGAGTTGCGTAAGCAAACTGCTGAAAGGAACGATTAGCAGCAGCTGCTATCTTCGCATTTAGCCTTGAGGCAGGCCCAGCCGCTAACCACTTAGCCAAAATGCTGAGTCTTCACACACTGGCAATCGATTGAAGCACGCTTACCTTTGATCTGATTTTCTCCTGCTACCTTTTCCTGTAAAATGAATATTTCAAATTTACTTTTGCATACACAAAAAATTAAGTCGCGAATTGAACCTTATTCAAGCAATTTTGTATTGGGGCCTTCAGCTAGGCCAGCTAGCTTGTTCAGCTAGACAATCCCAGTGAATCGCTACCAGAATGAAATTCGACTGTTGGGAAGGCAGACATATGTGTGGGATACAGGCAACAAGGAGACTTTGTAGGCATTGATCCATGCTTGGTATATGGGAAAACAGACTAAAATTGACTGCATATTTAAGGATGGGGATCATAGTCCCTCTTATCCTAGTTTTCTTCAGCTCTCTTTCAAGCTAATAAATCCTCATTCCTATCTAAGATGAAGCCCTCTAAGCCTTCATGAAGCTGCATGGTAAATTTTAGGCTGTTTAATCATCTATCCAGGCTGTATGTCAGAGCTACTCAGTCATATTTGGTAATGTTTCTCAAGTGAACGGTTACGGAACCGTTTTCAGTGGGTAAAATTACTTTCCGTCACCATGTCCACCCTGGTCGACAGCTATTACAATCATCAACCCCACACCCAGCAAGTTTTTTTGGGTCGTGAGGCACCAGCTTCTGAGGGTGTGCTAACTTAGCTAGCCGATTTCACTTGCACCTGAGGAAAAAGTGAAACTGGCCTGTTGACATCCCTAGAAGTAGCTCTTTGCGGACACCGTGGTGCCGGCACAGAGCAGACACACAGTGTGCGGCCAGCCGATTCTGCACTCTCTGACACGACACATTTCCCATCCATTATACATATCTGGTTATACTATGCGGGGTCATGTGGGTCAACCGGTATGAGGTTAATTTGGAGCCAATCCTGGAACCTACAGGCACAAATCAGGGAATAATGCAGAACAGGGAACAAATCCAACGCTGGGTGCATCGCTCGTGCCGACAGGCGACTCATCTTAGCGTGTTTTTGGACTGTGGGAGGAAATTGGAGAACCCAGAAGACACCCCATAATAATACCAGGAGAAGAAGCAAACCCCACACATGTAGAGGAAGAGACTCAAACCCTGGTCGACGGAGCTGTGAAAGGACCGCTGTGGATACTGCACCACCGTGTGAAATGGGCTCACTGGAACTGTCACCCCCTCGGCAGTGCCACCACACTTTGATGACCAAAGTCTTTTACTTGTACATTTTTAAAAAGAAAATGGTTATCTTCTGATTAGCTATGAACCACCCAGTGTCACTGAGATTGCGCAAGTGGTGAACCAGCTGAGGATAGTGAAGGCCGCAGGGATCTGTGGTTATCCGGGGTGACCTTCTCCAGGCTGGTGGTGAGGCTGTCCTCCTGGCATTGCGGGCAGTCTTTGCTTCCATTTAGGAGACAGGCAGCATCCCAACTGACTGGAAAATGGGACTTGCTGTCCCTACCTGGAAAGGGAAGGGTGATCACCTGGATTACGACAACTACAGGGGGATAACACTGTGCCAGAGAGGGTCCTGATAACAGGGCCAAATTAGGTCTTTGCTAGGGTCATCCTCAACAGGATCTGTGATCACTTGCTCACCTGCCAGCAACCGGAACAATCTGGTTTTATGCCTAATAAGTGTACCATTGACCGCATCCTGGCACTGAGGGTTCTCATCAAGTGCAAAAACAAATATTGGCAGTATGTCTTTTTTGTTGATTTTAATAAAATGTTTGACTCAGTTGATCGAGCTGCCTGTAGGATGTCCTGAGACTTTGCATGATCAGGATGATACTGGTAAGAGCAGGCCTGGCACTGCGGGGTCAAATGACATGCAGCATCATTGGAGCTGGTGGTTAAGCAACTTTCTTAATGGCCAACAGATTTGTGACTACTCTGCTAAGGCTGGAACTTGAGCCAGTGACCTTCTGATCGCAGACACAGAGGCTTACCCTGTTGAGCTACTCACTACCCCCAAAATGGGGGTGCACGAGAAAACCCAGTTGTCAAGCTTTTAGCCTAGAATCTTTTGATTCATAGTTTGACATGTTACCTATTGTGTCAGTTGATAAATCTCCATTCATTGTTAAGTGATTGATCAGACATTTCTTGCAGGGGCAGATTTTGGGCACATGAAGACATATCATATTGGGCCCTCAACCCAGACCAATCCAAATATGTTCCAAATTTGCAGTTTGTGGTCGAAGAACAGGGTCAGACCATTTATCCAGTGACCAAGGGTGCATGTATATTTAAAAAGAATCCTTACAATGTACTCGTAGAAATGGCAAATAAAACTTCTTTTTATTAAAGTCTGGTTATTTTTTTTCTTGACATTTATATGGTGTTTTATGTTACATTTGTTGATGTTCTGATACTGGATTTTTTTTGTAAAAGCAGACAGTAAAAATAATTGCTTAAAAGGGCACCACTTGGAACTACGATTATCAGCAACATAAAAGCACTTACTGACCTTTTCGTCTAATGCTGCCCAATGATTTATGAAGGCTGCTGTGAGATATAAAGGTCCGCGTCTCATGAATGAAATTTTATTGAGAATTACCATTTTTAGTATTACCGTGTGCCACCTGAGGTCTGTGTATTTTTCATTTTACTGGGGCCTTCCCCAGGATTATGTTGTGCTGTGCTGGATATGCTAATTTAATGAATGCGTGAGAACAGATACAGATGAAAGCCATTTTTATTTTTTAAATATTATAAAAAGACTTCCCCTGGCATTGGGTGCAGTCCCTCAAACAATTAAGTTACACAGAACAGGCTATGGAGTCAAAGGGCAGGAAACAGATATAGGCTGTTTATGGTTTATGGGTCTGTGCTAACTTTTTAATGTAATATGAAAGTACATATGAGATTTATTTTCATATTACTTGGCTTTTCCTATTGTGAAATTGACCCTCAAATTAATTTGGGTATGTATTTTGACATTTCCAATTATACCGACCCCTTACTCAAAAAAATGTCATGTTATTTTTTTATCGACATTTTCTTTTAAACATGATTTAATGATGAGTCTGAAATTGCATACTTACTTAGGTACTAAATTTCCTCAGAAGCCTACTACTTGAGCCCGCTACTTTAAGGTAGTATATACTCTATGTATGCATGATAACAGTATGCATGCAGTCAGACAAACTTTGGTCACCATCTCGCATATTACCTGACTCGGATTATTACCAATGACGTAGCTTGACCCCCACAAAACTTAAATACTATTAAGAGCTATGAATGAAAAAAATATGTATTTGAGTCAACTTACATAACTGAGTATTATTTTCGACTTACATTTGTATGGAAACAGCACTTCCTATGACATCTGGACACAAATGTCTGAGCATGCAATGTTCTTGATCTCTGGTTGTGGCTCCAGAGGCCTCATGGGATCCATTGATTGTAGGGTCCATTGATTGTAGGGTCCATTGATTGCACGCTTCAGAGTGTCACAGAATGTAGTATGCCATCTGAGTACTGTTCACCTGCTGTCTCATCCATACAGAGGATTTGGATTACTGCTCACTTTGTATACTACATTTCGCCTACTACATAGCAAACAAGTGTCCAATTTCAGACAGACCCCAAGAATCACTCTGCTGAGTCACACCAGACATGATCCGCCCGTCAGAACCTCGTGTGTGCCACGCCCCCCTCGTTACCTCGTGTCGGATCCTGATTGTAACCACCTGTTGTCTATCCGTGCCTGATTGTCTCGTGTATTTAGTCCGTGTCCAAGTTAGTCTCCCCAGATCCGTCATTTTGTATTTTGTATTTTGTCTTTTAGTCAGTGTGGTTGTCCCGGTGTCTCCTCGGGAATAAAAACCCTGTTTTCTGCTTCATCGCTGCCTCCTGCTTGCTCTCTGCTCGCCTGCCCGGCAGCGGTCATAACAACACCCAGCTCACCAGTTACCTGCCATAGATGTAGTAATTCCACACGTCCACACCCACCTCCAAATAATTTCAGTGCATAATCATCCACACAATCATTCGATGTTATGTCTGGTAAATGTTTCTTTGCTCAGGTATGGTTTGGTTCCATCTTTTCAGAAATTCCCAATTTAATATCACGATTACAGTGGCTTGGCTCTGGTGAGGGAGTGGATTCAATCTTTACCATAATCTCATGTTGTCAAGGAATTTTTATTAGATAAATGGTAAGATTTTTTATACACGTTTTAAGGGTATTTTTGCATTGTTTATTTTATGTTATTGTTTCTTCCCCTCAGTCTTCGGGGTTTCCTGTAGATGGTTGTCGTGACAGCACCTGACTAACAGAACAACTTTGCACAGACAATGTAAATGCAAATCAGTGGTGGTATTAGAACAGGTTGAGTGGTGTTGGTCACAAGCTGGTGCTCTTTAATTTTCTCTTCTTGCCAATAATAAACAAGCCGTCACCTTAATCTCATTCATAGCTGAAAAAAATGTAAAAAAAATGTATAAGAATTAAATGATGTGATAATATGATAGCAGCCAGCCCAATGCCCTGCTATCAGAAGTTATTTATTACATATGCAAAATAAAAACTGAAGGAGTTACAGGAAGAAAATCATAGAATAATTTATAGAGGAAAGAATTAATTCATGTTTTCAATGCAACCTCAGAAAGAAGAAATAATATTCGGCCATGAACAGTTTTGTTAGATTTGTGTGTCGAAACAGCCAACAAAACAATTCCAGCTTCATGTGGAAATACCTTTATTGGTTACATTTTCATGTGTACACGTCATGTCCGGTTGATGAGCATGCACTGATGCAGCGTGTTACCACACCCACCACACAGTGGAACTCCTCACATTCCATAAGGACGGTTCCATAACTCGCCCTCACTGCAAGTCCCAGAGGAACAGATTCAGATGTGCGTAATGCTTCGATTCCTCTGTAAGAAGGACATGGGTCACTAGACCACAAATGGTGTGTCACCTGCTCACAGATTCATCACTTCCTTCTCTGGCCTCAGAACCCTCGCATCCGTCATTCTCAGTTCCCGGTACAGACTGGAGTTGCTACCAAGTCAAACGCTGTGACACCGCTTGATAATATTCAGGGTGCCCTCCGAGATGAAATACCTCCTTCTAGGAACACTGGCAACACCAACACAACCCTCGGCAACCTTCAGGGTCTTATCATTGAAGGTCTCCCACATCACATTAGAGTCAGCAGTCACACTCAAGTCTGCGGGTTCTTCACACAAATTTCATGCAAACTCATCAGAAACAGCTTGACCTTGGAGTCTAGCCTCATTCTCCTAGTAGGTGGTAGCCTACTGGATCTAGACTGGATCTTCTGAGAAACAACAACAAGTACACGCTGTGCTAATATACACTTATTTAACAAGGTTGTTCATGAGTATGACTAAAAACTCTGTGGCAGATTTATGACGATGCTAGAAAACAGGTAGAAGTACCCAGGCTAGCCGTGCCTCAGCCTGTCTCTGAAGAGGCCAAGAGGCCAACTCCACACATGTTCATCATGACCCTCCATCTGTTCCCTGTTTAGATGTTACATATAATATTGAACACCGGAGGCATCACTGTACAGTGTGTCACTGCAGTCTTGCGAGGGGCTGGGGACTGTTCTAGTGTATGAATCCAAAAAGTCGAGTCACCTTATGACTGAAATAACAGCATCAAAGACTAGTCACCCGTTTTGCTGACCAGGACGAATTATTTCTCCTTGGTAGGTTTGTGGGTCCCCGCTTTGGCAACCCATAGAGACAGCTGGACTAGCTGGGAGAACTTCCAGTGGGCCTCTCTATCTGTGGCAGGGTGGGGGGGATGTAATTTCTCTTGCCGACCCTGCAGGGGGCTCCATCCGTCAGTGGACGATGCAGGAGCCAGCAGCCTCTCGCTTGATCCGAGCCCTGAGGCGCCGCAACCCCGCGTGACAGGCGTCCACCATCAGGCCACTCTCTGTCAAGCGCCAGGCGTGATCCAGCTGCCGCTCTGTCACCCGCCGCAGGGCCTCCCGCAGGAAGCAGTCCGCGAGGTGCTCCATGCCGGGCCCATCCTCGATGCAGCATAGTGCCTGCTCCGCATGCATCTCCAGCGCTTGGGCAAAATCCCGTAGGCCGGCCTCCTCACGTGAGCTCAGCAGCAGGCTCCGCCCCCGGCGACACAGGTCCTCCGCCCACATCTCGGGATTCTTGTCCGCGCGCTCTCTGTGGCCCCGCACCACTAGGTCCAGGTCGGAGGTGGCACGCTGGTGGAGGCCGAGGCGCGCCAGGCAGGCGGCCCGCTGCCGGCGGTATAGCAGGCTGCCCTCCTCGGACGCTCGTACCGCCACGGTGAGCAGCTCCAACGCTCGCTGCCACTGACCACAGATTGAGAAGTAGCTGGCTTCATGGGCGGAAGCCTGCCAGAAAGACAGCATTTCAACCCATGTTCCAAATGTTTAGGGCTTCTGTATCCCCTACAGATAAGGGGATAGACATAGCTGCCGACGGCGGAAAGAAAACAATAATTATGGTCTTTCCTGGAAGTGTATAATGATTCTGCGGCATTTGCACTCCTTAATGGGTTCCTAATAATTTGACTCGTGTGCGGCGTGTGACTCATGGAGTCCCATAAGCTTTATGAGGACGTACTGAGGACAGACGCGTGTCTACCTACCTGCGAAAGAGGCTTCCTGTGAGCCGCGCTGACAAGCGCAAGCAGGAAGTCTAGGATGACGGGCTGTGACTCCGCCATCACGCTTAGCCCCTTGGCTGCGACCCGGAAGTTCCGTCGCCACGCCTCCACCACCCCCCACCTGGCCTGGGCTTCAGGCTCCTCTGACTCCCGGCCAAAGATTTTGCACAGGTGCGTGCCTGCTGCCTTTACATCACCTACAAGAAGGAAGGAGGATCATCTGAGGCATGTGAATCACAGTGTCACAGTTGATATTTGGGGAGGGGGGGGGCAAGAACAACATCTGGGGATTTTTACCATCCCCTGCACTTCTGTTCTTGTGTATTGGAACAGGTTCTTCGGCAATGGAAGATGACACAAAATGGGTACACGATAACAAGTCCGGTCAAATACGCATATTGAGAAAAATCCTTTGTCTTACCTTTGGCGATTAATATATCAATGTATAAGAGGTTCCCCCTGGGCTCTAGGCATTCAGTTTTCATCAGGATTCCTCCAATAAGAAAGGCCTGCCGGAGAGGCTGCTCCCCACAAGGAATCGAATTGGCTCCAATGATCTCAGAGAGATTGGCCCTACAGTGTTGATGCAGCCAATCACAGACAAGTTTCCTGGTCTTGCCTTTCAGCAACAGAATCTCCTGAGTGACAGCATCAACATCGACTTGGAGCGCTGCCAGCACATCACTCATACATTCCTGGGAAAACAGGCGCAGACAGTACAAAGCTCAAACTTTAATATATTAAAAGCCAAACATTTTTATCCATATTTCACACACAATGAGAGTTTTGCTTTTTATATGCCGTATAAACTTCAATACCGTTAAAAGGTAAATTAAAAAGTAAATAAGCAATAGCAAAAATTACATAATTGATTGAGAGGGGCTGAGGAAGCAAATACACTGAACTGTTGTGCTCACACTGATATTACGACCAGATGATGCTCTTACATGAATTCCCAAATCCCAAAAGCCAGTGCAACTCCAAATTTTTCATTGCTTGTGCAACCCTTGACAGTTAACATGCTAACAAGAAAGTCCAGTGGCAGACTGGCTCAGAAACAATACGCATTTCCTGGCCAGGGAATACAATAAAACCTGTACCAAAGTTATGTTTATTATCATAATAATTATAATTTTTTTTTTTCCCCACCAAGTAAGATACATTTATTTATATAGCACCTGTCCCAGTCAAGGTCACAAAGCGCTTTACAACAATAAAATAAAATATCATTGGAATAGGTGATGAGGCGATAAACAGCAAGTCAGACTATAAGCAGTGGTGTGAGTACAATGCCTCTAGTTACTCCTCAAATCTGCATATAACTGACTAGATGGAAAATCCAGCAGTATAGTACGAAGGACTAACAGCAGCGCAAATATGATTACAATCAACTAAAACCTTGTTTAACAAGATTATCTGACCCGCTCTTTAAAAGACTCCACCATGGCCGCAAAGACATTGGCAATGCACTCCACAGGGCAGGGGCTCAATACCCAAAAACTCTGTTACCGTGAGTTTTCAGGCAAGTATGTGGGACAGTGAGCATGTTTTGTTCAGATGACTTTGAAGCAACACAGCACAGTGCAAATAAAGTAAATCAGGTAAACAGCCCGAGGTCAGAACATGAAAAACCTTAAAAGTACTAATTAAAATAATAAACTGGATCCTACTGTCACGACTGGCTGTGAGTCGGTGGCGTGGGGCAGGCAAGTAGAACCGGAAGTCAGGAGCACAGGGCAGAAACGTGGTTTATTCAGCCAGGACGCAGGACGAGACACTGCTTCCAGCTACACACTAACACTACACAACCCTGCACAATGACCGATCTAGGAAGGACAGACACAGACGCTGACTAAATACAAGCAGGAATCGATCGACAACAGGTGGCCACGATCAGGAACAGACATGAGGTAATGAGGGGGCGTGGCACACACGAGGCTCGGACGGGCGGATCATGACACCTATAAGGTTATATGGGACCATTTGCCAGATGTAGTAAGCAGACATGCAGAAGCATTGTGACTGTAAGCAGCATAAAGTCACCTTATTGAGAGAGGAAAACAGAGAATTACAGCAGTCAGAGTGAGAAAACAGGCATGCATGAATACGCATATCCATATCCTGGTTAGAAACAATTACCTTCAGCTTACTAATGTTGCGTAAATAACCCCCTAGAAGTAAGATCTAAATCACTCCAAAGCAGAGCCAGAAATATTCACCTCGTCACCCAATCTGTTAATTAAAATGTGATGTGATGGATCAAACACAGAGCTAAGATCTAAACACACCAACGCAGAACCATCACCTGAATCAGCAGCAATAAAAATTGATTAAAAGCCTCAAAAGGATGGATTCAGCAGAATGAAAAACTGTTCACTTGCAAGACAGTTGTAAGTTGCTGTGCTACCACCTTTTCCAGAATTTAGATATAAATGGCAACTTTGCAATGGGTCTTGTCATGATCCGCCCGTCCGAGCCTCGTGTGTGCCACGCCCACCTCGTTACCTCGTGTCTGATCCTGATCGAAACCACCTGTTGTCAATCTGTGCTTGTCTTCCCTGTTTGTATTTAGTCAGCGTCTGTATCAGTCCTCACTAGATCCATCATTGTAGTGTTACGTGCCATGTTTCCCGTATGTGCTGTGCTGTGCTGTGCTGTGCTGTGCCGTGCCGTGCCGTGCCGTGCCGTCCCATCCCATCCCATCCCATCCCATCCCATCCCATCCCATCCCATGTTTCTCCCGCATTAAACCTTGATTCCCGTCCTGAATCTTGTCTCCCGAGCCTGCTTGCCTGTCCGACCAGCCCGTGACGTGACAGGTCTATAGTTTGAAGACACATTTGGGTCTAAATTTGTCTGCTGGTGTTCTTGGAAGAATCAACAAAAGATAAAACAGCTTTTTGTTCACTATAATTAAAATGCTGCCGGTACATTCGTTCTAGTGAAGAGTTCACTTGTTCATTCGTCCGTGTAATTTCAGATTCAAAAAGCATTTAGTGTTTCACCAAATGATTACTTCCATTACAGCATTAAGACATTTACAATCATTTAAAGAGTTGAATCCCCGGTTTGCTTCAGTTCACAGAAGGAGGCAAATATGGTGCCATACCTTTTGCTGCTTGAGCGTCAGGTATGTGAAGCCCCTCCCACAGCGAGCCTGCACATGCTCAGTGTGCTCTCGCAAAATGGCCGTGAAGTCAAAGATGGCGGTCTTGTGCTGTCCCACCCTGGCATAACATCGCCCCCTTGCCAGCAAAGAATTGGTTGCCTCGCCACCTAGAGAGAGCAGTATTACTAAATTAAACCTGCACTAAACATGCAAACAGGAAATTGCCATTTTATGCTTAGAATACATAAAGCAGACAGCAGTGCTCACTGGAAGTCTGGGGACCCTTGCATAATTCAGTAAAAGTCTCATAGGTCGCATATCAAAAGGCCAATGGGAAACAATGTTTAACAGAAGAGAGAGAGAGGTAAGGAACATATGCGCCAATAGAGGTGCTGCTGCAGCCAACTCAGGGATGAGAACCTGAGTGCAGCCATGTGGCGGTGATACCTCAGCAGCACACTAGTGCGAATTGACCAGTGTGAGTTTTTTTTCCAGTGGCTGGAGTGCCAATCCTGCCACCAACCCCCAAGTTATTCCCTGTAAGTTGGAGGACCTCCTTATAGGGCTGGATGTAGATTAATGTCATACCCAGGAGGAAGCAATCACAGGTTAAGGGCCTTGGTCAAGGGCCAAATAGAGTAGAATCACACTGAGGATTCCAATGTTTAACATATCTGCACATATCTTCCACACGGACATTTTTTTTTAAGTGTCAATTTTTTTGTCTGACATTCATAATTGCCATTTTGCTATTAATTCTAGTTAAAGTCATTGGCTTGCAAAGGGGTACTAAACAAGCATTTACTGTTTTATGTTATTTCAAAGGCTAATTAAATTACTAATTAAAAATAACCCAATGAGACTGTTGTCACTTAAATTAATGCAGAACAGCTCTTTTTGAACAGTATTTTGTGTTTCAGTTTCTTACTACTTGAAATGAATGTTTTACTTAAAACAAATTAATAAAGTTCTGATTTTTTTAAGCTCCGATAAATTTTCTACTAAATTAAGCAAGTGTCCCACGATTTTCTGTGAGCGCCGTATGTTCTGTTTTTATTATTTTGTACCAAAATAAATCTCTCTGTGCAATGCAGTAATCCACTGAATGGGTCCTGAGACCCAATCAAAGTCTGCAAATGCTGACCTGAGGAGATGATGGCAATAGACAGGTATGCTATCGCTTCCCTGACATCCTGCTCTTTCCCTGGGGCTGCCAAAATGCGTTCGGCTGCCGCATGACAGTGTCTTTGCAGCAAGGCCCGGTCCTCTGGAGATGCCACAGCCAGCAGGGGACATAAGCAGCTGGTGTCACCACATTGGATCAGCTTCTTGAGCAGCTGGACGGCAGGTGATGTGGAGGGTAAACAACCTGGACTCTCAAGTCCTCAGAAGGGTTCTACTGTTGTATCTTGAGGTGAGGTTTTAACTGTGACTTAGAAATAGTATTTTTGGGGGAAATCTGAAAATATACTAATAACTATTTTTTTTTAACTTAATCTGACAAAATAAAACGATCACAAGAGTGAGGTTTTATCTTAATTTCAGGAATATTCATAACATTTACAATGCAAAATCAGGGCAATGGGAAATTTTTGGATCTCAGCTGTAGGAATTCAGGGAGGTTTCTGTCTCCCCTCATTTTCTTCCTCCCTGGAACAGCATCACCCACCTGGTTAGCGTCGTACAGAAAGCCACGGTGCAGCTGCAGGAGGGTCAAGCGGGCCAATAGGGGTGAGCGGCCCTGGGCATGCCCAGCGGACAGCAACAAGCGGTGGGCTTCCTCCAGGCGGTGCAGGCTGTACAGGGCATCCGCTGCCAGGACTCGTGCAGCATCCGTGCTGGGCTCCAGCTCCATCAGCAGCATGGCCAGGGCATGCACTCCCAGAAGGGTCCTAACCACACCCAGAGGAACAGGGCTCAGTGGGCACAACTCTGCACTATAGCTAATGCACCCAGATTCTACTCCCATGGCAACAACAGACACACAAATCAAACAGATAAGGACAATGCTGGACTCTCCACCATGATGGCCCTCCAAGCTGTTGTGGACACCCTGTGGTCAGCAAAAGCTGTATGTTTGTCATCTGTTATTCTCCAGTTGGACCTGCAGCCTTTGACACAGCATCAGTCTCTGAGATGATTTGATTGTTACTTGTCAAGTAGACCCTTCTAGGTGCTTTTACCCCCCCGTATCTCTTTATCTTGCACTGTACCTCTCTAGGTCCAATCATTCAGTCACATGGCTTCTCCAACCACTATTTTGCACTTTGATTACTGTGTGTCTTGCTGAACTCAGAAGGCAGATGAAGAATCACTATCTCCACCTGAACATTTCAAAGAACAGGTTCTTTGTATTTCCTTTCAAAGCAGACCTCCGTATTTTCCAGCTTAGATCATCAACATTGTCCCTGTCAAGGTTTGCGAGAAACCTAAAGGTAATTCTGATGACAGATATCATTTGCTAACCACATTGCAGCTATTTCTTGATCTTCTACATTTATTTATATGAAATCAGGACGATCAGACCTTGTGAATCAGCACTTGCCACCTCACCTTGATTACTGTAACTCTGTACTGACAGTGCTGCCAAAATGTGCTGGCAAGACCAATGCAGGTGATTCATAATCCAGCATCTGAAATCCTCTCATCTCATTGTCTTTCTGTTTTGGCTCCCTATGTGCTCACACCGGTTTGAGTTCAAGTCCTTGGTTCATTCAGAGCCTATGATATAATGGTACATGCCTAAACCAGGTTGCTCCTCTACATTTTCTCTCATTCTACACAGTCAGCAAGCTATCATCAGCTGCTGATCTCAACATTTGAAACCAAGTCTCAGTCGAGAAATTTTCCATCCTTGGTTCTTTAACGGCTACCGAATCATATGCAGAGCTGACAACTTTTAATAAACATCTTGAGACCAATATCTTGCGTGAACATTTCAACAAACCCACCCTAGTGCTGACCCTCCCCCCCCCCTACCCTCTGTTTTCATTCAGTGTTGCATTGTTATGGTCTCAGTGGGCCACATTCTCACACAGGGTGCTCTTTTCCTGTAACTTGCATTAGTCTCGTATGAGTTTTGATTTGACTATTCTTTTTGATGTTAAGTTCCAACAATGTTTGTGTACCTCTGCATTTGTTACTCATCGTTCTTTGGAAGGCCGGCTTGTAGCCTCAAAGACGGCTCCATTACAGATAAATGCTTTGGATGCATTAACTGCGTCATCTGAATGTAGCTTCAAACAAAAGCATCTGCTAAATAAGTAGACATGAGAGGTTGTTTGGGTTATTCTCTGCCTTGGGCCCATAGTGTCTGTAATAGGCTATGCCAATGGAACGGCAAATGGAAATGGTTAAGGTGAATAATATGTTGAGGACAGTACCCTTCTTTGGCAGGGGAGTAGTTGTCTTTGCCCTCCGTTGATTGTTGTTGATCATTCTGCGGATGTTCTGAGTGTAATGTGGACATGAATGAGACCATCTGGCTGCCTTCCCCCTCCAGAATGGCGCGCCCTTGCTCCAGCAGCACGGTACACAGCAGACCCCGGCAATTCCAGGGCACAAGGCACCGTACTGCCAAAGCCGTGTCCTGATGTTGAAGCCGACTGGCAGTCATATAGTCCAGGGCCATCAGGTAATGGGAACCGCCCAGCATGCGCAGGAGCCCTCGGCCACAGAGTGCCCGCACACAACTGGGAGGATGGGGGGCGCTGTGTTCAATTACTGCCTGGAAGTCCTCCAGCGCCCCCTGATGGTCCCCGGAGAGAAGGCAGGCATAGCCCCGAAGCACATGCACAGTATTCTGGTAGCTCTGGCAGGTAGAGGAGGCGCTAATCAGCTGGCTGCATATGGACAGCGTTTCCGTAAATTCCCCACGCAGCAGGAGGCAGTCGGCAAAGCGCACGCGCAGCTCCCTGCCGCCTCCGTTTGGCTCCAGGTGACACAAGGCCCGCAGCTGAGTGACCACGGGGTCCAGCAGCTCGACACCCTGAGAAGATCGCAGGTCAGACCGTGCCAGCACTGCCTCCCTGTACCGCAGCAGCCCCCGTTCTGCCTCTTGCCTCATCGCCGTACAGATGACCGCCCTTGTGGCTTGGTTGGGAAGCAGCCTGTGGAACTGCTGTCTCGCGCTTGCAGGGTGGACGGCAAAGGCTTCTCCCAAATCCTTACAAGTCTCAGCTCCTTTTTCCCTAGCAGAGAAATTAGCGGCTGCCCTACTGACCAAAAGGCCGGCCCTCCTCTCTGGTGGCATCTGCTGGAAAGTTTCACCGTTTCCTTCTGCATTAGGATCCAACTGCACACCCTGCCCTTGAAGTGCAAGGGAGCACGCCTCTGCACTTTCTCCAAACCTATGCAGGTGGAGCAAAACCGAGGCTCTCAACTCCTGCACCTGGGAGTCCCTTGGGGCGATGGATGCCAGGAAGCAGAGACCTTCATGCACCTCTTCCAGCTTTGATCTCTCCTCATGCCCCGTGTCATCAGTGAGCTCTTTCTCAGCAAGGAGCCTGCTGATACGCTGGGCTGTTTGCTCCACAAATGCCGTCAGTATTATGGGCAGGTGCTGAGCCTGTCTGACCCTGATCAGTCGTACAGTCTCTGTTCTATTTTCTCGGAAAGCTTGCATGTAGAGTTGCAGGCTTTTGGGACTCTCTGGCTTTGAGAGCAGAAAGGTCAAGGCTCTTGTTAGCTCCACAGCTAGATTATTAGGATTGTCCAATGAAGTAGCTTTTTTCCCCTCCAGTGGGGCAGAACGACACGACACGTCCTCCTCGTTGCTCCGGCCAGCTCCGGGTTTGACAGACTCCATCTTAAACAGAGAGGAAGAAAAGTTGTCAGGGATCAACATTGACAGAAACCAGCAGCCAGACATTTGCTAGCTCCTTCACTCTCACTGCCTTGGTTTGCCCATAAATACTGAGCCAAGCTTTGAGACTAGAAACCAGCCTCTCTATCCGGTGCCTCACAAGCGAGTCGGGACATTCTCTTGGTTTCCTGTCTCCCTACATAGGTCTTCTGCGCTGGGTTCCTGACACATATTCATCATGATTTCTCAGTTTTTTGTCAAATAACCCTCACAAAATTGTTTCTTCTTGTTCAAAGTATTTTAGAATGTATTAAAATGTATGGAAAATTATGCGACTTGAAAAAAACTTGGAAATAATGCAGGCAATTTTTAAATAATGTACTTGAATAATTCATAAATAAAGAACCTGAAAACATCACTTTAAGAAAATATATATGTGCAATATCATTAAATTAGAAAGAAATCCGCCTGTTGTAGATTACAAATGGATTAAAGTAGACGCACTTTCATTGTCTTCATTGTCCATAGAAAAATGCTGAGCCTATAGAGGCTGGCCGCTCGGTTATTATTCTAAGGCATTATTATTATTTAGTCTTTTATTGGAGACCACGTGTTTATCCTTAAACAAACATTCTTTTGCCAAAAGGTATTGTATATATATGGTTCACGTCTTGTTCCTATGGTTCTCTTACATCAGGCAAAAATCATGTAGGTCACTTGTAAAAAAAAAAAACACGTGGTTACTACAAAAATGAGGTATGGTTTTGCAAAAAAAAAAGTATTTTTATTCGAGTAGGCCTACTTAGTGTTTTCTGTCGAGTCCTCTCTACATTAAAAAAACGTTTTTATATGTCCAAATATAAAGGCATTAAAATGGGCTGTGAAGTGTGCATAAACCTTTTAGTCTTGTAGTAGTTATTTCTAATATTAAAAATAGTCCCGCAATGGAAAATTAACCGCTGCCTCCTGTTTTATACGGGGCGATCCCGTATTATAATTGGCGGCTTTCAACCATAGTTACGAATGTTGAATGAATGATTATAGTAATCGGTTACGTTCTCATAATGTCTGTATGTGCTTCTGTTTGTCTGTGCGTCGTAATTTTACGATTAATTCTACTATGAGCAAGAGATGACGTTTTTTACGCGTAGATCCAATTTACGGAAACCGTGAAGACACTGATACGGTAATCATAATGTCAGTGTGACATAAAAGCTTATTTTGCTTCTGCTATTTTAGTGACTAACTTTATACAAGACCGTATGGCGCTTCTCAGTAATTAAACGCAGAAATGAAACACATGATCTAAATTATATATTCTTTTCAAAACTGTTTAAATTGTCTTACTCACTTTAGGGAGGATCTATAAACTTATCGTCGATGGCCTTTAAAATGTACCGATTCCACTTCTCAACCAATACATAAAAAAACAAAGTGTTTTCCGATACGTTTCTTTTCTTTTCATAGTTTACTTTTCAGAGACACGTCTTGTGATCTTAGCTTGCTTCAGTTACTAGGGAAACGATACACAAGGACGTCCCACAGCAGGAGTGAGTTAGGAAAACTGACACCTCTCCATTCAGTCCTTGAAGATGCCCGACACTGTTAGTATAACAACCCCACAACCATAATGAATGAAAAGTGGAAAGCAAACTCAACAAGGTATTAACCAGTTAAATGATTGTTTTTAGTCACACCTTATAAAATAATAATAAAAAAACACACAGGATATTAGATCAGCAGAGTGCTGTTCACAGTGGGGCCCGTAGGGGGG
>JAODUD010000107.1:3242552-3281540 GCA_026784285.1 Stomatorhinus walkeri
CTCTTCCATTTTACCGTTCTTGCCTTTGGCCTGCATGGAGCTCCTGCTACCTTCCAGAGGCTCATGGATCAGGTACTCTGTGATCTCAGTGGGTTTGCTGCAGCCTATTTGGATGACATTGTCATAGTGCCAGTTGGGAGGAGCATCTGGAACATGTAGGCACAGTCCTGGGCTGTCTTAACTCTGCCGGGCTAACGGTGAATCCTGCAAAGTGTGTGTTTGCGGCTGCTGAAACAGACTATCTGGGCCATATTATTGGAGGTGGGGTGATACGGCCGCAGGTTAGTAAGTTCCATGCTATAGAGTCAAGTCCTCGGCCACAAACAAAAAAACAATTTTGATCCTTTCTGGGCATGGCGGGGTTTTATCCCTTTTACCGCAATTCTCTGCCAGGGTAGCCAAGCTCACTGATATGACTGGTTCCCAGCATCCCAATCAGGTCCAGTGGATGGAGGCGGCTACAGAAGCCTTTCAGGACATCCGGCAATCACTAAGTAAGAATCTAGAATCAATTTTAATGAGCATTTTATATTGCAAACAGATGCTTCTTACAGAGGTTTGGGAGCAGTGCTTCTGCAGGGACCTCTGGGTGATTGTCATCCGGTTGCCTACATCAGCGAGAAGTTGTTCCCCAGGGAGGTTCTATATTTAGTGGAGAAGGAGGCGTTGGCCATAAAATGGGCCCTGCACTCCTTCAGATACTATCCCCTGGGTAGAGAATTCACCCTGGAAACGGACCATAGAGCATTACAGTGGATGGATAAGATGAAGGACACCAACGGAAGGATCACCCGGTGGTGTCTAGCACTGCAACCATTTTGTTTCAATATTCGCCATATTCCAGGCAAGGATAACCTTATAGCAGACTCTCTCCTGTTGTGCCAGTCAGAGTTCTGAAGGGGGGGGGCAGTGTGATGGCTACAGCCATACAGTAAGGTTTGGAACATATTTGCATCCTTAGTTGATATAGTTGGTATGCTTTTGCTTTATTTACAGTAATTCAGATTTTTGTTTTTTGCTTTTTGGTTGAGATAGTATATTTTGATATTGTAGGGTTTAGTGTAATGATTGTCTAAATTAATCATTTGGTTTGTACTTCTTGGTGTGGGGGATGGTCTTTTTTTCTGTGCAGCATAAAGGTGTGGCCGAGGGCGGAGATCTCCCAAAAGGACAAGCCCTGAAGCGGGAGCAAGCCATGTGCTGCTGGGACAAGAGGGGGGGAGTTGGAGTTTAGTTCTATTTTGATATATGTAGTGATTATTTGGTTTACCCCTTTGTATGTTAAATGGTTTGGCCAAACTGATATATGTTCCCTTGTCTCTTCATTAGAAGGTCAGTTTGTTTTAGTTAATATTTTGCTTTGTAATGTTAAGTTTGGTTTATTTTTGTTGACCTCTTTTATGGGCCCAGTTATTGAGATTCTGAGTTTATTATTGTTTGTACTTTGAGGGTTAATAAAGCCCTATTTCTTTAATTAAGTTCCTGTGTTTGTGTTGCCTGACTGCTCGGTCCCTCACACCTGGGTTCGAGCAATTTTCCCTGTCTGTTTCCCTGTGTATCGACTCCTGCTTCCGTGTTTCCGCCCATCCCTCCTCTCATTACTGACATCGATCATCTGACCCTTGCCTGGAACACCGATCTGTGGGTGCCCTGGTCCTGTGGCTGCAAAACAAGCCCAAAACATTACCCTTATACCATCACGCTTGACAGTTAATACGAGTAGTTTGTGCTGATATGCTGGGTTTGGTTTTCAGCAAATGTCACGCTGTGCATTATGACCAATCACCTATACTTCATCTCTCCAAAGGACATTTAATCTGTTCCAGAAGTCTTGTGGTTTGTTCAGATATGACTTTGCAAACTTAAGCCGTGCTGCCATGTTGTTTTTAGAGGGAAGATCCTCTGGCAAGTCTTCCAAACAAGCTTGTTCAGTGTTTTTATAATATTACTGTAATACTGTCACACACACAACATTTAACATGCTAACTCAGTTCAATGTAGTCTGAGATTGGCAACTGCCTTGCATGTTTTCCATTTAATCTTTATCTCTGTAGAATGATGGACTTCAAGTTGTTTGGCATTTCCCAGTTCACAGGCACCGAGACTAAGCCGGCTGAGCTACTAATTGCACCTTTTTTCACACACGGTTTCTAAATTTTGGCGTAGTCTTTGTTAAATAACTAATAACACGGTGTAATATGTCATGTGTTGTTGTTAATCTGAGGTTGTATTTTCCTAATTGTAAGACCTGCTAAGGACCGGATGATTCTCAATTATGCCCTGATATGTAAAACCTTAGAATGACTGTATGTTTGCCAAGCGTGCTGCTCATACGTTAGTGCTATTGATTTTCCTGAATATAAAAATACTGGGAAAGAATACACAACCATGCAGACATGCATCCATCCATCTTCCATGACTCTGCTTATGCACTATGGGGCATCAAAAATCTGAGGCCTACCCCAGGAAAGACAGGGCATCATGCAGGACCCCCCCCCTCAACTGGACAGATTAAAAATACAATAAGAATGAAAACAGTTCACAGAAGCATACAAATGTGTCAGAAGCGGCACATAATAGAGTTTCCCCACATTTATATTTGCATTATACAGTCTGAGAAAGTATTTGGGTGGGTACTTTATCGTAAAGATGAAAGCCGTAAGCACTTTCAGAATGAATGTAGATGGGTGACACTTTGTGCAGCCGCAGAGAAATTAGGGGCTAAAACCCATTCGCTGCAGGATTCCAGTATCAATGAATTCTGAGTAAGTTGCAGTAACTTCTGACGAGGGGCTTCCTGTTCCTGGAAGTAAACTAACAGCCAAAGTTATAGGAGCATACTGTGCATTGAGTATTATACATCAGATGTCTGTATGGATTTCCAGGAGCAGGGTGGGTGACCACCTATTTGAAATAAAGTTGCAGAAAAACACGTACACTTCCTTTCCGTCCATTTCCTTCTCTAAGAATTGGTTTACTGATTTGGAAAAAGAATACAAACAAATTTAGGAACACTTAAGGCAGAGACAAAAATAATATCAACTGCAGGTGAAGTTCTCAGTTTCCTATTATTAAAATTGTAGACCATAGACTACACCACAGGGAAACGTTGCTAATACCTCAGATTCATAAATGATGAAATGGTTCCATGAAACGAAGTTTTTTAAACATTAAAGTATTTATTGTTTAACACAGGGGAGTTGAAAGGCTCATGACCCTCTGAATTAACATCAATGCTATTCCAGTCAATTAAGCTAATTCATTAATGAACTGTAAGGTATTCTAAGTAAAGTATAACAATGTTCCAAGAATAAATCTCATTAATGGTATTTTGTGTTTTCTTTTCCCTCCATTAACAGTGTAAATGCATTGATATAGACCTAAACAGAGGACCATCCAGGGACAATTGTTAAATGGAATCTAGTATCTATTGAATTATTAATCGGTGTAATTTTAGTATGAGGTATTTCATACGCACCAATGATGTTGCTCAGAATGTTAGGTTATCAGAAATGGAGGGATCCCCGGCCTCTAGATTGCAGGAATACCTATGTCTTTAAAAGGAAATCAATCGAATGACTCATTGCGTGACTCAAAGCGCGGTGTAAATTTAAGCAGACCCTTTGACTGACGCGTATGCAGTACGTCTAACGACGTTTCTCTTTGTCCGAATAGCACATTGAGAACTGCTCGCTTCTGAGATATTGGCTTTTGAATTTTTATAGTTTGTGGAAGATTTTTTCACAATGCATGTTCGCTGCTATTGTCCATACCTCTTTTTCTGTTTCTTATTTCAGGTAAGTGCCCGATCAATGAACTCTGAAATCCAGTTCGTTATTATTTAACGAAGCTAGTAGAGGTCATTACTTTAGGCAAAATGCAATGTTTAAGTATTCAGATTCCGAATCGTAAATTTTACGGAAACATTTATTACATTCTTCGGTAACTGTTTGAGGGGGCGCAAATAATTCTTCTAATTATTATTCTATTACTTTTGTCTAATTTAACCACAGACTAAGTCTTCGTTACATTGTGATTTCATGTTAATTCATCTTTACTTCTACTCAAGCAATTATTATCACTGATTCTTGGGAAATAAGATAAAACAGGTTTTCATTCTGAAAATAAATTACTTAAATTACAAAATCTGAAGACATCATTATTGACCAATGTCATGGCTGTTAAGTAATGTACCGGTGCAACCTCTTCATTTTGTATTTTTTTCATAAAATAGGCGTTTTTCCCAGTTATTACTTTGTTTTTGTCAACATAAAGTCAAAGTTGAGTGTAATGATTAAGGGTAGGTGGGGGGGGGGGGGTTTGGGGGAAATTCATTGCTTCAACTTCATATACACAGGGTTATATATATACTCATATACACACTCTCATGCGTCTTTCATGACATATGCTTTCACACTGTCACACTCATGCAAGGAATTTTACAGAAAATCCATATTATTCGATTATAAACTTAAAATTAGCTATATCAAAAGTGCTGGGGCAGTCTGCAAACACTTTCGTCTTCTTCCTACTACCCCACCTGGGACAAATGCTGCCAACAAGGGACTTCCAGGCATCTCAGTCCTGGGCTTTGTGTTCCAAGGGACTCCAGGTATATCCCATTCTTTTGGTGTCTGCTTCAAGGTCTCAACACCACATATTTCTTGGCCATCCTCTGTTTCTCTTTCCTTGGAGATTCCAGGTGAGCACTTGCTCAGTGTTTTATGGAGTGTGTAGCTGATACATCTCCAGCGCCATCTCAGAATCTTCTATAGTCTTCCATAGTAAGTTGGTTGGTTCTCTGCCAAAGGTCCTGGTTGTTCATAGTGTTTGGCCAATGGATCTAGAGGATCTTTTGCAGACAGGTGTTAACGAAGGTCTGCAATTTACTCATCGTTGTCAGGCCTCCAGGTCTCTGCTCCATATTAAAGAACCAATTTGCCTTTGGAGTTGAACAGTTCCAGATGTTCTTCAGGTGGAAGAATGCTGCTGTTGCTTTGCCTATTTGTGACTTGACATCAGACTTGTTACCAGCACCGCCCAGGTAGATGAAGGCGTCCACCTCTTCCAAAGCCTCACCTTCCAACTTCATTGGGTCAGCTGTGGTAGTGCTGACCTTCAGGATCTTTATCTTCCCCTTGCTGATGCCCACTTCAGTCAATGTGGTTGCCAAGCTGCTAGTTTTCTCTCATCTGCAGATGGGTTTGGGACAGTCATGCCAGGTCATTTTTTATATCCAGGTTATCGTGTTGCGTGAAAGGCGTCCATTGTATTCCTGTTCTTGTGTGTGTCCTTGATGTCTTCATTATCCACTCAATAGCCAACAAGATGAAAAAAGGCCAGAGTAAGCACCCCTGACAAATTCTGATTCTCACCTCAAAGGTATTGGTGTCCTCCATAGATTTCTCTGTAGGTCATCCTGTTTTATTGGTTTTTAATGATGTTTTAAACTGTAATCCACAAAACAGATATAGCAGGAAGAGTTTCATTGCAAGGACTGATCAATAATGATGCTTAGGGAAGCAATCTGGTCTGTATAGGATCTGTCTTTTCAGACGCCTGCCTGCTGAACTCTTAGTTGGGCATCTACTTGGTTCTTCATTTGGTTCAGGATTATCCCATTGAACACTTTCCCTGGTATGGACAGGAGCATAATTCTTCTGTAGTTTGCACTGTTGCTGAGGTCGCCTTTTTTTGGTAACTTGATGAATATCCTTCCTTCCATTCTGATGGCACCTGCTCCTACTCCCAGATCTTCCCAAACAATTGGAAGAGCATCTCCACCACGGTATGCCTGTCCATCTTCAGGGCTGGGCCTGCTACTTTGCCATTCTTCAGCTGTCCTTTCGCTTTTTGCATCTCTTCTCTGGTTGGCGTTCTAGTCTATAGGTAGGTCCTCTGCTGCTGCTGATGTATTCGGTGGGTTTGGTGGCACTGGTTTATTTAACAACTCTTCAAAATGTTCCCTCCATCTGTTCTGCTGGTGCTCCTCTCCCATCAATGATTTCCCACCTTGTCTTTTACTGGTCTGTCTGGCTTGCTAAATTTTCCTGACAGTTTTTTCATAATGGAGTACCTTCATATTTCCATTTCTTGCTACTTCTTCTGCTTCTGTTGCCAGGCTGTCAGTTTAGCTACTTTTATCAGCTCTGATTCTTTTCTTCACATTCTTATTGGCTTCTGCGTGCTCCCCTTCCAGCTCTTGTTCTACTGTTGCTTCTGTTTACAGTCACTGCTTATGTAAGTGATTCATTAGCCCAAAACTGTCTTTGTTGTCACAGCTTACCTTCAGCAGGATATGGTTGTAGTTTCACATTTCTGCTCCCACTTGTGCTGAATTTCCTGTCTCATGCATGGTTCATATGTTCAATGTTCCGATGTTGCCTTCTCTGGCGGAGAGAAGGGTAATCAGCGTTGTAGCTTCTGATTTCCAGCTTTCACCACAAGGTGTCATAATTCTTGATGAAGACCGATCTCTTCCCAATACTTAAGAGTCTTAATTTCTTGTTGGCATTTCAGTAGCCAGAATGGCTACTTACATGAAACAATTCGCAGGAAAGAAGTCCATCTTTTGTCAAAAAAAAACGTGAACGCCCGAAGAAAACAAAATACTAGTTCTCCAGATTTTTATATTGCAAGCCACCTGAGAAAGTATCATGCTGTTTGCCTGCTTCCATTACTGCATTGTGCCTCATGAATACTGGTGAGAGCTTCTGTCATTTTCACTGTTCATTTTACTTAAGTCAGTTTGACATTTTTCTCTTTCTGTGCCTGTGTTTACGGCACGTTGGGTTATTGCAAAGTGTTGCCACTGGTGTAATTTCTACATACTCTTTCTTATGTTTAGATAGTTTTTAGATGTTTAATTCAATTAACAGCTTTGTATGCACCTGGTTTCGTACCCTCTCTTGATAGTTTAGTCGAGTGCCTGTTATGCGTTGGATTTCGTTGTTACCTTTGAAGTAGATTATTTCCTCACCCCCGGCTAGTTTGACCCATTTATTTTGCTAGTTAATGAAATAATTGATACAGTACATGATTGCGTGCTCTCTATTATAGGCATCGCACATTGTCAGGAGGACATATGCACGGTCGGACCCAGCATTGAATTCAGTGCATTCTTATACTGTCTTATAGCTTTGTAGTACTTAAAATTATAAGTAACTGATTTGCTGGGTCGCGATTTAGAAAGGTAAATTATGTACGTTATAAGGCACTAGTCTAATTGTTAAAATAAATTTCCAAATTTACAACTACAGTTATAATCTATACAAACAGGCCTACAATTTTATGAGTAAACACCCCATTTCCTGCAAACCCTTCCTGTTGTAAATTATAAATAATGAATTATACGGTTAAACTGTATTACTCTAGCACTCTCACATGATGGCGCACTTCAGTCATTTTTATCCTCAAACCACCTAAAACATTTCTGTGGAGGAAATGTTATCCAAAGTCACGTTTCTCATTTGTGTCGTCATTGACTTTCTTCGCACATTCTTTATTGTGTGTAAACTGAAGTGCTTCATCTTTCAAAAAATGTTATTTTACAATTTCCTAATCCATGTTCTATCTTGGGTGCTTATAGTTTAGCGCCGTCAACAAGGTTTTTGTGAACTTGATCAGCATTTTCTGCATGAACCTCCTTTATGATCAGGTTTTATTTTTTGTGATATATTTATGGATCCTAGAAACATTGAAAAATCCCCCCCTCCTGTTTTTAGGCACATATAGGTGTGTACCCCAGGCATCTGAAAAGCACAACATGTACGTCAGGTAAGAAAAGACCATAGCTTTTATGTTCAGTGCTGTAAACATGAAGAGATTTCTTTATCAATGAATGATAAATATATAACTTGAATTAAACATGAAACCTGCATGGGTTCTATTCGGTTTTGCATGTATTTTCAAAACTACAATGAAAAGTGAGATGTAGCTTCTTTCATTAAATAATGGCCCCTGCTGATGTGGTGGAGCTTGGATTCGACTTCCTACAGAACATAGTTGCCTCTGCCTGAGTTTGATCATTTTGTTATAACTTAACAGGGCTTGTATATAAGCAAGAGAAGTGTGTCCCATGTCCACCGAACACGTACTGGCTGATGAAGCAAGGCAGGGCTCAGTGTGAGCGCTGTACGGAGGTCTGCTCAGGTAAAAACACTGAAAATCTCTGACTAGGACTGCTAGTACTTCCTCTAAACACATACTAAAAACTAAAGGAATCCAGTAGCTTGGGTCTGTAATACCCAGGGGGTTGCTTTGGGCCCAGTGGCCACCAGGGGGCCCCCTTCTGATCAGCTTGTCAGAATGAAGGAAAACGGCGTAACTGTCAGGAGTGCCACTGGCGATTCTGGGCCCCGTATTATGCCTCCAGTTATTTTCCAGATTTCTTAGGGAATATTCCTAAGCCCACCCCCCTTTTCAGTGGCCCCGGGCACCGAGGATGACACGTGGACTTTATTTAAAAATAAAGCTCTTACATAAAATGAACCCTCACACCAAAACCTGAACCCTGCACCGGCCCTTGCACTTACTTATAAGGATCACATGTACTCCTGCTTACTCATTCAAGCATCTCACCAGCCAATCATATTACAGCAGTGAGATACATGCATAAATCATGTAGATAGAGGTGTTCATATCAAACACCAGAAGGGGGGGAGAGGTGATCTCAGTGATTCTGACCATGGCAAGGCACTAGAGGAGACCAGCCCAAGACATCTGATTGTTTGGTCCCACCTCCTCTAGTTGCATGGACCCACTTCCTCTATAATCTGATTGGTTATCTCTCTGAACCTCATCTGAAAATCATTTTTTGCTCTGCCCTTAGGACATTTTTGTGTAAAACTCCCATGAGCAAAAAATTGAGGCCAAACCCAGTCTTACTATACTGCTCCTAATAAAGTGTTACGTCATTGAAGAATTTTCATATAAACTAAAATATAATGTTTTCAGACAGAAAGAAACACTTCTGCTTAACTTATAGTACTGTATTTTATTTTTAAGTTGTGGGTGACAGAATCATGCCTGGTGTTTCTTCCCTAAACTTTCTTGTCCATAAACAGGTCAGCGTCACCTGAAGCAGGTGAAGGCCTGTACGAACAGCTCCAACCGCGAGTGCCACTGTGACGCAGGCTTCTTCTGTGCGAGTGCTGCGCAGTATACCTGCAGGAGGTGCTTAGCCTGCCCACCCGGCACCTTCTCCAGCACCCCATCCCGTAACTGGTTCTGCCGGTCCCACTCAATGTGAGTGTGTGTTTTCAGCAAGTCAGTACACCTACCTTCTCAGGTGCAGATCCAGTTATAGAATTACACCTTGTGGACCCCAGGTTGCCAAATTCAGTCCAAGTACTTAAATTACAGTGTATTTCGGTACCTATTCAATTTTTTTATTAGCATGTAAGGTAATTGCAGTGTTCATGACATTACAGGCAATATTATAATCCACTGCATGGACTTCTGTTCCCAGTAATGCAATTGACTCCATGCAAATGGCCCATAACCATTAGCTGAAAAAAAAAATATTTTTGAACCTGCACGTCAGTTACCTTGCTTCCATTGAAGGGGTGTATTTACTTGAATAAATTATTTAGAAATCCAACCATTCCTGTAAGTGGGAAAATCCAGATAAAACACATATCTAGGGAAATTTACTTGAGTTCATTCTCCGTATGTCTAGCACCATGCAGGTGACAAATTCCAAACAACCGAGATTACCTTTTTAACCTTATTAAAACTTTATTGCCCCACCTCATTAGATAGGACAGGGTGCTTTCTAGAATCACTGCAATAAAATGGTCAAAAAATGAAGAGTACATTGCAAACCAAGATACATGCAGCATACATCTAAATGGAGATCTGAAACCATAGTTCCAAGGGTAAGCATAGATATAGGCAAGGAACTACACCTGGTCTAATTAAACTCTGTGGGAGTGATTTGAATTATTATGGGAAACATGCTTCGTTTATAAGTAACCTTTTTGGTCTGTTCTGTACACAGGAGAGACATAGTATCAAGTCAAGTTAAATCGATAACAAACCAGGTTCCAGGAATTTAAGGTGCTTCTTTTCATTTGATAACTCTCCTCCAGGTGTACTAGTGTGGACATGGCGGTGGTTATAGAGGGCACTGCAACTCATGACCAAGTCTGTGGTTATACCACAACTAGACCTGGGGATATTTTCCCAGGCAACAGAACCAAGAATGTCAGATAGCAGTATGAAGAAAGCAAGGTGGCATCAAGGAGAAAGGCAAGAAGACCAAACAGCTCCAAGACCAAACAATGCAACTACCCCACTCCCTGAATATACCAGACTACCGTGAGCTTTACTGTGAAAACAATTTTATAATGATATGGAAACCCTATAATGTACTAGGAAAACTGGTATCCTCGCTGTCCCAACTCCTATAAATATAGTGTCTAGCAACGGTAATCAACATATTTACATAAATTACAAATTTCCACATTCTTCCTGTCAGTATTATTATTACAAATGAGCTGTATCTCCAAACCGATAAATGTCAATCAAATAAAGTCCCTTGGTTCACTTCATTCTGCACCATGCCCATCCAGAACAGTCAAATCATTTCTCTCATGTGAAGTATTATCAAGCAGGAAAATGATTTTATTGATGATAACTTTCCTTACAAATTAATTTATCTGAAGGAATCTATGTTGGTGGCCATGACAGACCTCTCAGTTGAGCCTCCAGATTTTTTCCTGGCTTGGACCCAAGTGCAGGGATTGCAAATACCAAAAAATAGATAAGATCAGGGTTGTATGGAGGACAGACTTGCTTAAGAGTTGGCAAAAACTAACTACAAAAAGATTTCAAGGTTTGAAAGCTAAAGGATCTGTCAGAAATGCTCAAAGGTCAAAACACAATGACATTTCAGAAAAAACAACATTTCAAAAGACATGACATTTCAAAAAACATACAGACATTATAAAAAAACACATTTCAAAAAACACAATGACATTTCAGAAAACACATTTCAGAAACAAAACACAACATTTCAAAAAACAACATTACGGAAAACACAACAAGATTTCTGAAAATGGAAAGGGTAGGACCACACTTCTTGTTCGTGACTGGACAGTACCCTTGAAGTGACATGGGTACTATCCAATCACAAACAAGAAGTGTGGCCCTACCCTTTTCCTGATTGCAATTGGACAGTATCCATGTCACTCATGACAGTTCATTTCTTGTTTCTCGTATTATTATTATTGCACAAATTCGCTTTTGAAATGATGGATGAGGACACAGTATGGGAATATTTTGGCCATTCATACAAGGTCATTATCAATTTGCTTGCTACGTACCATTACATTAACATTTCCTTAAGCACCCTGAAAACACGCTATAGAGAATTCGGACTGAAAAGATGTAGCGGCTACTCCTCTGAAACTGACATCAGAAGGACTATCCTATCGGGGTTGTGTGGACCTGCGCAGATCTTTGGATACAGAACTATATGGCTTACCTTTCAGCTGTTACACTTTTTTTTCGATTGCTTAGGCAAAATTTTGAAAACTGAGCCCCCGTTTTCAAAACACTTTACAGGGTTAACCCAACCACACAATAATTATACACTAATTTATAAAAAGAATATTTTGTCCCCATAACAAAAAACATATTGCTCGTATAATCCAACTCTTTTTTTAACCTGTTACACACTGACATGCTAAATTTAAAATACTTTTAGCCCTTTTACATTCCTCATGATTAGTGTACATGAGGTATTCAGAGAATGTACAAAATAAATTCACCATGTCACTCCAAGGGTACTATCCAATCACAAACAAGAAGTGCGGTCCTACGCTTTCCGTTTTCTGAAATGTCATTGTATTTTCTGTAATGTTGTTGTGTTTTTTGAAATGTCGTTGTGTTTCTGTATCTGAAATGTGTTTTCTGAAATGTCATTGTGTTTTTTGAAATGTGTTTTCTGTAATGTCGGTGTGTTTTTTGACGCATGTATTTTGAATTGATGTTTTTTCTTTAATTTCGTTGTGTTTTGTGAAATGTTGTTGTGTATTGACGTTCAGGGCCACGATACTGTTGGGAAGTCTAAGTTTGAGCAACTTCCCTTTGTGCTACACATTTGAAAATAAACCTGATATAGGCTACCACCAAACCTAATTTCTAGATTCTGCAGGTGGTCGAGAACCTGTACTTGATGAATGTTTGATACCCACGGTGCCTAAAGGCAGATATGACAACGCTCTTCCTACACACACAAACATAATGCGAGCTGATTGGGCAGAACAATCTTGTAACAATCAAGGAACGTCTCTGAATATCCCTACACCAAAGATCCCTTCCTCAAGCCTATATCATTCACATTACGCTATACATTGAAGTACGTCACACACTGCCATAGAGCAAAATTAAGGAAACATTGAAATGGATTCAGTTTAGCAACAGAAATTATCAGAATATTTGGGGTATGTTCATCTTAGGTTAAAAGTGAATCTAGTGTGTGTGTGTGTGTGTGTGTGTGTGTGTGTGTGTGTGTGTGTGTGTGTGTGTGTGTGTGTTTTCTGTCTTGATTGATCTGCTTGGTTTGCCCATTCCATATTAGAAGCCCCATTTTATTACACAAGAAGTTCTATTCAAAAACAACATTGACTGCTCAAAAACTCATATATTCCTGAAGCTGATTATTTAAAGAATCAGTCATCGATGACAATGACTGTATTACCATCACTATGAGTGTCTGCAATTATTCCCTCAGAAGTTACTGGGACTAGTTGAACAGAGTAAATGGGAAATTTGACACTGGTACCATTCTATTGCAGAGGCACAGTGTTCCAGAGGCCAGTTCTTTCAGTGGCCAATTCCCTGACAATGAGCTATTGTCATACTGATGATATGAAGGCCAGGGATTATAGAAACTGGGTTTGATTTTGCAGCATATCAGTGACTTTGGCAATATCTGAATCTTATATAAGTTAGCAAGTATAATTGGCTCAAAGCACTACAATAGTGAAACAGATGAGAGTTAATAGTAAATTTGTAAATCTGATGGAAACTGTCACAGTTTAATATATGTAGTAGAGAGTGAGTATTATACAGGTTAAGTCAAGCAAGCCATCTTAATAACTACTGGAATTATGGAATATTGTTTAGCAATGCATAACACATAGAGAATGCAATGACTAGGGCACTATTAAGAAGATGTAGCCAGAAGCTGATGTAAACTGTGTAGACAGTGACCTTAGAACCTTCAGAGAATGCAGACCAATTGCTGCTGTGCATGGTGTGACATTAAAATTAAGAATTTGTACCTGGTGTTGGCTTAGAAGTTTCTGCATCTGTTAGCTATCCTATGTTAGCCTTTTATGTATATGGTTTGTGGCTCAGCCTGGGTGCCTGTAATCTCAATATTGCTGGTTCAAGCCCAGCCTCAGCATGTCTGTGGGTCCTTGTGCCAGGACCTTAATCCCTGGGCACCCCAACAGGTGACTGCCTGTCACAGACAGTTTACTCCACAAAGAGCATGTTGAGGGAGGCATAAAGACAATTTCCCCATGGTGATCAATAAAGAGTCAGTTATGAATATACACTTAATTAGTGCAGCTTATCACCATTTTGAAGGCGCAGAATGTTCCTTTCTGTGGTTTAATCATCTCTGGACCAGCTGAAACTGCCAAAACGTGTTACTTTTTATCAGTGAAACATGGAAAGTTTTGCTTTCCATCTGTAGTTCTGGGCTCTTCACCAAAACTATAAAGAGTAACAATATTGCTGTCCAGTCACGTTTTTCAAAATTACTAGATAATAAAATACATAATTGGCAGCCTTATCACAGAGTATACGGGGATATCTGAGCCCAGGAAAGGGGGGCACGATGATAGCAAATGATCCATAAAAAATTATGCTTGGAAAACCCCTGTGATGAATATCCTGATAAGAGATATGAAGAGGGTATAAAAATCAGTGTAATTCGCAATGGGACACAGTCCTGCAAGGGGTCCAGCATTGGCTGTAACCTCGCTGTTGCAATAAAAACTGAATCTGAAGATCTACACAAGTGGGTCTTGACTCCTGATTGGCAGGGAAAGAAAAGAACAACAGAATGAGAAAAGGCAGGTAGTAATTGGGGACTGCGACGTTCTTTACTTATACATAATCTACGGAAGAAATTGATTGCAATAATCTACACAGATATGTTGCTGTCAATTTATTGTACATTAAGACGTAAAGATGATGATCTGTTGATTTCGAGAATGTAGAACAACGGGTATTATTGTATCACGGGCTGATACTGACGTTAACGGAAAGTGCTGTGTCTTAGGAAACGCGCCTGGTATAAAGATAGCTGTTACACAAGACTATATACGACGAACTTGTGGGCGTGAATCAAGCAGCCCGCCCGCCCACTTTCGCAATTTTCACTTTAAACGATGAAATGATGACATGCCAATACCCAAGCAGAAGAATGCAATACACTGGCCTATTATATATGTGACATGTGCCGATGACTGAAATGCGTAAACTCTAAACATGTTTGGAAAAATCCTTTATCTGCTATTTGGAGTTGTTGCGCGTCACGTGGAAAATGAGGTTTGTACCTTTGATTTTATAAGAACGCCAAACTTCGTTGTTTTATTAGGTGTGTTTTTATTTCTTTGTCGTGTCAGACTAAATGGCTTGTTCTAAAAACGTGTTCGTCCTGTTTCATGTGGCTCAGTCGATAACATTTCGGGGGCGAGTACTTGCGACATAATTATCGTGGAAAAGTGCCTCTATACGTTTTGTTATACAAGTTAGCTGAACTGGAGTATAACTTATTTGGTATACCCTTGTAGTCAACTGCAGATCATTCTGTCAGCTTGCCTGTTTAAACTGATCCACCATATGTGTCATAGATACCGTCATAAAGTAAGTGTATTCCATCAAAACCATTCTTCATATGTTACAGTATATGTTTAAAATTTGCATATGTTCTGCATCCCCCTCATGCCCATACTTTAAGTGCATTGTCAGTGCAGGTTTCAAAGGTTTTTATGGTCCGAGTTATCAAGCTTTCCCCTCCAGGGAGGTCGCACTGCGCGCAGTTACCCTCATACTGGGAAAGAATCTGCCGTGGACTCGCAGCGCGAGCAAATGTGAAAAAACTTCCTCGTGCCTTCGGGACGCCGCGCGTGGCTTCTTGGAAATCAAAAGCTTATTGTGAAATTTTTAATAATAATGGAATGTTCGTCGATGCTTACATATACAGTTACCCTGAAGGCGCCTTCGTGCTCTTCGTCCATGTTGAAGTACGAGATCCATTTCTATTTGATAAGTAACTGGAGTATGGTTCGCACCATGAAATTCTCCTAAATACAAATTTCTAAACAGGGGTTAAAATTAATTCTTTTAATAATACCGTTGCCGCAATATGCGTACAAATTATGGGTTTTAATTAAAACCATAGCAACGGAGAATTAATCCGTTCCTGAAATGTCTCCAGTACTGTTATTCTTCGTCAAATTCATTACGAACATGTATACGAGCTACAAAGTACACTATTAAGCGTGTAGGCAGATTCTTTTTTGGCTTCCATAAAAGGCAAGGCAATAATCAGGATAGAATTGCTTAAACGAAATAGGCTACCTCGCTATTTCTTCCGGAGCGCGACGGAGAAAAGCACAGTTCCTTAAATTATTTGTAGTAGCACTGCAGTCACGTGATTTTTTCCCCCCGTGTTGTCATTGGCAGTCTGATGTGTATTTAACTTAGCAGCTGCGGATTTTGGACAGTACTTCGATGTATTGTATATTACAGTGCACTTAGAACAAAACAGAATTCACCTGTAAAAGAAAGTATTTGCATACTGTGACCCTAACCCTCGTAAATGTTGTGCAGAAAGTCAAACTAAAAAGAAAAGTATAGATGTATGCTGGTTGTTTTCTTATAGCTTACAAATTACAAAAAGAATATTGCAGGCTAGAGCAGCGGTGGCCAATCTTGTCCGCAAAGGGCCGGAGTCTATGCAGGCTTTTGGGGTAACCTTTAGGTCAACTGTTCAAACCCAGGTGTGACTCCTCAGCCAGTCAGTCCTCTAATTAGTAATATGATTAGGGAGCTGCAACGAAAACCCGCACACATAGCAGCCCTTTGCAGATAAGATTGGCCACTTCTTGGCTAGAGTATCAGCTGTGACAGATCCTTGGCAGATTTGATCTTGAAGCTTGCATCCATTATCTCTGACATTTAAAAATAAATATTTGCACCTGCACAACAAAGGCAGTCGTTTTCAGACTTTAAAGTATCCATTTGTGTTAACAGATAAGCTGCATAAAGTCTGCACCACGACTGCGCCCAGAGGTGGGTAGTTCAGGTCCAGAAAGTAAAAATCCAGACCAAGATTTTGTTTCAACCAACCAGTTGAGTCCTCTGTGACTGTGTCTCTTTATGCTCATCTGGTTGGTTGAAACAAAATCATGGTCTGGATTTTTACTTTCTGGACCAGAACTACCTACCTCTGCTCAGGGCACTTTCCAGTCTTTGGATGAATAACAGTGTGATCACCTATCCTTGCAGGTGTCTGCCCTGCCTCTGTCATCCAGTTCCAGTAGGAATTGTACCAAAGCCAGTCAATACCTGGACATGGACTTGAACCTCTGCTGTGAAATGTGTGCACCAGGTATGAATGGGCCTCATTCCCTGGAATCCACCACAAAGTTTATGTTCATAAGTTTGCCTATAAACCTGCTGCATTTTCCATGGGTATACGACGTTATGATGTGGACTGCTGTTACCATTGTTACGCTGTGCCAATGATCCCGAATGATTCCACGATCAAGCAATGCGGAAGGCATCCATAACCACAAAACTAGGAACAATTTTGTCAGACTAATGCCTTAATTTTAGCCACTATAAGGAAAATTTTAGTACTGATACTAGGGCCGCATTTATACACCACAACAGTGAACGGGACTGAGACTAAAAATTGGCTCTAGACTTTGGTCGCCCCCGGGGTAAGTCTTACAGACCAGTCAGTAGCAGAATGATCTTTGCACATGAATGGTCTAGTTGAATATTACACTGTATGTGTAGGGCTAGCAACGTGATGATGTAATCAATGATACTTGTATCAGGCCGGCGTGATCGGTAATCAGTGATATCAGATAACCTGTCTTGATATCTGACAGCGTCTCACTGGCGATTTTTACCAGGGAAGCTGGTTTAGGCGGTACACATGGCAAGATTACAGAAGGATTTATGATTTGGGTTTCAGTTCAACCATGTACCTATGTTTACGTTACAGTAAAAAAAAAAAAATGGAAATGAAATGTCTATCTTCCTATCAGCAGGTGAAATATCAGCCATTTAAGTGCAGCTTTTATTGTGGGGGACTGATGTTTTGATCCATCTCATTCACACATTATGTTTGCATCAAAAAAAAAATAGAAACGCCTAAATTTAGGTGTTGTGACTTTTCATCTAAAATGACTGTTGATTGTGCCTGTGATAATATCCATCCATCACTGTGACCGCTTTTTGGGGGCTAAGCCCATGCTCTGCAAAATTGCCACATGTCTGTGGACCTTTCAGCATGGTCCGTAACCCCCCCCCCCCAGAGCACTGTGCACTGGCTGACACTGTGCTGTGATCCCTCCCCCTCCCCCCACAAGCTTGCTCCCACCTATGTGTGTATCATGGAAAGCAAGAAGGGTGGGAAAAAAGAAAATTTCCCCACAAGGATTAATAAAATATCACTATAGTCTTTTTAGCTATTGGCCAGCCATAGATGTGTGGCTGTGTTACCGTGTTGAATTTGACTGGAAGTGTGTTTGAGCTATTCAAGGGCACCGTGGTTAATCCACGGATCAGGCGGGAAGAGACATTAAATTAACATTCTGATTAATAGCAGATGAATTCCAGGTGGATGCTTTGTATCATAAATGAGGAAAATATTAATTGCATTCTCTGAAATGTGAACATATTTAATCTTCATTTTACATCATTAGAGGAATGTACTGTCATTGCACGGTCTATCTGCCTTAAGCAGCAAAAGAGGCAACAGAGGTCTGAGTGAAAAATCAAATAAGGAGAATTTAAAAAAGGAAGTGCAGAGTTATACTGCACTGTGCAAAAGTCTTAGGCAGTCCAAAAAAATGTTTAAAGCTGTTTATCTGGGTAGCAAGTGTACTTTGGCTTAGAACGAAAAACACAATTTTACATTAGAACATGTGCAAATATATGGAATCAAATCTGATTCCATACAAATTAAGAGTAACACAATAAAAACTAGTAATAATTTCTTCGTTTTTTTAAAAAGTTACTGATATCTAGTTGGGTGGCTAGATATAACCATAAAAAACAGCCTACTCAATTGATTGCTTGAAACAAAACGTTGGTCTGGATTTGTACTTTCTGGACCTGAACTGTCCACCTCTGCTGGTGGGTGGGTGGATGATTGATGTGTGCGTGCGGATTCAGATGACGTCAAAGCCGCTTCACGCATCGCCACTGCTCAGCAGTGGCCCAGTGGGTTGTGTGATCATGAGGGTTAGAGTCTGGGTTCTATGCATGTGCATGTTCTTCCTGTGTTCCTGTAGATTTCCTCTGGGTGCCCCAGCTTCTCTAAATTGCACCTCTAAATTGTCCTCAGTGTGTAACTGTTGTACCCTAAGATGGACTGGCATTTCATCCAGTGTGTCCCCGCCTCACATCCTCTACTTCTTAGAGAGACTCCAGTCTAACCATTATCCTGTACTGGATAAGCGGTTCTGGAAAGCTTCAGGGCCCCAGTAAAGCTGGCCTGTTGTTTGTCAAGCATTAATTTGAAGTCTGCCAGGCTCTGTGTTTCAAAGGAACAAAATCTGTACCACAGAAAAGCCACGTTCATGACGAGAAAGCAGCTCTCCTCAATAGAAAGAAATGGCAAGTGTGGTGGAATCACTATGCTTGCATTTGGGTTCCTCGTGTCTCGCTGAGGCCCAGGTCCCTTCTTCACCACAATGACTGAGCTTTCTGCAAACTGGCTGTACCCTGACGGGAAGTGAGCGATGCACCGCGCTGCCGTTGATGTCACAGTCGGTAACACGCATCCGGTGAGCGTCACTGTCGCTTGTCACCTTTGCACTCTGAGCTGCTCACAGGAAGCTTTTAACCGTGAGCCACAGTGTGACCGCTGCCTCTTCTGTGAATTTCTGAATGCATCAGCACAGTCGTGTTTGGTTTCCTCAGGCTCTCCCTTGCATTCTGAACTGCACTATCAGGCCAACTTCTAAAACAATCAAACTTTATTGGATTTCAGAACTTTCTGTGGAATTGAATGCATCAAAGGGTCTTCACCATCAGCTTCATAGAACTCTGTGTTGCCATTATTACAGGAACGCGCCTAAAGATGAGGTGTGGCCATGAGTCGGACACAGTCTGCGAAGCCTGTCAGCCAGGCTTCTACAGTGAGAAGATGAATTACTACCCTAACTGCTTCAGGTGTCCACAGTGCCGAGAAGGTAGGTCTTCTGAGGTGATTATGAGTTGGTGAGAAATTGTTGACCCCTTAGAGCAGTGTTTCCTAACCTGGTCCTAGGAGACTCACAGACAGTCCACATTTTTGCTCCCTCCCAGCTCCATGCCAAACATTCCACATTTTTGCTCCCTCCCAGCTCCCTGCCAGACAGTTCACATTTTTGCAAAAACATGGACTGTCTGTTGGTCCCTGAGAACTGGATTGGGCAACACTGCATCAGAGTGCTTTGACTCACTATTGGATGTGTGCCCATGCAGATCGAGGCCTACAGTACGCCCAAGAGTGTACTGCGTCCTCCCCAGCCGTGTGCCTGTGCAAGGAGGGCATGTTCTGCACATTCAGAGGCCACGATCACCAGTGCAAAGAGTGCAGGCGCTACACACTCTGTGCACCAGGACATGGGATTGCTCAGGCAGGTAATTTGGATGGCCAATGAGTGAGACGCCATTGTCAGCCAGACAGGGTTTGAGCGAATTACTCACTGACTAGATTCACGTCAGAAAATCTGCACCCAGAACGACACGTATGTTTGTGGTGAGAATGAGTCATTTGACAGCTGAAAGTGCCTTTGCATGCAGAAGTGTCTGTGATCTGTAGCATTTGAATGTCTGGTGGAGGTAACTGGAAAGTACAGAGCATATTTTTGGCTGGTGTCACTGGGAGCATGCCGGTGACGCTTATCTCAGACTTTGTGTAACAGGGACTGCTGACTCAGATGTCCGGTGTATGCGCTGCCCTTTGGGAACGTTCTCCGACATAACATCCTACACTCAAAGATGTCAGCTGCATACAGAGTGAGTGCTGTCACCGGCTTCTATAAACTGTATGGCAAGGGTGGTCCGACAGTGGCTGTCTTAGCGATGTCATTATTTAGGCCACATCTGGCAACACCAAAATTTACAGGAAACACAGCCCCTGGAGAAGCAGGGCAAGCCTGATTTAGTCTGAAGTGTAATGCTGACAAACATCCACAGCTGAATTTCAATATGCATCATCTGGGAAATCGGCCTGCCTATGTGTGATCTTTTCTTCACATACTAAGGAGGCCTTTTTGAATAGTGATTGCATGTCCTCTCTGTAAGTTCTGCCACCTCTCCCAGGGCTCCCAGGTTCGGAATCTGCAGCCAGTCATCTTATAAGCATAATGCTGTAATCGCTACACCGTCTGGCTCCGTCACACCCGCCTGGACTGGTAGTTCTAACCTGCCTCATTCACCTTAACCCTTCCCCCTCAGCTGTAGCTCTCAGGGGAGGGATGTTCTGCAGCTCGGCAATATCGAGTCGGACACCAAATGCGGACCTGGCGTGAGCCCCACCCCAGCACATGACCCCAGCACCGTTTATACCTCCACTGCCATCACATTCACATCATCTGTTACCCACTACGCCAAATCAAGTCTCACTAATGCCAGTGAAATAATATCCGGGCCGCACATCACAAACTCCCAGAGCATCCCATGGGTTATAGGTAAGGAATTGTTAAAATAATTATCCATTGTCAAAGTTTTATTGTCATATGTACATAGTACAATTAATTTCTTACTTGTGTGTTTCATTTTGCCTAGTGCCTACAAGGATAGTCAGGACAGCAATGAATAAGCAATTAATATGAAAAAAAAGAGCTCTTCAGAACGACCCATTCTTTCATAAATATTTATAAACTTGACTGAAAGGTTATGTGCTTCATTTTATACACCTGTGACAATGGGTCTGAATGAAACACTTGACTTTAATGATTAAGAGGTGTGTCCCAGTACTTTTGGCCATATAGTGTAGATGTCTGTCCCCTTGTCCAGCGCGTTGCAGCCCCTCCCCTTTCAGTGGAGGTAATTAGACCTGCCATCAGAGTCGTCGGGCATCAGACAGCACGGCCTGTCGGCCCACATTGGGCTCTTCATGGAAGGCCGCTGGCATCCATATAGTGTATCACGTCACCATGGACCAAAGTCTCTGAGGAATGTTTCAAGCACTTTCTTGAATCTGTGCCACAAAGAATTATGGCAGAAGGCAAAAGTCCAACCTGGTACTAGTAAGGTGTACCTAATTAAGTGGCCAGTGTGTGTGTGTGTTTTTCCCATATTTATAAAACCTTGCTTCAACACAATGGCATTCTCCTAATTTGTGAAGTATAGCATTCCTTTTTCCTTTCCTTTGACAGTTCCTGTTTCCGTAGTAGGAGCAGTTACAGTACCTGCCATAGTTGCAGTGTTGATCTTCATCGCCTGGATGCTCAGCAAGAAGAGAGGTAATGTTCAGACACAGGGAGACCCTTGGTGTTCAGCTCTCGCCTGCAGCAGCAGTTCCATGATGCTAGGTCACATGGCATGATGTCTCTCTCTGATTGGTGCTTCACTTGCTCTCTTTTCATATATCTTGCAGAATATTCTTTCATGTAATTTTGTGTTTTTCTTCGGTTACAGCAGGCACAAGCAGCGATGGGTTGGTGAGTTTCATATATTTAGTATCATTAAAACATTTTATTGCCTAGTGAATATTGGTTGATGCATTTAATGCAAACAGAAGACAAAGTGGACAGATTGAGCAGGTTTTGCCCGACTTGAGATTGAACATCTGACTTCCTCAGTTTTACTGTCCTGTTCCTCTTCTGATCCTGTCGACATCTTTCCCATCAGCCTCCTTTCTTAACCCTTCACAAAGGGTTGGGCCTACAGAAAGGTGGTCCAAGCAGCGTCCTCAAGTCCCACCTGCTGGGACATGCCCAGCCCCATTCCTCCAGTCTACACTCCTCAGGACAAGCCTTGCTGGGACCTCAGTGTAGCGTCGTGGGTGGAAAGTCTCTCACTTCCTCATCTTTGTCCCAGTTTCCGGATTCCAGTGGAGAAGGTCATGGTCTGGTGGTGTTATGCCAGTCAGCTGCTTCGCCGTAGACTTGCAGTCATGGCAAATGTCTCAAATGGCAAATGTCATAAATGCCAGTCATAAAAAAGCAGAATGACCAGCCTGGACACATTAGCAAGATTACTTCTTATGGGAAAACCGGAGTATTATATACTATAATACATTTTGAATATATGGATGGGTGCTCTGCATAATGCAAAGTCCATTTTGCTATATTGTTGACTGTATACCTGTCTCTCTGAAGTGGAAATTTTTTTATGTGTATGTTTGATAACCGTTTATCAAAACTTGCTTGAATTATCAGTTTCTTTTTGGAAAGTCAATCTGAAGTCTGAAATCAGCTTTGTTTGTAATCAGTATTTGACAGTAGTCATTAAATGATTTAGGTTGCAAAAGATATGTATGTTTTATAAATATAGGGTAATGCTGGAGTGTAGTCAGATACTGTCATGTTCAGAAGTTTTTCGTTGCGTGTTAAATTGTGAAAGAGGAGTCATTGCCCCATCTATTGGTGACCATAAAACATTATTGGTTTCTTTTTTTGTCTGTTATTTGGCTAAGCCAATGTAGCTGTTATAACAAAATCAATCCTGTGTTAAGTTAATGTTTTTTATTTTATACATTATTTTTTATAAAATAATATTTTAATAAATTAAAGCAAATATTTCTCATTGAGATGGGGTGGGAATAACATATGGTAATCTCATGTTTAGATCTGATATTTTGTATGTGTATTTAGCCCAGTGTAATGGCTCCGTATAGCGGAGCCCAGTAACAGCACAGATCATGCTAGGGAAATGTGTAAATATCCCCTTGTTTGTAAATGGTAAATAGACTGCATTTATATGGCGCTTTATTCCAAAGCGCTTTACATTATGCCTCTCATTCACACACTGGTAGCCAAGGCTGCCATGCAAGGTGAGCAATTGGGGGTTCAGTGTCTTGCTCAAGGACACTTTGATGGAGTCAGGAGGAACCAGGGCTCGAACCTGCAACCCTACAGTTGCCGAATGATAGTGCTACCTCCGGCGCCACCATCTTCCCCACTGTCTTGTTTGTCTTGTTCTAAATACTTTTTGTGTTGTGTGTGCCCTCAACTGGGTCATGCGTGAGCGGTGTCTGACCCTCGCGTGTCTAGCTATTGTATAAAATACCCACCATGTGCGTTTGACCTCCCTCTGTTTCCCTACAGTGCGTGATTTGTTGGTGTTTGTGTTAGTTCTTCACTGGAACACAGGTATTCATATCTTGTTACCACGCGATGTATCTGCCCACCATTACAGTATGTATTTTGTTATGGGGTTGTGTGGGGGGGTGTTACGTGCCGTAAGTTCGGACACGTTTTTAGATTCTCAGGTGCTCCCTCCCTCATCGTCATTCCACGGCTACATCTCGGCTCTGCCTCCCGACCAGACTCCGCCTATCCATCTCGGCTCCGCACACATCCCCTCCGATGCCCTGCTCGTCACTTCCGGTCTGCCGCATTTCGTGTATTCGGGAGCTCTTGCTCAACCTTTGGTTTTTTCTGTTTGCTATCTCTGATTGATTATTGTGTATGACTGTTTTGTTTCCTGGTTTCCGATTTTCTGCTTTGCCCTATTTGTACCTCTGCCTTCGGTTTGATTGTCTTCTGGTTTTGAACTCTTGCTTAGCTCCTGACTACTCTCTCTGCTTGACCCTTTGGATACCGTACTTTTGGCCTGTGTGTGTTTCTGTACATGTCTGTTAGGTGCGTAAGGAGTGACTGCTGTTTTGTTTTTGCAATCGTGGTGTCTATTGTTTTGGTTAGGGAGCTACATTTAGTCGTTGTCATTTCGTTTCCTCTTTTTTTCCTTACCTTTAGTGTGAGCTTAGTTTGGGACGTGTTCGTTAGCTGTTTTGGTTGTTGTTTTGGCCTGGGTCACTCCCGAAGTTCGTTGCACCTCGTGTTTGTAACTGTGTTTGTGAATAAATGTAAAAAATACAAAAAAGATCCCTTTGTTTCCTGTGTTCTCCTTTCCTGTTCCTTGCTTGTCCCGTCTTCCCCTCTCCCTCTCATCTACCTTTCTGGCGATCCTCAACCCTAGACTGGGGATCGTAACAATTTTCACAATTTTTTGTGCAGCTTTCCTGTTGCTGGCTTGTAAATATTATATTGGACCATCAATGTTAAACAGTTACAGTAAAAATCATACATTATATTAGGGGCAAGAGCAAGTTGTGTATAGACAATTCTCCTGATTTATAAATCTGATGGGCAGATGATTGTAACAGATATTTATATAGGCCTGTATAATAACCACGTGGATTATCTTAGAGCTACATTTGTGCCTTAAAATATACATTAAGTGATGACACAAAAAAGCAAACAGCAAAATGGAGAACACCACTTCTGGTTTGTACAAACTGCACACCTCGCCCCATTTCGGCTTCCTGTGGTCGTTTTTGCGTGTGGTTTCCTGAACAGAGAGCTCATGCTGGTTAGAGATTAAGAACCCCAGAAAAACTTTTTTTTTTTCAAGGCAGTGGGAGTACATGAATTGAATTTTTGTGCAACTATTGAACTCTTCAAGAGTGGGGAATTTTGATTATCAAGCCTGATGGCCGCTGCAGAAGGTCAGGATTTTTGCTGTGGTTTATTACACACCATATATGGGAAGCTTAGTTACCAGCAGCATGGAAATGTTTTCTCAGTGGTGTTTTTTCCTTTACGAACCCATTGCTAATTATTGTTTCTCAAATCCATGGCTATCACCATCTACTGCAACTTCAGTTTTTCCTTTTTTTTAATGCTTTCCATCCATCCCTGTAACCACTTAATCCCAAGTGGGGTTCAGGGTGGATAACAGTCGCAGGCAGGAACCAACCCTGGAGAGTCAGCAACACACCACAGAGCACACTAACTCATAACTTTTGGACTGTGGGAGGAATCTGAAGTCCCCAGAGGTGACCCAGGGAGAGCATGTGAATTCCACACAGAAAGGTCCTACACCCAACCTGGGTACCAAACCCAGCACCCTCCTGCTGCGAGGGAGCAGTGCTAAACACTGTGCCACCGCCATGCCCCCAATAAATGCTTTCACTATGTTTGTTTTCAGCATTTAACAAAAACCCTATCCAACCCATCATCGGTTTACTGTAATATTGCCCACTCAAAATGCAAGGAAAAGACCTGAAAAATTACAAGCAGCCATACTTTCTGATCAGATGGTGTTTGTTTTCAAAATGCGAATATCAGGAAATCACACTGACCACATTTCTCCACCTCTTACTCTGGCACCAGTAGACAGACAGTTCTTTTACAGAGCCAGTTAAAATCTTATTTTGCCTGAGCCAGGCCACTAATCACACAATTATGGAGGACTGCCATATAATTGTTACTTTATAGGGTGACATGGTGGTTCATACCCGGGGGGGTTGTTGCAGGAGTACCCTGACACATTCAGGGGACCCAGCACTTTATAGCAGCCCCTGAAAATTATAATTTATAATTAAAATGTTATAAATTCTCTGCAATTTATATCTACCATGGGGGAGTCTTTTTAATAAAAGACTGAAAGTGCCAGCCAGCTTTAGTGAGGGGGTCCACAGTCACATTTTGTCAGGGGTTCCAGAATATCTAGCTATTGTACTTGTCAAGCAGATGGAAGATTAAGACGCGCCACTCTATTAAGTCCTGTTGTGCCTTAAAGAAGACTGCTATGACTTTAAGATGTGTGTACCATTCCACATTAATTTGTATATGTGTAAATGTAGGGGGGCCTGAAGGATTTTATCTCAAAGCACCCCCCCAACACTCACACATACACAGAGCAGTGAAGATGATGGATCAATGGGCCAAATTTTAATTGGAATACAATCTCCACTATTTCAGTTTTGTCTTTGTGCTGCTAACTTTGAATACTGATAAAATATTATTCTACAATACCAATACGTTAACCCTATGTTCATAAAGAAAATATGCAATACACAATGACAATAAAGAAATATGTCTCTCAAGAATCATGAGAAAATCGAAAAAATTGTGATTCATTTTTTCATCCAGAATCATGCAGCCCTACACCACTTTTTGTGTTTTTGTTGCCGACATGAGGAAAAAAAACATCAACAAAATAAGTCATAATGCCGAGTGAATGCACAATGCGTACAGGCATACAGATACAGGCGTCCAAGTATAGGCTTATATGTACAGAAAGTGGTCATAAAGTTGTGCGATAATGCTCTTTTTTCTTTATTCTTCCTTCCCACTTCTTTTCTCAGTCTTTGATGTTATCCTTTGAAGTTGTGTACATGTCTGTCTTCACACGCAGGAAAAAGATAGGGCCGACTGCCACCTCTAGCTGGTGAGCTGGCACGTTTCAGATGTGCATGTCGCTGCTGCTGTCACCCGGTTGAGATCAGTAGTTGCCGATAATAGTCTTGTGTAGGCCCGTTTGCACGTCTCCTTCGTTTATCTTACCTCTTATCATGCTTAATCTAGGTAAGAAAATTTGCTTATTTGAACGTGTTATAATCACTCTGAATAAATGCTTTCTCAAAGCACAAAACACCAACAAATAAAAGAACATAATATTTATCTATTTGCCTTCCTGTCAGGATCAGTCCCTGCTTGGCCAGCAGGTGTCGCTTGACACCCCTTTCCTCGCGATTGAGTCGTGATTATGACCCTCACTTGTGTCTTGTTACCCTAATGTTTAATTGATTGCATTTGGCCCACACTAGTCCCTCATATCATTGTGTGTCTGTAGTTGCTGTTGCCCTGTGTTTGCGTTTTTCTCTGCCTAAGTTCTGTTTACCTACTTTGGCTATCTCAGAAACAACGGGCATAAGACGGAGGGTCACCAAGGACGGGGTGCCAACCCATCGCTGGGCACGCATACACACAAACACACACACACACACACACACGAACACCTATTAACAATCTGTCACCTCTAGTTCACCTTAGCATGCTTTTGGACCGTGTGGGGAAACTCAAATGATATCCCATGATGATACGGGGAGAACAACAATAGTGAAAAGAAAATTTAAAAAGAGGTTTTTTCACTGGTGGAGATGGAAAGGAGTGCCATTTTCCACAAAGCTTCATTACATCATACATGCATCATATTCTGTGGTAGAGAGGAACCCTGTCTCCTGACGTCAGGGAACAGGCCTTTCCCGTACAGATAGGTTTTGGCACACAGAGCATTTTCACTTCATTGACTGCTGGCTCTTAACTATATCTTAACTCCGTTTGGTTTTCACAATGGATAGGTGTCATCCAGCTAAGATTCTTTTTCAGATACATTACATAGATATTTTAATGTTTATTTTCACAGTAGATACTTTGCAGTATGGATACCATAAATAACGACTATTCATACATTTTTTTCATTTCATTTTGTGCTACACCCATTTTTCATCTTGAGTTTTTCTCACGCACGTTAACATCAGTAATATACAGTTAAGTGGTATTACCAAAATAATACTTAGCTATATACCTCAACCAAGTAACCACCTCATACATCAAATTAAGAATTTGGTCTTACGGAAATAAAATTTGGATGCTATCTGATTTCCTGTTATCTGTGTTAAGGCTTTAGTCTTGGGTCTTAAAGCCCTAGAGTATTATTCACTGCAATTTAGTCCAGCTCTTGGTTGGTTGGCTTTTGGAGGGTATATCTGCTCTTGCTCCCTTCTTATTAACCATCCAGTATTTCTAGGACATCCTAACTGAACCTGCACATACTTATGATTAATTCTAAAACCATAACTCATAAAACACTGAACCACAGCCCACAAGGATTCAGTCTTGATTTGACTGTTTTTGTTTGTTTTTTTGTTTTGCCTGTGAACCTGTTTGATGCTATTTATTGTATTATTTTGTTTTAACGGTATCATTTTCCTTTTTATTCTACATTTTAACATTTTATATAAGCATAGGTAATCAAAAACAGGTGCAACCATCACTAGAGAGACAATGACACTTCAAGCTTCTTGGTTATGGAGCACCACCTACTCCACGGAGAAGATAATAACCTGAGGAAAATGATTGAACAGCTGACAACATATTGTGAGGCGTTCATTGCCAGTGGGATTTGCTTAGTGTATAACTGTAGGTTGTAAGAAGTACCATTGTATAAAACAGAATAAATAAACCTTACTTATTTTGTCTCATTGCTAATAACACTTGATCAGTAATCTTTGTTTTATCTGTCATTGTGGCATCCTAGGGTTGTTGTTTACCTTTGAGAACACAGCAGACTATGAAACGCCTCTACAGTCCTTGGAATATCAGCCACAGATTCCCTCCACGCACAAGTTTCATCTTGAGCTGTAAGACAGCCGAGTTATTTCCCGTTTTTGGTGAGGTGAGCGAGCTTCCCCTACCAGCGGGTCTACCAGCGGGTGACACTCCACTTTTCACAACTACACTTCTCTGCGTACATAGCAGAACTTTACTGTTCTTCAACTTGTTTCAAGTAAGAACATTCCTACAGTACTGTTCTAACAAGAAAATATACTTACTGTCTATCTAACTTTAGCATATGTACATCTTTGCTGGCATGTGTGTATGTGCACTTTTGCCTACCTAGATTGCATGGATAAACCAGGAAATAACTTTTCCCAGTAGATTTAAAGAGAAAATCCTTCAAAAAATACTCTCTTTCAGCATTGATTCACTTTACCAGGAAAAAAAAATTCTCCTCATTTGCCCAGTTCTTGGTGTAGACACTTCCTCATTCTGACAGATTGCAGTTTGTATTTAAGTCTGACAGAAACCAAAAGAAGAAACTGGGCCCAGTGGTTTTGGTCACTGCTCATGACGTAGTCAAGAATCTTGTTCTGTGGTCATTCCGCTCGGCACCTGTCACCCAGTCCAGGCTGACTGGTTTTATGATCTTGTCCATGAGAAAGTGGAAAAAATCAGGCTGCTTCTCCTGTTCCTCCGGTGGGCTCATGGTCCCATCCACTGGCCTGGTAGGTGGGTGACCTCATGTGTATTGGCACCTCCTGCTGCTCCAGCTTATCCTGTAGGTCCTGCGCACAACCGGACAGGTCCATGTTCTGCAGCACCTTATAAACATCTGCCAGCTGCACCCCGGACCTGCGGCTCCAGAGCCGCAACATCTGGTACTGCTGCTCCAGGTAGGACGGTCCTGCCTCCAGCTCAGCACGTTCCATTTGCCCATCAGGAACATGCAACAGCCGCAGGAACTCCTTCCAACGCCGCACGGGCACTTTTTCAATGATGGCATATAGCACCCATGCTGGCCAATCGCTCCTTACAGATTCCTCCCTTAGAACTGCAGAACAAAAAATAACAAACAGGTTTGCTCATTGTCAAGTAACATTTAATTAGCTGGTTTCAAGTCCCTAGAGGTATTATTAGTATTTCCATTCATGTTGATCATCTTGTTGAATGATATCCGTTAGGTAGCATTCAGGTGATGTACACCTGGCTGCAAGAACTAGTAAACCACGGCTGTGGGGTTGGGATCTCCCATTTGATTAGTGATTATATATCCTGTTCTGCATCCATCATGGAAACAATGAGATTTAATTTAATGAATGATAACATGGACCTAACCTGTAAATATTGATACTCTAGAAAAATACAGGGACCTTACACTTCACTTTTACATAAAAATAAACAGATAAATCTTGTCATGTTTATTACTGACTTATGTATAAAAATTCCATAGATGTTCCCCATGCATAAATAATTGATAGGCAGCTTGCCAGAAATACTCAATTTCCAGGCTGTTTTGTGCCACGTTCACATATCTTATGATACTTATCATGTTTGCTTCTGTTAGCTACCCATGATTGACGAGTCCTGAAGCTGGTTAAGCGAACAAGCCAACAATGCAGCCCTTATCAGAAAGATTCCGCATATGATGCTTCCGGAATGGCAATTTCACACGAGCAGACAGCACTCAGTGTGAAATGCAAGAGTGGTACATTCTGGACAGACGCTGTCACTCACACCAACTGATACAGCTTAGTATTTAACCACCTTAGGTGACAAAAAAGGCTAAGTCCATTCTCTTAACCACATATTGCCTAGTCGTCCATGCTGTGCAATAATAGTTATTACCGTCACAGAGAAACAGTGAAGGATGACTAGTTAAACTGGTAGAAAGATGTTGAGTATCATGACATTAATAATTACATTTTCTTGCTTTTCATCTTTGATCGTGTTTGTGAATGCTAAAATAGTGTTTGCCAACACAGACATTGGAGACCCCCAGACAGTCCACATTATTGTCTCCTTTCAGCTCCCAGCCAATTAGAAACATGAAATGGTATGGGAAGGCAAAAAAGAAGACTGTCTGGGGTCCCTGTTTAGGACTACTACTGCTTTGGGAAACACTGGTGTAGCATTGCAGTCTGATGGAATGGGATTTTATGTATTATAGTTTGTATGTCCCCTCTGCATTTCCCTGGGGTCCTCAAGTTTCCATGCACAATTAAAATACAGCTGGATGGGTCAGCTGATGTCACTATAATTACCATTAAAGCATATGTCCATCCATCCATCCATCCATACCCGCTTATCTTACTGGGTAAAGCATATGTGCCACCTGTAATAGTATTCCCTGCTTTGTGCCTTGTTCTTCCGAGGATAGACTCCACTTTGACTGCAACCTTCAGAATAAGTAGTTATGTAAATAAGATTAATGCAATAATTTGAAGATGGAGAATGACATGATTGTAAACTATACATTTCCTGAGCTGTATTACCATAGTGATAATGTATTTTTTTAATCATGTAACTTGGATCGTCACCTGGTATAGAGCTGATATAAACATGTACATTTTTATCTTGACTATAGAACCTGTGGAAGATCCGCCATACAGTCCAGATGTTGTTTTTATAATGCCGTTTCCCAATCCAGTTCTCGGGGACCCAGAGACACTCCATGGGAGCAAAAATGTGGCCTGTCTGGGAGGGAGCAAAAACGTGGCCTGTCTGTGGGTCCCTGAGGACCAGGTTGAGAAACACTGCTCTAATTTGTTTCTTGATGTAATATCTATTGGGCCTGCTTCTTGTATTTAAAGCTTGCATGGCCATGTGCCAGTACCACAGCAACACTGACATGGACACCACATTAAAGAGCAACAGCATTCATAAATAGTCCTGCAAACTATATTCTATTCAAACTGTGCATAAACTGCGAGGCAGGCAGAAAAAAAAGTGTATTGTCTTTAACGGCACCTTGAAGTTCATATTGGTCAAGAGGTCTGGCTCGATGGACTCTCGCAGCATCGTCAGACCCCTGCAATAAAACATAAGGTGGTTTTTCAGAATTTTGTACGAGAAGGCGCTAACAATTACACTAACAGAGTGCTTTTGTTAAAAACAGCATCAAGCTTCTTTGATGTCACTACTGATTAGGATGTGGTGTTTCCTGGGTAAAAGGCTGTTTCAGCAATTCCACTGAATTCACATTATACACACAGGTGGTAATATGCCTAAACTGAAAGTCTACTCATTAGGCTTCCCCGAAGTGGACGTGAAATAGCAGCATGTATCCGCCAAAAACAGTTTCTTTGAAAATTAAATGTGCGTTTCTATTAAATACTTCTGTAAACAAGAAATTACACATTATATTGTTCGCATTTAAAACTGTTGGAAAGGTACCTCAGCAAAACACAGAAATTAATTTGCTAAGTACTCAATAATATAATCTGTTGCCACCAGCCATAAGAGTATCAAATTGAAGAGATTGTTACATGTGCAACAACACATAATGACATTTGTGATAAGACCAACAACTTTTCTTTACAAATCAAAAGTCAGCTGACGATTTCATCATATTTCAATTTAAACTTTGCTTGGATGTTTACTCAATCAGCATGGTTGATGACAGCACTGGTGAATAATGGATAAAAATGCTGTGTGGCCTGATTTGATGTGACAACATGGTAACATGGTATCATAACCAGAAGAGCACAGGCATACCAAGGGGATCTGGACGAGGGGATCTGGACTTTCAAACAGCTGACCTGTTCATACAAAAACACAAGCAGATATTCACATGATGGTTATGCCTGATGCTTTTATCCAAAGTGATGTGTACTTGAGAAAGCAGGGTTAGACAGTCCCGGGATCATACTCGCTCAAGGGCGCAAAGATAAAACCAATCCAACAGCCAACAGATTTGAACCAACAACCTAGAAGGTAGGGCCATGCAACATTGCCATTAGATGGAGAGCCCTATACTGCCCTGAAATGTATTTTAAAATATGAAATTTTACTGATTTACCCTGCAGTATTAATTTGGATAATTAAATGGCATTCGGCCATAGTTACTGAAATGCAGTTTCATAGACACCTACTTGGAGAGGCAGAATTTGGTGTCTCTTGAGGTAGTTGCACGGTTGTGTAAAGGAGTTTGGACTTCAGGAAGTGCTGCTTGCTGGACTCCCTCCCCAGCTGGGTACGGCACCACAGGGTCAGGGCCAACGTGGCCCCCAGCAGAAGAAACCCCATTGTCGTGATGAGGAGGACATAGTGGAGCAGCTCAGGCTGATCTGTTTTTTTCATAGTAGGATCTGCTGGTGGTTTTTGAAAAGAAAATGATTTTTCAAGTAAGGTTAGTTATTTCAGATCTAATTAATTTGCATGTCTGGTTTCAAATGTATTCAGATGCTATTGTTGGTATAAATGCCTGTCAACTCACTTCTGGTATGAGCGGCTTCAGTAGTAGGAACAGTGGGCGTTGGTCTTGGGAGGGGAAGACATGAGGAAAGAAGGCATTACTTACAGACTGACGGTGCGGAGAGAGTGGCTTGTCATACAACATTCAACTTCCTGAGCTACAAGTGGGTGGTGTATTAAATGTTAAATGATTCACTGATGGGTGTCTGCAGAAGTTTATTTACTTTGCCCCCTTTAAAGTGATTCAAGATAGCCTTTTTAAAATTATGAAGCCCAAAGGTCACTGATTAATTTCAGATTTCTTTTTAATCACCTCGGAAGGGTAGCAGAGTACAGTGAGTTTCTTAAAGACTGCTCCTGTGAGGTACAGTCCAGTCTTAGAAAAGGATAATCAGTGTGTAAGGAGACTGCTTTGACCTATGTACATAGCTGATGCAGTTCAAGTTCACAAGCAACCTTTGAGTTACAAGTCAGTGCCTACAGTACTGGCACTGGGCAAATACAGACGCTCCTCTACTTACGAATGAGATACGTTCTGAATGACCATTTGGAACTTGAAAATGTCCGTAAGTCATTATTCAACATCATTTTAAGGGAGTACACAAGTACTAAGGACTAGGATACTGGGAGTAAACACGCTACGCTATCCTGCTGGCGCAGCGGGAGTAGCGGCCGTCATACTCGGTGGAATTGGTGCGAAGAAAAAAAATTGATGATGCAGACAGGAAACGGGAGCCCAATGAACAAAATCTGGACTAACAGTTCTCTTCATTCGTATGTCTGAAAATTTGTAAATAGAGGAGCATCTGTACTTACTTGTGCACAAAGTTCTAACAATTCTTTGGTTGGTATTTTGATTTTATATTTACCCCCGTTCCTGTCTCATTGACAGAATATGACAATAAAATATTAGCCGGTTTGCATTATTATTATTATTTTTCACTTGATAGTAAGAGTGTTGCTTTGGTATTTGGTTTACTTACTTGTGTATCTGTTCACCTAAGGAAAGAGGGGAAAAAAGGAAAAATGAATTACGAATAGTTGGGAAAAAACATGATTAAAACTTCCATGCCAGATAATGAAACCTCAAATTTTGTAATGCAGGAATGAAGCGAGAAATCCTAATTTAGGTATACGGCCATAACCGGCACATGGGACACATAACGTGGCTGCCAGTCTGAGAAAACAGGAAAATGTACTTATTCTTTCCATAAAGATCTATACAATAAATATATATCACTCAGTGTCGGAAATGCTGACACCTGCCAGTCACACAGTCCCCTTACATTCAAATACGTCTTCAGTGTGGTTTAATCGCCTGAATCCTTCTTTGCAGTCACATTTGGTGTCGGACGTGAGGGTGCATTTGCTCTTCACGACTCGTGAGCCTGAGGACAGAAAGCATAACAGCCCTCAAGCATTCATTCTGCTCCTTCTAACTGCCACCTAAAACCAACTCTGAACATCCTCTGACTGATTCCTGGCTCAGACTGACAGACAGCCGTAGAGACACAACCATCCGTTTATTAGCTCCCACTTTTATCCAAAGTGACATGCAGTCCAGGGTGCAGGATCAGCTGGTCCCTCGAGCAACTGAGACTAAGGGTCTTGCTCAAGGGCCCAACAGTGACATCCCTCTGCCAGTCATAGGATTTGAACTGGTCACTGTCAAGTTGTGGGCAAAGAATCCCAACCACAGAGCCACACATCACCTTTCACAACTCTACCAATGACTAGTGGGGTACCAGTAATTATCCAGTCTGCTCATGACAACCATGTCCAGTTAACAGTACATGACTGCTTGTTATCTGTTTACCTTTCTCATCACAAGGGGAACACCGGAAACAGGATAATAATTGATTTTCAATTATAGTGTAGGTGCCATGTTCGCAAGGGGAACAGTGCAATCGTTGTTCTGTACAGAGCTCTTGCCGCTTGCTCTGTTTGTAAGAACCTGCAAGGGCAAGAGAGAAGAGGAACCACGGTTACTATTCAAAATTCAATTGCTCCTTTGTAATGTTGTAATAAAGAATATCATTGTGCCGTGTTTTGTTCAAAGAACTTTCAGTCTTTGCCATAAAGTTTCAGAAAACTGTATTTGTATACTGACTGCAACATTAAATCCATAATAAATATTAAGCTCTTTGGCCAATGATTGGCCAATGGCAGGCATTCAAAATGAATAAGTAGGCTTCTAAGTGGTGCTATAGCTTACGCTAATTTAATTGACAGCATCCGTATGCAGAACCATTTTTTACGTTCAAGTTGGAGGGCGTCTTGGCTCACCAGGAGGACACTTGAATTCACATTTAGTGGGGTTCCGCTTGGTTCTCTTGAGTTCTGTACCTCCAGTCTCTTCATGCACAGCGAGTCTGCCCACCCTGTTCAAACGGTGATACTTCACGCTTGCAGGGGTGCTGCCCATAGGAACCAAAGAGGCTAGGGACAGGGGCACAACCTGTGAGACAGGAGGAAGACTTAGAGAAAGCTTCCATGCCTGAGAAAGCAACTTAACAAAAACTCCTACACTCTAAAGCTTTAATTCCCTATAAATAAACTTTAGTTCCCCAAAGCCCAGCTGACCAGGAGTCAGTTCATGTGCACTCCACTGGATTCTTTCAAAGCAACGCAGGCCTTTTCAACTTAAGCTCTGGTGACAATCAGAAGGCTCCAAGTAGGATGAGGCCCCCAGTGATGAACTAGAAAATGAAGTTGTTTCTTCAAAAATATATTCACCTGCATAAATGGTAAAAGCTGTAGGACACACAGAAAATCGCATTCATTGGGATAGTGTGACAAATAGTTACCCACAATGCATCTATGGGGGATTAAAACTGCAATACGTGAATATTACTCTAGTATTATTTGCACAAACGCCTCCAGGTTGAGTGTAAGACAGCTTTTTCATTTCCAGTCTTACTTAATTGTTTGTATGAAGTTGTAGTCTGAAAAATTTTACACTTGCTGCCTCCACAAGCTACTAATGAAATGTACATAATGCTTATCGTATTTTCAAGAAGACGAGCAAAGCACCATTTATATATATTTTTTCTCAATTCTGTACTGCTGCAGTATCCTCTATATTCTACCCACTTCATAGTGCTACTTTGCTCTGCCACATATCGCTTTACTACCCCATGTTGAATTATATGTTGTCAGAGATCTTGTAGTATTGTATACTTAGTATTTTTTGTATTGTAACTTTGTACGGTCCTGTTAATTGTCTGTAGTCTGTGGAGAAGGCATTCAAGTAAGAATTTCATAGTACTTTGTACATATGAAAACAAAACTACAAAACCATACAAGCTGAAAAAAATCTTCGAATTCTAGGCATCATCGGTTTATGCCTGCACGCGAATAACACTGGAAATCTCTCCCACTTTCATTTTCAAAAAAACGCATGCGATCTCCTCCAGTTGTTCGAAATGGATGCTGAAGTAGTCAGCTGAGGCCATCAACTGTGGACAGTATCCTTTTTTTACACAGTAATATAAAGCACCGCACCAAACGCTAGTCTTTGCCTTCGCGTACTGTAGGAATTCCAATCGGGTAATCAACTGAAAATGGACAGTGCACGTAGGTAGCCCATAAACCCAATACTGTGCAGGGTAGTACATTTTATATAATAATAGTTTTATTAACACATTTAATTGTAAGCTGGTAAGGCTATGTGCGGGCATGGCAATATCAAACATTATTTGAGTTTGAAGGTAGGCTACTACCATTTGTTTTGCTTATTATTAGGCTGCTATTAAGCAACATTTACATTTGGCTATACCTTTTCAACTGATGTTGCACATGTCACTGGTCGTTTGTTGCGACAATAAACTTTTGTCTTTCATTTTTAATTTACTGATTTTATTTCTGTTGGATAACGGTTCGGATACGGGTATAAATATGACGGGTACTGGCGGGTGCGGTTTGTCAAAATCAGACACGTGCAGGACTCTGCTGCCGGGTGCAACAATAATCATATAAACAATTGTCATATAAATCATATAAATAATGAATCATGTCATTTTTGCGGGCGAGGAGCGGAACTTTCTGCGGTAGGGCGGTATAATCAATATCTCTCCTGTTGGCCAAGTTTATATCGTATACCGTTTATACCGTTTATACCGCCCAGTACTAATTCCTCATAATGTATACGCTGCATAGCCATCAACAGCGTCTTTAGAGCTGATCACAGTGATGACTAGAAATGCTTGAGCAGCTATATTTTTTAATGGAATTATGTCACCACACTAGTAGCCCATTAAGTGTCGTGTTCCAGGCTGCCACAGCAGGGCCCTTCTTGAAGCTTGAATCTGGAACAGCCAAAAAATCAGAGGCACCGTGTGCCATAAGAACACCTGTCAGTACACATACAATTGACCAAACGTGAGAGCAAAGGAAAGGTGCACATCAACTGCCTCACAGGATATACAGTACACCAGCAACAATACAACTGTTTGCCTTGAAGTACTGGGAACATAATTTAAAATGATTCATGCTGTATAATTATTAAGTAGCTGATTTATGAAGCAATTATACACTGTATAATATAATAAATGAAGCTGACTTTGGTTATCATTTACTTCTTTGAGATTTGACATACGTCAAGTATTCCAGTCAGGGTCAGATTAGGTTGTCACAGAACACTATAGGAAGACAATATCTTTCGGACCTCCACCAACATACTCTGCCAAGAACATGCTGTTTCTGTTTGTTCATAAACATTTTGCTAGATTTTAGAGCCGGCACATTGGTTAGCACTCCTGCCTCACACCTCTACGACCAGGGTTTGAGTCTCCAACAGAGATCGGATTGTAGAGTTTGCATGTTGTTATCGTGAGGTTTCCTCTGAGTACTCTGGTTTCTCCCCACAATGTGAAAACATGCTGAGGTTAACTGGAGTTACCAGATTGTTTGTAGCTGTGAATGGGGTGTGACTGTGCCCTACAATGGGTCGGTGCCCCATCCTGGGTTTTTTCCTGCTTTGTGCCCATAGGGTGCGGACCCCCTGCAACCCTTAGGTCCAAACCATAATGCTTCACAATCTGCCTAAATGTCTTCAATAGTAGTTTTTTTAGTTTGCACCAAACATAATGTCTGGTGTTGCGGCTAAATGACCATATTGACTCATTCATCCAGAGTACAGTAGTCATATTCTTTGCCTTGGTTTTGCCTACAAACAGCAGTCATGTTTTGAGAGCAATGGCTCTATCTGAGAGCTCACTTATACACATTGACATTAATTGTGGCAAGAGTTGCCAATAAATTCCCTTCATCACGGGGCAGAATGGGATGGGGTGGGATAATGTGTCACTCTGGAGGTTAGGACTCTGTGCCCGTTATTTTCCCCTTCTGGAAGGGTTTTGGGCAGTATAATGACTGATGTGAAACTGCGTGGAAACGGCTGTGAAACCATCCCACACTAACAAGCATCAGCCTTCTTCTGAGAGATCTAGATATCATTTGAGCCTGGCATTTTACCTTAAACCTCAATGACTAAGGCCAGTCCAGTCCAGGTTAATGTAAGGCAGAATCCTTTAACATACTGTTCAATTATGTTTTAATCATATGTACCCGCTTATATACTTTTAGGCATTTGGTACAATAATTAAGGTAAGGGTACAATTAATGCGATCAAGTCTTTGGCACATTGTTGATCAACAGTATGGTGAAACTTGTTGGGTATGACAAAATTATGAATTATGTCATTTCCGCAGAATTGTAGTTGTTGGGAAGTTATGATATAGGAAATGAACTGTTTTGTTACATAAATATCTTCGATTGGGAAACTATGTCACAACATTGAATCAGATGGACAAAAAAATTATTATTATGGTAAACTATTTATGTATAATGAGATTACGTTTAGAAGACCATTTAAAAGACCACATGTTTTATACTCATGCACAGAGAGAGAGAGATAACACTTATTCAGCTAACCCAACTCAATTCAATATAACCATATGAAATAAAACATATAACTTACATATAATCTTTTTAGAAACTGTAACTATGACACATATATATA
>JAODUD010000107.1:3281640-3299727 GCA_026784285.1 Stomatorhinus walkeri
AGCCGTCTTCAGGTAAGGAGAAACAAACTCCCTGGAACCAATGGCGATGAACAAGAAAATACAGTACTTAGCCTACATGTCCAACATCTTCACGTATGGAGTATCTCCAAAAAGCAGGGAATAATTATGAATTAGAATCTTATGCTACTCAACCCCATGACATCTCTGAAGAATACATGAATAATCTTAGATGGACCCATTAGTTACAAAGTACGAACTAAAACTCGACCTTTGGACAACTCGTACTTGGGAACGAACTGCCATTAAACCTATATGAAAATTTAGAATAAAATAGAAGGGTCGGTAATAACGCTCGTGCAAACATCGCTCGGCTTAAGCGGTTCGTCGGCTCGAGGTACAGTATATGACAGTACCTTACCATGTACCATATGTAATTATTATTATTAATCAAGTATCCTTATATAAACATTAATAAGTACAATTCTTATTGTTGCGACTTGCCCACAAATTCGACTTAAAGACAGACTTAGGGAACGGATCTCGTATGTAACCTTGGCACTGCCTATAACGTACAAACAAGCCAAAGACTACTTAATACCTATTGCCAATAAGTAGGAACTACTATTCGCGTTTATATTTTCATATCAGCATGCCTCACCGAAGAGATTACTAAATCATATTGAAATTTCTTCTGGTAAAGTTACATAAGAACAATAAGCACAAGCACTACATCTTTCGCTAATACTACTAATACTATATGTAATACTAACAACACAAACAATGATACACTTACCCACAGGAAGAACAAAATTGTGAGCTTCATGTTCATTTCTTTTAACATTCAGATCTCATAAAGTCAGTTACAGTTTTTCATGTTTAGGGCTGAAAGTGGAAACCAAGGCAGGTTATTTAAAATAATGAGCCGTTATCCGTGAAGCCTCACTTACATACGCGAGTATAAATGTAACTGTCAGAGGGAGGCATCTTGGAAGCACTAAATATACGAGAGCATAAGAGGAAATACGTATTCGGAAACCTTGAAACACAGCTTTCATCTCTGAACGGCAGAGATGAGCTCATGGTGTGGCTACAGTAGATTTCTGTGATAAATGAACCTGTTTATCTGCAGCGCAGTACTGTTTGCTATCAAAACACTTGTAAATGCCAATGCATTTCGAACAGATATATTTTAAGGATTATTATTTGCCACTTAAGGTAAGGGGTAAATGTAATAGGGAGATGGTGGGAACGGGGTCACGACTTAAAATGAGCATATATTTCCATTGAGTGTTCAGTGAAAGTGCTGCAAGCTGCAGACATGGAAATCTCTAACGTACAGAAAGTTGATTGTACTGATGAGTACAAAACAATGATATCACAGCACATTAATATGAATAGTAAGAAAATCTGAAACCGTTTTCAAGATAAACTTAAAATTATTTGGGAAAAAAAGAACACAAGACCATATATTAATGACTGATATTGAAACGAACTACTATAATTATATGGGTAAGCCTACCTCCTCAGCGACTCCTACAATCGCATGGCGCCCCCTACTGAAATGTTTACGGTGTTTCGATTGCTTTTTCCGTACAGCTTTTCTAAATGAATTTAAAATCACTGTTAAGGGAAAGTAAATAAGATCAAGAAGTACTATTATCTTTCGCTAGTATGAACAAATCTATATGTGGTATAACATTGATGGTGATTATTATTGTTATTATTGTATGTATTGTATTGTAGCTGTCTCATACTGCCTAACCTTTCTATTACACTTTACAGTATCTTGGCCATTACATAAGCCTATACAGGGGGCAGGACAAAGTAAAAGAAAAATATGATAGAAGTACATGCAAGGGTGGAATAGAACTGTCTTTTGGACCTCGAACAACATGGAGCTTAAAATTTGTTCTAGTTTCATAAAAGTGGGCGACAAAATACTAAATCAGCCATAAGATTCTCGTTGGAATGGAAACTTTCGGCAACAGTATCCAACAGTGTGTAATCACACAATTTCTAAATCAACTGAAAATTGACTCCATTTACTAAAATGATGTCCAGCAGTGGTATCATGATGGCTAAAAGCTTATGAATATCACACTTATGGCAACTGCTTGAGCTGGTTACATTAACAGTGGTATCATGTGAAGCGCTGCACATCAGCGTTAGCTTTGGAATCAGGTACACGCATAAGCCTAATCCCATTTTATTTTGTATTTATTTCAAATAGGAACAGCATGTTTATAACGCTAGAAACCCACTGCGACATACTGTAGGGCAGAGGTATTTAAACTGTGTGTCAGGATCTGTCCCTGTCTTGCCCTGGTCCAAGTATCGCTTCCCTGCTTGGCTAGCAGGTGTTGCTGGTCATCCCATCTTCCATAATTTCCCAGGTATATTTTAGTTCGTAGTGTCTGCTCTTGTTCCCTGGGCTACTATGTGACTCAGTGGGCTGAGCGTGTAGCTATGAGAGAAACCAGCCTCAATTATTTATAATTCAACATTTGTCTTTTGTTGTATACTCCTGGGTAGGTTATGTTGCTTTTGCTCCTTATCTCCTGTTTGTAATTATGTTCTGCATCTATTATTCTAGTTTTTCCCTAGTGTATGTGTCTGTAGTGATTATTGATTATGCTCACCTGTTTCTTGTTAGTTGTAGTCCTTAGTGTTCTGTAAATATCCCATACCTATCTTTTGTTGAAGCTCTCATTATGCGCGCCTGCCCTTGACCCGTTTCCTCAGTTAGCCCTTGTGTGTTTGTAACTGTTGTTGTTCTCTGTTTGCTGCTGTACTACCATGGTGTTCCTATCGTCATGCCTTGCTCGTACCACCCTCTCGTGTGCCATGCCCTCTCATTTACTTCATGTGAAACCCTGATTGTTCCCAGCTGTTTCATGTTATTTCCTTCGCCTGCTTGCCTGCACCCATCATGACACTTGTATTGCTCCATGCCTCAGTTTTTGTTTTTTACCTGCTGTGTTTTTGACCCTTTGTGGTCCTTTTGTTTCTTTAATTTTATTTTCAGTTTAAAAAATCCTGTTTTTTTGAGCCACAACATGGATCCTTCGCCGTGCCCAGCCATAACACTGTGGAGTCTTTTCAATGGTTTACACCAAGAATGTACATTTATTCCTGGGTATTTTAAAGGGTGTGCACGGCAGCTCAACCTGTCCAGATACATCATCGGTTCACTAGGAAATCTCTCAGTGTTCCCGATGGCCAAAAAGTCAACATTTTGACAAATGAGTTTTCAGAGGAACATGAGGCAACTAACAGTGTTTCAATGATGCTAAAAAACATTCGCATTGGTTATAAAAGCTGAAAAATATTTTAACAATCTTGGAAAATCATGACAACAATTTAAAAACATGGACAAGCTTCATTGGAAAAGACAATCAGTTGCGTAGTTAGTATTGTGTTGGGGTTCAAAACTGGACTTTGACTCGGCCACTCTACAACCTTGACATTTTTTGTTCAGCTATACAGAGTTGGATTCGCTCTTATGCTTCTACAGTAATTGTTGTCCTGCTGCTTGTGATGCATTGGTGCCAAACCCAGGATAGTTCTCTGTCTTACACCCATAGCCTCCAGAGTAAGCTCCCTGTGACCCTGAATAGAATAAACATTTACAGAAAATGGATGCATGGATTGTTGTCCTGCTGCATAACCCAATTCTGCTTGAGTGTCAGATCATGGACTTATGATGAACATAAGTCCTTCTGTATTTTCTGGTAGACCATTGAATTCATGTGTCCTTCAATTCTATCAAGTCTCCAAGGCCCTGAATCAGAAAAGCATCCCCATACCATCACACTACCATCCACCATGTTTGACTTTGGGCAAGATCTTTTTCATGTGGAAAGCTGTGTTAGCTTTGCATAAGATGCAGCAGGACCCGTGTCTTCCAAATAGTTCCACTTTTGATTCATCAGTCCACAGAATATTCTCCCATAATAACTGACTTGACAGAGGCTTGCAGTTCCTTCGTTGTTCATCTGGGGTCAGCTGTGACTTCTCTGATGAATTTTGTGTGTGTTCTTGGAGTAATTCCATTAGGCCGGGCACTCCTGGGCAGATGTCATCCTGTTCCAAGAATTTTTCCATTTGGAGAAGGTGGCCGTCATAGTGTGGTTCTCTGGAGTCAAAGGGTTTTGGATAGTACTCTGTACCCCTTTCTAAACTGATGTATTTCAATAACGTTCTTTCTGAGGTCTTCGGGATTGGTGTGCTGCTTCCTAAGACCCCTAACCATTGGTGGAATGGTTATATTTATGTGATGTGTGATTCAACAGGGCTGGCAGCAGTCAAGCTTGGGTGTGTCTAGTTTAATTTAACCCATTGCCATGTAGATTTGGTTCACTGGTTGATTGATTAACATTTTTTTGTCACACAGTGACATGGGTGTTGGTGATTTTGTTTTCCTTCAATGAATCAAATAATAATTTAAAAACTCAGTGTTGTGTTTATCCAGTATGTAATGGAATCCCGTTTCAGACACATAAAATAAAAAATACTAAGTCAGAATTTTGAGTTCTTAAGTCATGATTATGAGATAGTAAGTCATAATTTTAAGATTTAATTCAAAATTATGAGTTATCTATCCATCCATACATCTTCTGTAACTGCTTGTTTTATTCAAGGTTGTGAAGGGTCCAGAGCCTGTCCTGGAGGCTAGGGGTGCAAGGCAGGGAACAACACACACACACACACCTTTCACTCACACTCCAGTTAAGCTCAACATGTTTTTGGACTGTGAGCTTCCATAGAAATTGGCTTCCATAGCTTTTACACAGCGAGCATGGGCATGAAATATAATTGGTCTAGGTTATCTCATAATTCTAAGGTAGTATCTCATAATTTTGACTTAACATCTCATAATTAAAACAATATAAACATATTGTCTTTATGAAGATATAACAAACAATATGTAGGTATGCACAGTATATTGGTTAACATATTGATATTGGAAATTTGTAAAATATATGTTAAAAATAAAGATATTGTCATCTGTCTGATGTGTCAGTCTTAGCCAATACTGCTGGCAGATATTTGAACTTTATCAATATTCAAAGTCTGCTGTACCAGAGCTAAAGACACAAAACAAAAGACACAATGAAATGGCGGCGATAATGACTTTGGCCAATCAGCCATTTTCCATTGTGGAGGACAAGGGATTTTGACGGCCCATTCATCAGATCTAAAAGAACCAGCCCTAGACATGTTTATAATAAATGATTACATCTAGCCCATAGATCAGCCTTTCATTTTTCATAGGAGACATTCTGCTAGTCTGCACCAGCAAAGTCGGCATGTTTAACTTACAGCATATTCAAAACACAGCAGCTAGAACTGTCACCACGAGCAGGAAGTTTGAACACATAACCCCTGCTCATATTTCTCTGCGCTGGCTTCCTGTTAGGTTCAGGACTGACTTCAAAGATTTTCTACTTACATTTAAGGAGCACAAAGGTCAAGTACCAGCCTAGGTAACAGAAATTATCCATGTTTGCATGCAGTGCAATAATGCGTTATTCAATAACGCATTACTCAATAACGTGTTACTCAGTAATGTGTTACAGTAATATTAGTACTTTCCCCTATAACTAGTAGTGTAAGGGATAACAATATCCAAAACACTAATAATATTACAGTTACTAATTCAACTAATACTGCACTACCAGAAAACATTTTTTTTGTCGTACATAAACTTTTGTTTATTATGACATGCAGACATGGCAGATCAGGACAGTGCTACATTCGTACCGGCAGCAAAATGGTTTTAACCTCAAAAAGTACAACGTCAAATTCATTGAAGCATCTGAGACGGCGGCACAGCAGCAATATGAAACTTGGCTCCCTGACTGGGTACTTGAGGTACCAAAACAGGAAGCTGGACACAATATCAGCCTAAATGCGATGCAATGTTCAGTGGTTTGTAAATGTTTGATAAAACATCTAATGTGAGAAATCTTTACTTAAAAAGTGGGGAGAGACTAGTACTTTATATAATTATAATTTTTCAAACAGGCTTCAATGTTTGTGATTATACAGTTTGATTTTTGACTCCTTCTGTACAACGTTAATTGTTCCAATAAAGTGGATTCATTTTTAAAAGAAACTAGTTATATGATCTTGTCATGGGGGGGGGGGTTGGGCATCGATAGTAATATACAAATACAACAAGTAATGTAACTTGCTCAACAGTGTGTATAAGTTTCACTGAACACTCAGATCATATAAAGCAGGTTGACTTGTCATTCCTCATGTAAATGAAGTAACAGTTGGTGCTACAGCCTTCCACTTCTGGGCCCCTGTGTTGTGGAACGGTCTGCAGGCTCATGCTTGAGATGTTGTATCAGACTCAGTTTTTAAATGTCTACTGAAGACCTATTACTTTAGTCTTGTTTGCCCACACCTTAACCCATATCATGCTGTGACTATGGCTGCTGGTTCTGCTGTACATGCCCTTTTGGTCTACTGTGTTTGTGCATCAATGTTTTTATATTTGTCTCCATCTGAGCTGCAGCAGTGGTTCAGTCCAATGAAACTGTGACATTGTGGGTGTGGCTTACAAACTGTGACATGGTGGGTGTGGCCTACAATCTGCCCGCTTACCCAGACCTGATCAGGGAACTGACCCATGGGTGAACTCAGAGACGCCGACCATATTAAAACAGGCTCATTTTCACTGCTTTTAGCAGCCAGTCAACCCTGGCCCGCCAGAGGTTTTTTTTCTCCATAGTAGGGAGTTTTTGGTTCCTCTCCACCGTTATCGTGTGGGTTTTCTTTCAGGCACTATAAAAATGGATTGCCATAAACCCTGATCAAGTGCCTTTAGGCAACTCTGTTGTGAATTTTAAGTTGATAAATTAATCTGAAATTGAATTGGAGTTCACATTTTGTGAAAATTAAAGAATGCTTTAAGCTCACAATGGCAAAATGCATTTGGCCTGCTATATTGTGGGAGCCACTAACCTTAATGATTGCATTACAAGATCATATAACAGCCATATAACCTTATGGTGCAAACACCACAATTACATTTTACAGAAGGGTTTTGTCCAGATTTGTGGGTTGGGACTCCGGTTCAAATCTTGCGGTTGGCAGAGTGATCCCACCATTGAGCCCTTTTGCTCCAGGGACTGGCTGACCTTACTGTCTCCTCTATGCCAGTTCCATGAGGTGGTTTCCTGGGATGCTGTTCCAGCTGTCCTGAAGGGGTTCCAACATATGCTAAGCACTCATTAGCCATTTACCCTTCACTCTCTGGTCAAACTCCTCCAAAACTATTTCTATCATATTTAGGCCAGGTGACCAGGTTATATGTGATGTGATACTATCACATTCCTTTGTAGGCAGCTTGGCGTATCCAAACTTTTCACTGGTACTGTACACACTGTCAATGGACATATGGCTACATAGTAAAATAACTGGTTTGAACCACTTTCCCCCAGCCAGCTTACACCCCATCCCCTCACATACACACACACACACACACACACAGATTTACGAAATTTACCAAAATGGTCATGGGACTGAATGATAAGAAGTCAACTAGGCATAAGTGCTTCTGATTAATTCCGATGTACAATATTGATGTAAGAGTTACTCAACAAATTCTAACAAAGCAAGATTCTAATAAGTACAACATAACATTCAGGGTATCTAAAGGAGCATTAGGCTAATAGAGGAATTCATGGAACAGACAGAGACTTCAGAGATTTCTTGAATATGGGGAGGAAGTCTGATGACCAGATGTAAATCGGCAACTCATTTTCCCATCAGGGAAGCACACAGAACCTCCTGGACTAACACTTTTCTTGTGGTGGATGGAGCTCCAAACAGTGCTGGTTGGCTAGCCAAAAGGCGTGAGATGGGATTGGTTTTGAAGAGATGGGCACATTTCCACTGAGGGGCCTGTAAGCCAGTAGCAAAGACTTGAACTTGACGCATACGCCAATAGGGAGTCAGGGAAAAGATACAAGCAGGGGTGTGAAGTGAATGTTCAGATTATGTGAATTTCAGATCTGCTGTTTTTCAGTCATCTACAGTGGTCTGATACATAAGCTAGTAGACCTGCTAGTAGAGAGTTGAAGTAGTTTAGTCGAGAGGTAACATATACCTGGGCTTTAAGATTAGTTTCATATTCAGCCTGATATTCTTGAGGTTATACAGGGTAAACCTACAAGATCAAGAGAGGACAGTTATGCGGTCAGCAAAGGATAGTTAATCTATCATTACCCCCGGGATTCTGGCAGCCCTTGATGGAGGATAAAGTGAAATACTTTTCATGACCTTCCCAGTGACTTGATATGAACATCGGTTGACTTAAGGATGTTCAGGAGCACAATCTGAGAGGATTTTCAAGATTTTGTCTCTTAAAAAGTTAAGGCATGTCTTGAGGAATGGTCCTCCCATTACATGCAATTCAGAACCTGTATAACATGACTCCAAAGCGAATGAGGTCATTCTGATGGTAAAAGGTGCCCCGGCGCCATTTAGAACCTTAATGTTCATTTGTTCTAAGGTGTTTGTATTATTTTGTCTGTCACCTAGATAGATATTTTAATGTTAAGCAGGAATACAAAATGACTTATTTACTAAAAACAAAGCAGCAAATCACAGCTAATTACAACTGTCACATTATAATCCCCTATAAATGAGTCTTTCTAAATTGCCTTCATGTGTGTTCATTTGATAGGAAAACATCTCTTGAAAAACCAGACAGGCAGTCTAAAAGTGAATCCAAAATCCATTCTCATGTCTATTATGAACCAATACAACAGTAATACACACCAGTATTAGTAACATCACTATATACCTAATAAATATTGCTAAAACATGTTTTTCCGTCCAATCGTCTTCTAACGATCTATCCTGGTCAGGGTTGCAGAGTGGCCTGGAGTCTATATTAAGCAGCATTAAGGTACCTTATGGATAGCATTCAAATCAATATTAATATATATTGTTAAACAAAATGTAAAACACATTTTCATAGGAGTCTAACAACTTTCAAAAAGGAATTCAAGTTTTAACTAAGAAACAAATGTGACTTTTCATTGCAAAGTTTTCTTCTTTTAAAGAAGAAATTATGAACTTCGGTCAATACAACAGTTGCGCGTGTTTTTAGTGTCGTCACCTGATAACTATGCATCGCAACTCTGCCTGTTAATGACTATCACGTTACGACATGTAGTTACGTATTACATTCTGTCATATAAACATGGCGAGCTCTTAACGTTTTCCGGGAAAAATGCAGCGCCGACTATCCTAATACACTGTTGCAATTTGAATTGTATTAAATGATCAGTCGTGATCTTTCTTATTAAGTCTCTTTCTCAGTGCACTGCAGTCTGAGGATAACTGTGGAGGGTTATAATCTAATTTTATTACAAGGATGTCCACTTCGTTATAATTAGAATCTTCAACTGAAGCACATTGGTTTTGTAAGTAGACTATGGTATAATAAATAATAATACGCTTATAATAAAAGAAGACGGTTCACGTTGACGTCGGTTAATCCTCCCTATTACCTGAGGCGCAGTTCGTCTACTGAGATTTGTCATGTATGTGAAAATGTCTTAATAAATCTATCACTCCCACTTTGCTTAATAGAATCTAATAACAACAGGTTGAAATGTTTGAATACATATATAATATAGTATAAATCCCGCACATGTGTTCTTTGAAATAGACTGACCGTGATTTTGATCAACTGATCGAAAGGTATTATCCGTTTCTTAACATGCTGTTATTCTACATAAATGGTTTTCAAATCAGCGCTTTATTGCAATAATAATAATACTCATCTTCTACAAAATAAATTGCCATTTATGAAAGAATTCTGTTATTAATACCGAGTAGAAAAAAGCAATGCTACTTCATTCTTTCATCTATTATGTATGCCTTTACTTTTACTTCAGAGAATGAATTTTAATTTAAAACATGCCTGTGCGGTTCATGATGAGTATTAATCGACTGGCCAGCCCTTATAGAGGGAAGAGTGAGAATATGACATCGAGATTATAATCAAATTTTAAATATGTGAGGATGGTGTGACACCATCGAGTCACTGACACTATTAGAAATATGACTGCGTTTATTTCGCAGATCTTAACCTATAACACGGGGCAGTTGTTAAAATATAACATCCTCATTCTATTATTGGTGCACCTATCTTAAAATTAGTTATTAAGTGGTATGTTTTTGTTATCTAGAGCTTTTAATTTTTCTGTCGACTTACTATCAACAATACTGCACTTAACGCGTTTCTGAGCTTGCAGCACCCAGAAGTGAACAGCAGGCGACCCGGAAGGTCTGAACTCCGATTGAAGGCAGGCAGAAAGAACATCTCAACCTTTTATAATATTCATTTCCAAGAGGAGAAATCTGCTGCGGAGTTGCCAGGTCGGTATGCAGATACGTTATTTACCCTCTATATGGCAAGTTCTGCGTGGATGGGGGATTGTATTGCATTTTCAGGCAAGTTCTTTCGGTCCTTTTAGTCGCCAAAAAGTTGGAAATTGCAAAAATTACACATGCAAGCGCATGTTTGCAAAAGGCACGGTTGATGTGCATTTATGAGATTATTGACAACGTGTGCTGCTTGTAATACAAACATAAAAGATTCTGCGATGGCCTCCTCATGAAATCAAAGCGCAAATAACCGATCTCCTTTTGAATGCAGTTTATTTTTTGCAAGGCATGATTGTTGTAGGAAGTGTCTTTTTTTTTTTTTTTTAAACCGGGCTATTCAAACCCGTATTTCTCCGTAAACAATCATTGATGCACTTAATGCAAATAACCTGGTGGCACGTAGACATGTTTATATTTAGTATGACTAGTGTCGTTTTATAAAGGCAATTTTTAAATTTTTTGATCTGCAGAATATGGCGTCCTATCCCTATAAAATAAGACGGGCTGCCATTTTTGTTTTTCTTTTGTCTGAAAATTTTAATAAAACTGTCTGAGAATGCGGTATAGGTGCTGGAGGCGATTCGAGTTTTCTTTGTCAGGGCAATCGTTGCATTTCTACGCTTTATACAAATAGTGTCTTAATGTAAAACGAAGAAGGGAACTTATAGTTAGCCTAGCTAGGTAAAATAAAAGTTTGATAACTTTTATTGTAGTTGTATTGTGCATGCGTTTAACCGTTAGACAAATTAAACGCAAATTTTTATTTAAATATGTTTTCAAGTGTTAAGCATTAAGTCCCTTATTGTATATTGTTTCAGCCGATTAATGAAACGTATAACTAGTTAATGTAACGTTGGCTTTAGTTAAATAGTTTCGTATTTTATAAATATTGACGTTAATATTCAACGCTGTCTGTTAAAGATGATAAATTGTCTTGCCTAATTTTTGACCATATTGAAACCTTTTACTGAATTCCGTAATTAATATGGTATAAATGTTTGAAAAATGAGACAACAATACCTGATAGTCATTAAACGTACAGGCTGTTATTATACTGTCTCGAATTAGTTTCACTAAAGAAAGTGAGGGAATAATATTTATGCTTATGTCCCAGGTTTAAGATTATTATAAAACGGTTACTTTAAATAATTTTAAGCAGCCAAAATTTAGCGTTTTTAGTCAAATGAAATAATGTTGAGACCTGTACCGAAGTCTAACAAAGCATGTATGTATTTTTAAAATTCAACTAATTTTGTGGCATATTAAGTGGGATATCACGTTTATTTATTCTCTATATTCTTATTTAGTATCTGTTATGAATAACTGCTGCATGAACTATGTTCATATTTAATACAACTGTAATACAATCTCAAAAATCTTTTGATTTTTAACCAATGTTACTTTAATGTATGCAGTAACACATGTATAATTAATAAATCAATAAAATTTGTAAGTACATTAAATGCAAAGACTTTTAACTTTAGAGTCAAGTACTTTGTTTTAATTCCATTAACAATACAGGTGTCAGTGACATGTTGGAAAGTTTCCTTTCTTCTTTCTCTGAAATTATTGTTGCACACGGGTCTTTAGTTCCGACATCATTTAAACTTGTTTTTAACACAAATATAAGTGATTTTGCCTCTGTAATTACACATTTTGACCTCCAAATTAAGTTTTTTTTTAAGCAGTTCAACCTAATTCCCAAAAAATAGCCTAGTTACAGTCTGCCACAGATCTAACAAATGGAGTTTTACGTCCTATTCATGTGCCCATATTGAGTCTTCCCAGTCATTGTTTTTAGTTTTTCTTCATTCATTGTAAGTATATTTTTAGATTTAAATCATTTGTAATATCTCAGTGATTGTTTCTTCAAGGTATTCCTCCTGCATTATTCATTGGAACGTGAAGTAAATGAATTGGTTAATTAAATCTTCCTCATTCATTGACTGCGTCTCAGGGCAGTTCCCTTAGGTTTGTCTTTCTCTGCAGAGGAGACTGGTATAATCTTGCATTCTATTAGTGGAGTATATTACTTTGCTTGATTTTTGTATTTATTTTTTTTACCCTCAGTTGGACAGATGTCTAGATACCTGTTCAATTTTGACAAATTTACCTTTTAATTTACTCAGCAGTTTGATGTACAATTGAGAAATCTGGGTCAGAGACTCCCTGGAGCATTTGGGGTGGGGGGGGGGGGGGGGGGTAGGGTGTTAAGGACCTTGTTTAGGGGCCTAACAGTAATATCAATCTGCCAGCCCTGGGATTTGAACCAGCGACCTTCTGATCTTGGGCACATGTCCTAACCCGCTGAAATGACATGACATGACATTATATAAGATAGAGGTGTCAGTCTAAATTATGGATGTATACATAACACAGTGGTTATGTATATGTCCAAATTAAGAGTTTTTTTCCCCCATCCTCCTTGTGTAGCAATGTTGTTGGTATTTATTTTCAAATGTTGTAAGGGTTTTAATCAGTGTTCCGCATCTGCTGTATACTGCAGTATTTTACAGAAGATATGCAGTAAAATATCAACTCAGAAGCTGCTGATTACTAAACTGAATAGAGAACGCGTTCTTGAATAGAACGTACTTGCTGTTTTGGAAAGCAGTCGGCGGGAAACATCCAGGGGTAGGTTGAGTATGTTGGGACGGGTAACCTATTTCAGTGGATCACTGCAGTGTTTTAGGGTTGCCTTTCCGTTAGCAACCCTGAAGTGCCTTTGCATCCTACATTAAAAATATCTTCGCTAAAGCGATTAAGGAATTGGGTGGACAAACACCAGCACTCTGTAGCCCTTTATGAACTCGGATTCCCATCTACTGGATTTCCCCAGGAGAGGCAAAGAGGTGGGGAGTGTTTGGCCCCAGCCAGCTCCCAGTATGCCTCTTGGTTAAAACACTTCTCTAGTACACATCCTCTCTGCTACAGCTAGGTAGCGGTTCAGCCGGAGCAGATGCTGCCACGCCCAATGTGCAGTTGTCCTAGTATCAACCAGTGAATCCTCGCTATTCGCCTTATAAAGGAGGCTACTTAGCCAGTCTTTTGAACATGATTGGGGTTTCCTGTGGCCTGCTCCCCCCCCCAACTGGCACTACAACCCCTTCTCCCCATCCCCTCCCCCTGCTAGAGAGAATTTGGAAAGAAAAACAAAGAACGGTCTCCACTGGAGTCTCTCCTCCAAAGCCTGCTGTTACCAGCTGCGTACAGTGAAGTCTGTCATGCATTGTCCAACATCTGCCCCAGTGCCCCAGTTGTACTGCTAGTATAACACAATCTTCAACTTATGTAAATATTTTTGGTCCGTTCAGCTAGGATCCCAATTGTTTTAACTGGCCATGTATGAAAAAACGTGTAAAACTGTCCTTTGAGTAATTATGCAGTTTTTTCCCCCGCTTTTCAAAAATGTTGTTATTCACATTTATGTGAAGGAAAAAATGGAAAGCTTTTATGTTTTAAAGAGACCACCAGTCATTTAATGGCCATTTTCGGCTTAGTGCTGTTTGAGGAAAAAGTGAAGGGGAGACAATGTTCTGCGAGGCAAAATGTTTGTGTGTTTTCATCTCAGAAATTAGGATTCTTATGAAGCAAAAGCTTCATAAGGGGTAGGGAAGGGGGGGAATCTATTTATGTATGTATTTTATTTATTTATTGTGAAACGGCTGTGGATGGGTTAGTTTCTGAGCATTTCTGAAATAATACTGAGCAGGAAGAAGCATAATCATGGCCTTTGGAGACCTCGCAGCTCGAGATCTGTCTTTGAAGGATCCAGAGTTGAGCGAAGGGGATTCTGGCAGCACCGTTCATGCTGCCTCTGCGCAGGGGTCCCCAGGGCTGTTCCACATGCATGTGCCCTACACTAACTTGAATATCTAGCAAGAGTGTGACTGCATCTAATTAGAGTACTCTTAAGGCTGATTTACACTTCTGCGTAGAATCTACACCGCAGGTAGCTGCGCAGTTGCAGACCCGACGTCATAGCCTGCGGCGTTACTTGACTGGCTTCTCCCCAGAAAAGTAACTGCAGGCATCAAGCTACAACATAGGTTACGGTGTAGGGTACGTGGCTACCTGTGGCGTGGATTCTGTTCAGAAGTAAAAATCAGCCTTTAAGTCTATGTCAGTGTTTACGCGGTCCACATTTTTGATCCCTGTCAGGCAGTCCATGTTTTTGCTCCCTGCCAGCTCCCTGTAAAAATGTGGACCGTCTGGGGGTCCTGAGGCCCAGGTTGGGAAATACTGGTCTGTGTGATGCAAAAGACCTGGTCATGCGCGAAATGTTTGTTTGTTTTCTTGCTTACTTTGAAATAAAGGTAAGGTTGGGGGAATAACTACGGAATAACAAAGGTTGACCAAATAGCTATTTATAATATTTCTTTTGTTTTTGGTTGAAATGTGGGGAAGAATTAGTGTAGGAATGTTCAGGCATGACTGTTGATATGCACACAGATGCATGTCCCTCTTCTTGTCTGAAAAATTCTTGTCTCCTATGTCCCAGGATGGCGGAGCCTCGATTTAATAACCCCTATTTCTGGCCGCCACCTCCCTCTATGCCTGGCCAGGTGAGAATGTCCGTCTCCTGCAGCATGCTGGGAAATTTTTAAAAGCTTTTCATATTATTGCAGATATTGTGATGGTGCAGTGGTCTGTTGATTCTTTCTTTCCATATTATGTTTGAGCCCCAAAGATACTTTTGCAGTACGGGATGCTTGCAGGGGGGAGGGGGGGGGTCAACCTCAATAGGGCTAAGTAGTCGTCATGCGCTGAATCGGCTGGACTCTTGGACACCGAACCCCAGACATCAGTGACATTTGGATTAATGTAACACCTTGCATTGCAGAGGATAGGCGAGGCACACAAGGAGTGATGTGTGTCACCAAGTCAAAGTAATGTGCATTTAGATGTGACCGTAATTGCAATAAGGATTTTATTGGAAATACCTTAAAATATTTTTCGTAAGTTTTAGACACCTTTAAAAAATAGTTTATTTGAAATTATATTTTTTATGTTAAGTCTGTGCATGTTCCAAATACTGTGTCATTTTATAATTTTATTGTTTTATTTTTAAATGTTAATAATAGCCACCTTTAGCCATACCGTGGTCGTAATTTTCATCTGACTGCTGTGGGATTATGTTGGGATGTTGTTAATGGGCGTTTGTTGTTTTTCTGAGTTAAGGCTTTATAACTGGTCTGTCAGATCAATAATAAATCACCACATTCAGTCCCAACCAGGGGCCTGTATGGATGTTGCATGTGCTTTTGAATAGGCCAGGGTGCTTTTTCGCCACACCATGTACCGTACTTTTGATACTGAACTTTCCCTTTTCTACTGACTTCTGGTTGAGAATCAGTACCAAAGCTTCCAGTACCTAAAATGGCAAACCAGCTGGGGTACTGATTTGGTATTTTGTGGTGGTGATGTGATGTCATTCAGTGCCGGTACCAATTCCAGTGCCAGTGGAAAACCAACACTTTGCAGTACCATACTTTTGGGTGGCTGGTGCAGTGGGAAAGCGACACAGTGGTGTGAGCTTATATATGTAAAATGCACTGCATATGAACCGGCTTTCTGTGATGAAATGATTTTATTTAGGTGCTCTCGTTGCTGTGCATATTCATCTCTACTTTATTTTTCTGCTGTTTGTTGACCTGCAGCTGGATAACATTGTGCTGATCAATAAGATAAAAGAGCAGCTCATGGCTGAGAAAATCAGGCCCCCACACCTGCCCCCCACTTCGGTTCCTTCCCAGGAGCCTTTGCTGGTCCCAGGTTCGCCATCGGAGGGCGGCCAGCACGCAATGTCAGCCCCCAAGCTACAGCAAGGCTCATCGCTCCATTCCCACAGCCAGTCGCAGCCTGACATCGCCTTGCACGCCCGTCCCGCCTCCAGCACAGTGACGGGTATAAGATGGAGTTGTGTCACTTTGTCACATAATGATATGACTACTGTCTTGTAGGATTTCCTTGTGGTTTTAACATCTGAGTATTTTATATTGTAGGGGGTACTTACAAGGATTTCACTGCTGAAATGCTCATTCTGCCACAATATCTTTTGCCAGGTACTCTTAAGTGTCCGTTTCACGTAAATTTCCCATCTTTCTGTCATAGGCCTTATTCTTGGTGATGTAAATTTGAACCTGGACGACAAGTCAGCTGTGAAAGCCAAAGGTCTGAGAGAGGATTGGCATCTGCGTCAGATTGTAGACCAATCCGCTAGAATCAATCATCTGTCAGGTAACCTCTAGAGTTTTTACTTTAAAAAAAAAATGCTGAAAATGCTATGATTCTTTATTCAGCTTCATCACTGTTTGCCAAGCCCCCAGGTTGTTGTTGGGGATGTACTGTGTTTCAGCTTAATCCCCAGGACTTCTGCATCCAACTGTGAAGCAAATGTCTTTCTAAGATATACACAACAAATAAGTGTACTGGAAATAATATTCCTGCCTGTACATCTTTTTAAATAGTTCACGGCAGTCAGAGAGGTATTTCTGCAGGAAAAAAAACATGCAATGCAATAAACATGGTTTCTCGGCCTTCCAAACCATACTGTCCGGCAATTCATCATTTTGTCATGTCGGTGTCTGGGGGGGCAGCAGATTTCACTGAGCAGTCCCCTCGTAGGGTGGGGTTATACAGCAAATTGTTTTATCACAATGATTTTTTTTCATATCAGTCAATATCGATCGTTATCATGGTATTATTCAGGTCATTATTTCTTTAGTTCAAATCTCCATTTTTGCTCGAAAATGTCTTAGAATTGCATGGGTGCAGATTGAATAGACTGGAAACTGCAATCTAATTTTATAATTTAATTTTAATTTGATAAGTCATACAATTTTTTTGTTGCACCTTGTGACACTATAAGTTACTGATAGTATGATTTGCTTCTGGGTATTTTTCTGTCTCGCTGCTCATTCCAGGGAATGGATTTGACATTATTCGTAGAGTTATCCATCGATACCATGGTTTCATTCTGTATGTTCTACTGGAGGGCAATGCTTCAGGTGGTGAAATAAGTTTGCAGTATTTCCAGTTTAGTTTTAGCAGAGTTTACAAAACAGTCTTGCTACAATGTGTGATATCACACCGCAAATCTGTTCTAACATGGTTGATATATTAGTACCTAAGTCTAATATAACATGGAATCGCAGTGAAAAGCAGAGCACGATATGGTCCTTTTGCGAAACACTACTTGCACGCAGAAACAGCTATAAAGATATTGATAGTTTTGTCTGATTCGTGAACAAATCATTTTGAACCGGTTCTTTTTAGTGAATAGTCAAACTGGTTTTCAAGTCCCTAAGAATCAAACTTTTTGTACATCCATGCATTGCACAGGTTACAATCTTATATTCTAAAAATCAGAAAATATTTGGCAAATTATCATATAAAAACACAGTGTTTCCACAACTAAATGACTTCTGTTGTGATCTGGCGCTATATAGAGAATAAAATTAAATTAATGGGAGGTGCCGTGGAGGGGGTCGGGGTACCCCCCTAATATAATGGTAATCCGTCGTGTTTGTACCGCGTGCACGCCCGGCCGCGTGGCGCCCTTTCGTATATCGTAATCCGTCGTGTTTGTACCGTGTGCACGCCCGGCCACATGGTGCCTCTTCATATACCATAATCCGTCGTGTTTGTACCGCGTGCACGCCCGGCTGCAAGGCGCCTCTTCATATACCATAATCCGTCGTGTTTGTG
>JAODUD010000107.1:3305878-3320675 GCA_026784285.1 Stomatorhinus walkeri
AACCGTCAAAGTGACCTTCGCCCGGCAGTAACCGTCAAAGTGACCTTCGCCCGGCAGTAACCGTCAAAGTGACCTTCGCCCGGCAGTAACCGTCAAAGTGACCTTCACCCGGAAGTCACCTTAAATAAAAGAACTTTATCTGAACTGCTCAGTAGGAAGTCATCTGTAGGACAATAGGGATGCTCTATAAATCTTTAAGCTTCACAAGTTACAGTACTACTACAGAGAAATGCAGCCTGGGGCGGTGTTTCTGAGATGGCGCGTTATAAGCGGGAGATGGTAAGCCTTAGGTGACACTTGCCTTGTCGCCATCTTGGCTGGACAGAGGCTGGGTTCCCACGGCCGCCTCCTCGCCCGCAGGCTTCTGCGTGGACGTGGGCAGAGGCCTACTACTGGCGGGAGTGGCAACCGCCGCGCGGTACGACATGTTCCTGCGGTTCCTGCGGAAGCCGCCGCCCTCACCGTCGCTGTCGCAGTCCTCCCAGGACACCTGGGGCAGCGTGGGGGCCGGTTGGTCCTCCCGTACCACGGGCAGGGTGACCACGGTGGTATGATGTCGGGGCTTCGGTCGGCTGGTCACCGCCAGGTTCTTCGGGATGAGCTGCCGCTTGGCCATCTTCCAGGCGGCCGGGCTCTGAGTGCTGAGCAGCGCCGACACCTGTGGCTCATTCGGCCCATCTGCCATGGCTTCCCCTCCTGCTGCTCCAAATCCAATTGCCCCTTGAGTAAGAGAGGTGCCTGATCACCCGTGGGGCCGTCCGGAAGCCTTTGAGACACACCACGCCGATTTTCTTCCTCTTTTCATGCAAATGTCTTCCACAAGCCTTGTGCAAACCAGAGACCCCCAGATATGGTTCAAAAACGTGGATCGCTGTCATGGAAAACACAGATGTAGCCATAATCAATATTTTCACCCCACATTTTCAGTTTAAAGCTGTTAACTGCCCATATCCATTAGATCTTTCCTTGTCTTATGAAGCAGTGACACCTCTGATTTGTTTGACACTAACTAGTGAAAAATGACATTTAGCTACTTATCCTCTGACGCACAGGATGAGTATTCTTATACACACTCACAGGTTTGTAGATTATGTCTTTGTGGGGACTCGCCACTCATTTCTATGTGTAAAAACGCCAATCCCAACATGACGACCTTAACCCCTACCCAGCGCTAACCTTAACCATAAGTAACCACACAAATACAATACGAGACTTATAACAGGTTTTTATCATATTGTGGCAACATTTATATAATATATACATACATACGTCATGGCCAATTCATCAAGCCGCGCGTCCTTCAACTTCTGACGAAACAAACATACGTGCAGTCCGATCACCCTCAAATCATACACACAGCACATAGGTATATAAGCGCTTTAAATCTACGTTTACGGAGTCATTGATAACTCACCAGTTCCTCAAACAATACACCGTAACACCGCCTCTACTAAAATTCCCTAGAGAACTTCCAGATTGTTGCGACACACGCAGTTTTAACATAGATTTCTTTTTTCCGCCTATTAAACTGCTCCGCAAGTATTAGGAGCCATATCCGCTGAGGGTACTGAATCTCCCCCGAATTCCAGCGCAGAGCTGCGCTTCATTATGACTCGTTGGGGTCGCGGACTCTCCGGCGCAGCAGAAAACAAGCGAGAAAACAGGAAGAACTCACGGCAGTGACACAACGCAGCCATTCTGCAAATACAAGCAGTCACCTGCCCAGATACATGTAATGTTACCTGTGCAACAAATCAACTGCTGCTATATAAGTATGTAGCAAAATAAATCACGACCAGAGTAAAAGTGCTACACGGCCACCTTAGTTATGCCACAAAGATGGTATGGCGCTATACCGAACGACAATCGAATATCGATCCACTTTTACATATTATTCTGCAGAACTTCTAAACATTTGTCGCATTCCTCGCTGTATATTCAGCAACATAAGCATTGACTGGAAGCTGCAGAGCCGCACGGACGCCTTGCTCGATTTTTCGACAGCCCTGCGTTTGTAATGAGAAATTCGCTTAATTTGTACGTCGCTTTGGGAAAAAATGTCAGCTAAATAAATAGAAATAAACAGGACATCCGTTAAAATCGTGATCACCTGACTAGTTACGTCTTTAATATAAAATCCATGTCCCTTTTTTATTGAAACGTACCTGCACCACAGAAACACCGCGGACCGACGCGTACTGTTCCGGAGGGCCGCCGGAGCCGCTGCGCTCTCCCCTCTTCCGCCCAGTCCCACCCTGTCCCAGCAGATCCAGGTGCCGGTAACGCACTTCCTACCTGTCAGTGTATTGCTCAGTCCGCCACCTCACCTTAGGTGTGACCTCCATTCCGTTTCCTTAAGCACGTCCTACGGCAACGATTTGAATAACCGAATACCTGGCCCACGTTTATGGCAGGCCGTTTTAACATTTAATCGCTAGACTGGATATGTATTGCAGATATCTCTAATTAAATTCTTCCTAGTCTAAAAGAGCATTTCAGATATCCACAATGGCATCCTTCCTATCCACAACTGTCGTTTCAGATATCCACATCGTCATTAATCCTAGGAGAAATCACGTCACTTTGGCATTCATGTCTATTGGGCTTTTAATTTCAGATATCCACAATTATATTTCAGATATCTGCAACTGAATTCTTACTAGGAAAAACTTCCATTTCAGATATCTACAATTCAATTGTTACTAGTCATAATTTAAATTTCAGATATCCGAAAGATATCACCATTTTAGATCTCCATAATGTAATTTAGAGTATCTGAAATGCTCTTTTTGACTAGTAAGAATACAGTTTTGACTAGGAGAGAATATATTGTCCATCCATCCATTATCTTCCGTTTGATCCGTGGGGGCAGCAGACTTCCCTCTCCCTGGCCACTTCATCCAGTTCCTCTGGGGGAATCCCAAAGCATTCCCAGGCCACCCAAGAGACATAGCCTCTCCAGCGTGTCCTGGGTCTTTCCCAGGGCCTCCTCCCAGTGGGACATGCCCGGAACACCTCACCAGGGAGGTGTCCAGGAGGCATCTTAATCAGATGCCTGAGCCACCTCATCTGGCTCCTCTCAATGCGGAGGAGCAGCGGCTCTACTCTGAGTCCCTCCCGAATAACCAAGCTCCTCAACCTATCTCTAAGGGAGAGCCCAGCCACCCTGTGGAGGAAACTCATTTCGGCCACTTGCACTCGCAATCTCGTTCTTTCGGTCACTAGCCACAGCTCATAACCATAGGTGAGGGTAGGAACATAGATTGACTGGTAAATCGAGAGCTTTCCCTTTTGGTGCTGATTTTCATCCCAGCCGCTTCACACTCAGCTGCGAACTGTCCAAGGGAGAGCCGAAGGTCATAGTCCGATAAGGCCAACAGAACCACATCATCTGCAAAAAGCAGAGACCTAATCCTGAGGTCACCAAACTGGACACCCTCAATGCCCTGGCTGAGCCTAGAAATTCTGTCCATAAAAACTATGAACAGAATCTGTGACAAAGAGCAGTCCTGGCGGAGTCCAACCCTAACCGTAAACGAGTCTGACTTATTGCCAAGCTCTGGCACCGGTCATACAGGGACTGAACAGCCTTTAGAAGAAAGCCCGGCACCCCATACTCCCAGAGCACCCCCCACAGGACTCCTTGAGGGACATGGTCGAATGCCTTCTCCAAGTCCACAAAACACATGTAGACTGGTTGGGCAAACTCCCATGAACCCTCCAGAACCCTGCGGAGAGTATAGACATGTTCCTCAGCCAGGGCGAAAACCACACTGTTCCTCCTGAACCCGAGGTTTGACAATCCGGCAGACCCTCCTCTCCAGAACCCCCGAATAGACCTTACCAGGGAGGTTGAGGAGTGTGATCCCCCTATAGTTGGAGCAGAACCTCTAGTCCCCCTTCTTAAAGACCACCACCCCAGTCTGCCAGTCCAGAGGCACTGCCCCTGATGTCCACACGATGCTGCAGATGCGTGTCAACCAGGACAGCCCCACAGTATCCAGAGCCTTAAGGAACTCTGGGCGGATCTCATCCACCCCCGGGGCCCGGCCACTGAGGAGCTTTTTAGCCACCTCAGCGACCTCCGCCCCAGAGATAGGGGAGTCTACCCCCAAGTCCCCAGACTCCTCATTGGAAGGCGTGTCGATGGGATTGAGGAGGTCTTGGAAGTATTCTCTCCACCGACCCAAAGCGTCCCGAGTTGAGGTCAGCAGTGGCCCCTCCCCATCATAAACAGTGTTGATGCTGCACCGCTTTCTCGCCATGAGCCGCCGGATGGTGGACCAGAATCTCCTCGAAGCCGTCCGGAAGTCGTTCTCCATGGCCTCTCCAAACTCCTCCCACACCCGAGTTTTTGCCTCGGCGACCGGCGAAGCCGCCTTCTCCTTCTTCAGCTTGACGGTATCCCACGCCACCGGTGTCCACCAGCGGGTTCGGGGATTGCTGCCGCGACAGGCACCGACCACCTTACGGCCACAGCTCCGGTCAGCCGCCTCCATAATGGAGGTACGGAACATGGCCCATTCGGACTGAATGTCCCCCGCCTTCCCCAGGATATGGGAGAAGTTCTTCCGGAGGTAGGAGTTGAAGCTCCTCCTGACAGGGGATCCCACCAGACCTTCCCAGCAGACCCTCACTATACGCTTGGGCCTGCCAGGCCTGGCCAGCTTCCTCCCCCACCAGCGGAGCCAACCCACCACCAGGTAGTGATCAGTTGACAGCTCCGTCCCTCTCTTCACCCGAGTGTCCAAGACATGCGGCCGCAAGTCCGATGACACGACTACAAAGTCTATCATGGAACTGCGGCCTAGGGTGCCCTGGTGCCAAGTGCTTGAACATGGTGTTCATTATGGACGATCCGTGACTAGCACAGAAGTCCAATAACAAAACACCGCTCATGTTCGAATCGGGGGGGCATTCCTCCCAGTCACGCCACTCCAGGTCTCACATCACTATTAGTCTGAAAATGTCGTTGCCGATAACAGTGATGTAAAAATTAACAAGGCTCATTTTTGTACCCCAGATAGTCATGGAGTCATGGATGACTTTAATGTTCTTACGCACTCCAATAAAGTCAAAGTTGCACAATTTAGAGGGGAAACATACTTCAGTTACATTGTGTTAATATAATTTCCTGGGGTACCAGTAATTGTGACACGTGTTTTTGTTTAAAATATTTATTTCTTGATGATGGATTTCTTTGATTAAATTTATTTCAGTGAATGGCTGGATTTTTCTCATTTTTTCAGATTGACATAAAGCTGCTTCACCAAAAGCTCGATTTTTTTCTAACCCTATTTACAGATCTTTACAAGGGGTGCCAGTAATTGTGCAGGGCTCTGTATATGTCTTGTCTGCACACCCTGCAAATTAGCATCAGTAATGCACAGATTCATAATTAAAGATAAGGAACGAGCTCTTAATTTGTCTTATCTGTTCCATCTATGTGTTAATTGGCAAAATCTATAAATGGTTATAGCAAAACCCAAAAATTGCTCTTGGATTTGTTTTCCAATATAGTTCAGCCCTGAATATTCACGGTCATTTTTTTTGGGGGGGGGGGGGTTGCTGCCAAAATTGGGGAGACACATCCCCTTATTTATGGCCTCGTCATTTATAATAAAACTCAAACATCCAATATTTACCCGCTGCCGGGTGCGGCGGAGCACCGACATCACACAGGAATTTTGCAGAGTGGCGTGGAACACAGAAACGTACAGCATAGCTAGGATTGTTTTGGTAAAGGAAACATCTGCATATAAATGGGGAAAGTATGCTCTAAGTGGGGGTGGTGGTGGAATTCACCACATTTGTTTATATAACAGCTTGGGGGCTGCCATGCTCTTGGGGGATTTGGAAGACCCTGCCCACGAAAGGGTATGCGGCGATGTCTTTACACTGTCAATGCTCGTACTTATCAGATACATGGCAGTGCATTTACAGTTATGTGGTCTGCCCTAAGTCATTCCCTTCTATTTTTTCTTTCCTGAAGTGTCATTAAACAGCGGTTAGTGCCAGGAATGTGAGGTGGGGTTTGCAGGAGCGTGTTCTGTGTTACTGGGCGTCCAGCCAACACCCCATCCTGCACAGGGCTCTCGCATGCGTATCTACGTTCTCTCACTTTTCTGGCAGTGTAATTGGTCAAAATAGAAACTCTGACTCACAGCTAAGTTGTGCTATATTTTCTCAGTGGGGGGGAGGCGGAGTCTCAGACCCAAAGCAGCCAGGTTTAGTTCTGCCAAGCAAAGAAAGTCAGTAGAGAAATGAATGAATTATAGACACATTGCTTTTTGCCCTGAGCTCCACTTTGAAGCTTTTGTTGACATTTGTAGTGTGTTATTAGTGCTTTTCTGTAATGTCCACATAAACACTAAAATATTTTGGGTAGTGGATGATTTATGAAATGTGACACGTTTTGTTCAGTTGATTTAAGTTTCATGTAGGCCAGCAGTCTGTTTTTTCATTATTTTTTTTTATTTGCAAAGTTTACTGGATTCTGGAATCCCACTAGCGTTTGTGATGATCTGACTGCGGAGATAAGTGAGGGAGGAGGGTAATAATTGTAGGCTACCCATTTACTCTCTCTCTCTCTCTATTTTATGAATGTTATAATCGACTCTGCATGTGATGTACCTGTGCAGTCCTGCTCTGTTGCTCTGGTCTTGTCAGTAAACATCATGCCCTATCGATTTCTGTATTTGAATTTCAAGATTGTGTTTCTCAAATAATAGGACAGTGATACCTTATTAATCCTCGTGGGGAAATTCTCTTTTTGCCTTCCCCATCTTGCTCTCCATAAGATACACAGACACGCATAGGTGAGAACAAACTTGGAGGGGTCACAGCACAGGGTGACCTAGCATGAAGCTCCCCTCGAGTTGGTGGTTAAAGGCCTCTCTCAGGAGCCTTATGGTGGCATTAGTCTGCTGGCCCTGGGATTCGAACCCGCGACTATCGAAATACAGCAAGAGAGTCATAATCCACTTAGCAGCAAAGTAACCCTAAATTGTACAGTAAATTATCACCCCAGTGATGATATCGCTTAGAGAAACTGATTTGTTGGGAAAATTTGTTGGGTAAAGTTCTCTCATGGACAGGTATCGTAGTACATCAATAGGTAATAGATAACCGCAGTCCGAAAATGTAATAATTTATGCTAATTTTATGTATATTTTCTTTTTAGCAGGCTTTTCATTTGCATTTATCTAAATGTTTGCTTACATAGGTATTTATTTTACAGAATTCATACTGGTGACCGACCGTATAAATGTGCCCATCCAGGGTGCGAGAAAGCCTTCACACAGCTCTCCAATCTTCAGGTCAGTGCACGCGCAGTTGAATATATGAGCCTTCATGAAGAACTGTAAACCAAGGACGACACACGATCATAAACTGTCTGGCAATGTATTATCGAAATACTGGATTAGCTGTAGGTATTTTTCAGTTTTTACTGTGCTGCTTTATTGTTGATAAATATAGTATGAATTATGAAGAAGCTTGCTGGTATAGGTGTATAGCATCAGCAGTTGAATCCAGCCCCCACCGGTCCTTGTGCATCCCAGCTTGAGTTTCCTTCAGGTAGCCAGCATTAACCACTTTGACCCCTACATGGCCCTTGGCTGCTACTATTGTCCGTGTATGTATGTGTGTCTGTGTATGTATGTGTGTCTGTGTAAGTAACTTGCAAAGGATTAATTGTTAAATCCTCCTTGGTCCACATACTTCCCAACACTGGCATCGATCAGACGGACTCTCACAGTATACTAGATGCATCATATCACTATTTAGGGACAGTATATATGTTCTCTTCAGCCGACTTGCAGGATAATCCTCACAGCACGTTAGTGTTGATTTTTTTTCCCGACCACATAACATAGCTTAATCTCTGCCAAAGATAATTGCAAACCCCAAGATAGCTGATCACCAGTCAACCCGAAAGTAATCTTTTGAATGATTTGGTAGTATTTATGAATTGAAGTACATAGATTATTACTTTCTAAGTTTTCTAAAGTACCCCAAACATGACCTGTATTAGAAGGACCGGGAAACAAAGAATAGCTGAGTTACAGGAAGGAAGTGAGTCCAGTATTAATCATAAAGTCCAGGTCCCGTGTGCCTCTTTGTGCGAGTTGAACGTCTATCATCGTGTTGTACGGATTCCTGGATTTCAGCTGGTAACACCCCGTCTTGCATCACAAACATTGCGTAGCTCACTTGTTGCCTGCAGCTACATTTGTAGTCCACTTAACTGCAGTGATGTTTACTTTGGTTTCCCGTCCTTCCAATTCAGTCACACCAGAGACAGCATAACAAAGACAAGCCGTACAAGTGTCCCAACTGCTACCGGGCCTACTCTGACTCCGCTTCACTGCAGATCCACCTGTCGGCGCACGCCATCAAGAATGCCAAGGCGTACTGCTGCAGCATGTGTGGTCGGGCGTATACCTCTGTAAGTACATGCATGTCCATGGCGGCGCCGGCTGTGCCCTTTCTGTGTGATCCTCTAGTTCAGTGTTTGCCAGTCCAGTCCTCGGGGGACCCGCAGACCGCCCATGCTTTTGCAAAAATGTGGGCAACCTAGCAGGGAGCAAAACGTGGCCCGTCTGTGCGTCTCCAAGGACCGGGTTGGGAAACACTGCTCTAATTTGTTTTGTGCCGCTGTCCGGCTACAGGGATAATCGCAGATATAGATACAAATACATAGATATAGATACATCGGATGGGTTTTTTTTTCCTTCATCTTTTAGCAGCTTCACATCTCTTGTCTTACACTTTCTGCTTTCTGCAAGCTTGATGATTTGTACGTTTGAAATGGAGGTGTGCCTATTCAGCATTGAGTGAGGTCCTTAACCAACCCCCAACCCTTCGTGTGTCTATGTGTCAAAGAGAGCAAGATTGGGTAGGTGAATAGAGAATTTCCGCACCGGGATCAATAAAGTGTCATTATTATTTATTATTATTTATTATCTATCCATCCATCCATTATCCTCTGCCTATCCAAGGTTGGGTCGCAGGGGCAGCAGTCTCAACAGGGAAACCCAGACTGGTGCAGTGCATTATTATTGATTATTAGTTATTATATATTATCAGACTGTAAAACATTTTTTTAAGATTAAAACAGACACCTCTTCCACAAATCCATAAAGCAGTTATCCATCCTCCTTTCTATTGAAAAAAATAGCAAAAATATAGCTAAAACATATGTGCCAAACTAATGTGATGCAACATTGTAACACTAATCAGATGTGAAAATACAACCAAAGACCGCCAGCGAACTCAGCTGGCGTCTGCTTCTGTGTTAGAGCTAGCCTTCCCTCGCTCCCTTCCTGGATATCTCTTTCAAGACAGTTTTATACTGTCATTAGGTATGAATTTAGCACAAGCTGGAAATAAACTAATGGAAAATACAGCCAAATACCCAAAAATCTGATCTAAAATACATGTAACGCAGGTAAAGTCAGTTGGTCTGTTTTACTACTTCTTGGTTTCAATGTGACTGGTGAATTCTGCTGGAAGAGGCATCTGTGCTCAGTGGGTTAATGCACGGGCGTCTTTAAAAGCCGGGTTTGCATCGATAGTAGTGTTGATTTAATGCCATGCCGTCCTTCTAAATCATACATCATAGTGATCAGCTGAGATTTTTGTGCTTCTGCGTTTTAGGAGACCTACCTGATGAAGCACATGTCCAAGCACACGGTGGTGGAACACCTTGTCACTCAGCAGTCTCCTCAGAGAACAGAATCCCCCAACATCCCCATTCGCATCTCCCTCATCTGAGGAACCAGCTACCCTAAATCCCACCCCACGTAGGACTGAAGGTCGTCTTTTTATCTTAATGAACCTAAGGCTCTTTAGTTTTCCTTTATTTAAATTTTTTTTTAATATTTCTGTAATCATTCCAAAAAATGTGCCAGACTAAGTACTTCAAGACAAAAAAATCTTTCTGTGCCATTGCGGAGTTATGGTTGAGAAGCCCAAAAAGGATTATACAGCACTTTCACTCTTGTTATATTATTAAAATATATTTTTGACCCGTAAACGATAGACATTATTTAAGACATATAATCATTACCATGGAAAATATTTCAAAGCTTTTAATGTATTTAAAAGCGTTTTGTTCTCTCTCCTTTGGGGTTATCATGTTTACAATATTGAGGGGGGGTCATAGTGAAGATTCATTAAAATGGTCATTTTTAATCAGTCATGCAAAACAAAATATTTCACATTTTGTCCGTCTTTAGTAAATTTCAGCAATGGAGGAGCTGATTGATCGGGTTAAAATCAAAAAGGAGGGGGTTTGCACATTGGCTCGGCTAAGCTGAGGAGAATACCGCTGTTAAACAGTAGGTGTCAGTGTTGGTCCTTCCTTGGATGTCTTGGCCACTCTTAAGTTCTCTACTGCCATAATGCATTACAGAATAGCCCTGAGTTTCTTATAGATAATACATACTTAAAATGAGCAATTAAGACTGAATAAAATGCAGCTACTACAGTTACCATAGTTAAAGGGACTGGCCTGCATTGCTCAAGCTGCTTCAGGTAGACATGCATTTTTATTTAGCGCTCAATTTTATTCAGGCGGACCGATCAGAGCTGGGTGCCTGTGCACAATCCCCGTTTTTCCTGAAGCTACTGTAACTTGATTGTATTTTTTTGTTGTAATGAAAAAGAAATGTATTCTTTATGTCTGCTTTTAATCAGTCATAATCAGTATTGATAAGTTCAAATGGGATTTGTTTGAGAAACAAAGAAAAACGGTATCCGAGCAAATTTTTATGATGCGAGGTGGTGTGTTTTTCTTAAACACCACTGTAAAGCTCAAATGTTTGACGTTTAGAACCTTTGACATAATCTGGGAAACAAAATAATTCTACTAACACATTATGGAGAGATCATGACAGTACTATGGTTTTCAGAAGGTACATGTTGCTATTGGATAACCAAAGTTGGTATCACAGAGCACTTCAGGACAGTATGATGCAGTCCTCGTGTGAAACTCCTGCCGAGCAATGAAACAGACAATGGTCAACGATGTGTTAAACACTCTAATAAATTTTAAGAACTGGTTCACTCGTGGCTTTCTGTGCTGGATTCATCGAAAGTGCTGCATATGTAATGGTTCCAGCATTAAAGACATATCTGCAAGGTCGGTATATAAGCATTCCCATGTTGACATTTGCTTTTTTTTTTTATCGGAGTTCCCATAGCCCTGCGTAACGTTCACTCAGAAATCCCCCCCTTTGTCTTTTACAACTGTACAGACATGATTTGGCACGTTTTGACATTAAGCTATGTAATTTTGGGGGGGCTGGGAAAGGGAAGCTGGGACTTAGGTCTGAACATCATGCGATTTGCTGGCAGTGTCACCGTGACATTTTGAATAAATCAAAGGTTTTAGGTTTATGTGCAATCTATATTTTGTTAAATATAGAAATGCGAGCCGTTTGGCCATTTCTCCTGGAAATCAAGCTGCCAACAGCAGATCCCTGCTCTAACTTTTTTATGGTGTAAATGAGCATATTTACATTTATACTTTAAATATACCTTATGACCTTTTATAATTAAAATTTTAAGAGACTTCATTTTTTTTTCTTGGTAAAATGTGTATAGTTATGTATAAAAGACCTCTTTGATAACCCTGTTACTCATGTCTAAATATTAATTTGTTATTTTTTTACACATTTAAGCCTTAACTGTCTCTATGACCATATTTACTTTTTCCCCCAACATTGTTGCTCTGTACCTAGTACTGTATGCATTTTTATTTCTTAGCATGGAATATACTGTAAAAATCTATATATCAACTGTTAACCAGTTTTCAATATTAAATCATATAGGTATATGTATTTTTTTGTCTTGCATTGTGGTTTCAATAGTAGTGTTGGCACGGCCAATGCTGAGATGTAATATGTGTAAAAACTAGTAAAACAAAAAAGTAGAATGATTTATATCTTTTCTTGTTTAATAAATGCAGGTTTAATGTTTTATCTGACTGACTTTAAGAGTATCTGTGAATAGAAACTGCAGCAGTGTAATTGGTCTCAGTGGTTTTTGCAAACTGACCACACTAGCAATTCCCATACAGTAGATAGCCAAACACTGGATATTTCATACATCAGTGACAAACGAGCTAACTAACTTTCAAGATATTTTCTCCCTGCTGGTTTAGACTCGGCACTATTCTGTCCACCATGAGTTAGGAAGCACAGTGAAATGAGTGAAAACCAGCAAATCCCGTCTTTTAACAATGTTTATGAGAAAGAATAACGTGATACAGAGCAGTATGTCTATAAACATAAGGAACATCGTAAATTATATACACCACAAAAAATACGGGATGGTGTTTATTCCATTATTATCAAGTGATTGTCTTTTCAGGCTTATGCAAGTCATGGCTATGTGCCAACACTTGACACAAAAAATGTATGTCAGACAGGAGTTTTGTGTCCCACAATATGTTTACCCCCAGCTCCCTGGGCGCCCCAACAGGTGGCTGCCCTTTGCAGACAGCTTGCTCTACAAAGAGCAAGTTGAGGGAGGCATAGAAGGAATTTCCCCGTGGGGATCAATAAAGGATTGATTATTATTAGTTTTTTTCAATTATTTTTATTAAACACTACAAACATATTCTCAGTTACGTTGTTGCTGTTTGACACAGCTATGTTAGAAATTGTCTTTTGAAATAAACTTTTAGCAATTTTGTACCTCAGACTAGTGACGTAGGCTGTTTTCTCCGAAGTCTTCTTAACACTCTGTTTGTAAGTTCTAAGTAGGCTTCTGGAAGCTCCCCAGTGGCTGGTAATGATTCAGAGTCAAAACTGCCAAACTGAAGTTTCCTTTACACATAGGTTTTCTTTGTGTAGTTAGCTGAACAGAGAATGTCAGCGTAATCCACAGGCAGCTGTCCTCTTAATATCGTTATCATTATCATTGTCTTCCTCAAAAGTCCATACCCTTTTAATAGTTTATCCTTTTCTTTTTTAGTCACTCCATGACCAATGCCACTTCTGATCTTAAAAGCAGTGCATGGAGAAAGTTGTGTTAGGTGCATATGAACTATTAATTTGAGTTCAATTTTAATGAGTTTCATACCCCATATGCCTTTCAAATCCCATCTGCCTTTATTAAAATATTGTAAGAGCCCCTGTTTGGAATGGATTGGTTTCACTTGTATGTAAATGACGACCAGACAGGGTACAAGGCCTTGACTACAAAGTACGTAATATGCACTTATATTGTCTGGGTTCTTTAAAAAAACAAGGTTTACTTTTAATTTTGCAGAGCAGGACCCATGTCTGTAAAATTACAATAGCCATCCTACTTTCAATAGGAACTTTATTTTTAACTTTCATTATGTAGCTGCTGATGGATCATAGAGCCAAATAAAATACCATTATAAAGCTGCGAAGAGCCTAATCTAGCCTGTATCAGAGCTGTAATCTTATTGCTATATCACAAAGACGATTAAAATACAAAGGGGCATTTGAAGTGCAGAGTTTTGCATCTGGGGGAGATGAACCTGATGTCAAAAGGGCTCCACATTGTACCAGTTCTTTGTTGAGAGGATGAGCTTCATTATTCCAAGTAGTTTCGACACCATTCCTTCCACCGCCGCTTCCACAGACTGCAGACTTACACAGAGTTAGCCCAGGGATTATGCAGGAATCCTACAGTTGAATTTACTACCTTTTTTTACTACCTCTACAGTATTTTTCACTACCAACAATTGGGCAGCAACCTTTTTTTTTGGGGGGGTGAATCTTCATACCCATCATAAATATGAGGTAAATTAATGTTTAACTGTTTTCATTAAGTAATGTCATTAAAAATGGTTTTTTTTATTATTTGTTGTGTAGTGTCAAGTTGAGTTTCGTTTGTCCTTACCTTAACTCTAGCCCTTGGGTTATCCTAACCATAACCCTTAACCCCACCTAATAGTCAACTGAGCACTTCTTAAAACAAAGGAAACTTGACAACAGCCATAAGCATTAAGGAAATTGTGTGTCATGTGACACACACACTAAGACAGAGACACATTCTCATACACACAGAGTAAAGTAGTGAATTCACGAGGTATCTCATGCTTCGTAGTACAGGCCACCGATGTAGCTCAAAGTGTCCTCCTTGATATGATTATCTGGTCACCCTAGGTTTGAGAGCTGCTGTTGGTGACAGTAAGGTCTGCTGTAGCCATTGTGGTGCTAGTCGTACTAGTTTGCTACTAAGGTGGTGTGATGGCAATGTTTGTGCTCGTAGCTGACCTTATGTTTGCATTTTCCCCGTGGTCTGGGGCCTGTACTACGAAGCGGGGTTAATGGCTTATTGGAGTAACTTTGCGATTTGATCCAGAGTTCTGAATGGATTAAATTCGAGTTCTGAGGTACCACTGTGCATGCACGGAATATGCCACTTTTTGGTGTGAGTTATGCGAATTCTCAAATATTTTCTCACTACTGTCGCGCCCACAGGGGTGGGGCAGCGCAGCAACAGGCAGTCACCTCCCAAGGGCATTATTTAGTTCTGACACGATCTCTAAGTGATCGCGAAGTATTGTTGGCAGATTCATGACATGTACCGAGCATTTTGTTGTCCTCTCTCTCTCCCGCTTGCCTTTCCTATCCTGTCCTGCTGTCTCGCCTGCCTTCTCGACCCTGTCTGCCTGCCTGCCTGCCTGCCTTGGCTGCTTCCTCGACCCTGCCTGCCTGCCCTCTTCAGCTAGTCTGTTAACATGTGAATGTAAATGTATGCTCTCAATTGTATACGGTTTGTCATAACTTGATTGTACGGTAGGGGGCAT
>JAODUD010000107.1:3344476-3361155 GCA_026784285.1 Stomatorhinus walkeri
CAGAACAGATGGAGAAAGAGGTGGAGAGGAAGCATAAGAGGATGGGAGAGGCGACGGACATAAAACGGAAATGGGTGGGGCTTATTCTCACTGTTTGATAATAAAAAAAAATGTTCTGAGATTCTACTTTTATTGCATTTTATTAGTAGTTCACTTCATTAATAATGTGTAATTAAGTTCCCATGATATTTGTGAACATTTTCAGCGAAGCTGAAGATTTCAGTTTAGGTCTAATCGAACAATCGATTCATCAAATTGAATTGTGACAGAAATTAAATTTTTTCTATGCATCAAATCGCCTTGCAACCCCTGCTTTTTACGCCCAGTACCCCCCATCGTATGTTACCTTTTTGCAGCATATTACTGCTTTTTGGTTCCATACCCATTTTACTTAAGTCACCAGTGTGTATTACCTTTGTGCTTTTCTGCAGATATTTGGAAGTTTACCTCAAGGAATTCCTTAAATCTGCTGAGCGGTACTTCATGGTGGGGTTACCAGTGACATATTACATCTTCACAGACATCCCAGAATTTGTACCTAAAGTTAAGCTTTTGAAAGAGCGGCACATGAAGGTCATTCCGGTCAAAAACCAAAAACGCTGGCAGGACATCTCCATGCTGCGCATGAAGACCATTGCGGACTTCATCAAGTCACACGTCCAGTACTGGCATCAGTACATCTTCTGTTTCGACGTGGACCAGGTCTTCGTGGGTCGCTTCGGCTCAGAAGCTCTCGGAGAAACGGTGGGCCTGCTACATGCATTTTACTACCGCAGTCATGTGAAGGACTATACCTATGACCGCAACCCTGAATCGGCAGCGTACCTGGTGACTGGGGATTTCTACTACCATGCGGCCATCTTTGGGGGAACGTGGCAAGGGGTGAAGAACATAACTGAGTTCTGCCATCAGGGCATCATGAAGGACAAGGAGAAAAACATCGAGGCAGTGTGGCATGACGAGAGTCACCTCAACAAGTACTTTTGGCTCCACAAGCCCAGCAAAGTGCTTTCCCCAGAGTACTGCTGGTCCACAATCATTGGGTTCCGCTTTGACATCCGAGTTCATCGTCTTCTTTGGGCAACAAAGTTCTACGACATACTTAGAACTTAAGCAAAACCCTGAACTAAGGACAAGAGAGAATAACTGATATTTGTATTTCTTGCATGCTAAAGTTTTCATGTGATCTTGGTTTCATAATCTTGCAGGTTGTACTCTGGTGGTGTCTTACGGTACTGCTGTACATGCTACCAGACATGGCGTTCTGATACAAACTGCACTATTGGTTGCATCACCTTGAGCTAAGATATGTTCTGTGTGAAACACTGTGCTCAAAACTCACATGTATGTCTTTAAACCATTTTCCATAGACCTTGTTTGCGGGTGCAAATAAACATGAATGTAATTTACACAAAATATACTTTGTTTACATGACGAGAATCTCTTGTCTGGCACTATATTTAATAACAAGAGAAATTTAATTTGTGCATATAGGGGCACAAATTAAATATATCAATTTAAATGATGAAAATGGATGTCTGATTTATGTTTTGTGAATGTATGGTGTCCAGTAAAATGAAATATTCAGGTTGTTATATTGTGGTTTGTAGTGGGACTCTCATCTACTTTAAAGTACTGTGTAAGAGCCTACAAGGGTCATGTTGCTATTAAGGGGATCGCTTGCAGTGCAGAGTCGGGCTAATTGGTTAACTAAAGGTCAACACTCAATGAGGAGCAATGGCGATAACGATAGTGTTGTGCTTCTGCTCATTTTTTGAACTCAAACTCACAATTTGAAAGACACACATGCGTCTATGTATTTAACTCATTTTCTGCAGTTTTATGTTTTGATAAATTACTGTCCTTTCAATGTCCTACAAACACCATACTTAATCATTGATGAAAGATTAAAAAGCCTGAACAAACAAGTATTTGTCTCCTATACTCGAGACACTACACTAAAACGCTGTACTCGGCGGTAAACATTATAGTGCTCCATTGTGGAAAGGTTGTAAATTAGTGCAGTATCTTAAATTACATAAACCATTGACCAGATACAAATCATACATTACATGAGTAAAATATCCTTAATAAATGGCAAATCTTGTATGCCACTGAAGTATTATTAAGATATTAAAGAATTACAGTGGTATCTCAGTTCTCAAACTCATTAGAACTCGAATTACTTAAGTCGATTCAACCAGTTTGAAAAATTGCCTAGAACTCAATCTGAATCTCAGAAGTCAAACCGTGAACGCCGATCTAAGATAACTTGTACGCGTGGAGAAATGAGTCATGCAGCACGTCTCTCAGCAGAAACAAAGGGTATCACAGCCTCCCATTCGCTGTGATAGCATCGCGCACGTTTACACTAGCTGAATACATACGTGGTATGCAGAAGGAGCGGATGATCGGGCATGACACATTGTTTATTTTTTAAAACTTTACACCTTGTTTGAATACATTAATTTTAAAAATGACTGTTTTGATAAATTTGCTTAGATGTGTTTAGTACAGTATATGCTTTTCTTGTTTTTTTCCGATTCATTTTGTTTAAATGCTAAAAAACATATTTCGGTGTAATTTTTTGGGGCCATTATTCCTTATGGGGAAAATTCGATCCGAGCTCAAACTTTTTAGGATTCGATCCGGAGTTCTGAACGGATTAAGTTCGAGTTCTGAGGTACCACTCTACCTTTAAAATTTTGTATCAAAAATGATAGCAAAATGTACCTGAAAGACAGGAGAAACATTTAGTAAACATAGTTCTCCTATATTGGATGTCCATTATTGCTGAATTACTTTTGCTCTAATCAGATTATTGTGCTGCGGCACACATTCCATAGTCTGTCAGGCAAGTGGCGACATGACTGTGAGACACAAGGGGCAGTTCCACTGATATGCTTCCCAGTTATAATACCTGCAGTTTGCCCCTCTATTTGGTGTGATATTTGCACAACCCACTTATTTGTCATTACACATTAAATGTGTAACACAGAGTAGTAAAATTTGAAACCCTCAAAATGATTCTCCACAATAACAGCTCCTACAAGGACACGCTGTCTTAATTTTTTAAACATAACATATCTGATAGTTCCAGTTCTGGGCAACAGTGGTAAGCTGGTAGAGTCAAACACTCAGTTTTCTAGGCCTCTTCCAATAAATTGCTACCATTTTCTTTGTACCATGGGGGTGAGGGTTACATACCTTTCAGCTTTGGTCTTAAACATACAGGCAGCACACAAAAGGCATTGTGCAAATAAGTGCGGTGACCTTTATCATTAAGAGGAATTCCGGGTTTTGTCAGGCCCTTCGACCACTCCAACGATGGGCTTTGTGCTACTAACACGATGCAACATGAAACGTGGTAATACGATGCTGTACGACCCCGCCTGCGTTCGAACTTCGCAGTCTGCTACAACCTGTCCAGATCTCAGCATCAAAAACATTGTGTTTTTTTCTGCCATGAAACATCTCACATGATTTCCTCATACCTCAGCTGTGATGTAACACAAGTGTGTCCACAGACACACGGATGACGTAATGTTGTTTTAGCTACGTAATACTACAATCCAGCTTTCATTAAAGTAGTTAAAGAAAACTGCCGTACTACTGCAGTATCTCTAAGGGGGTCTAAGCATGACAGAAAATTGTCATTACCCTGAGTCCAATATATCAGGCCACCCCCAATTTGTCTGTTGTAGTACCTGCCACTGGTCTATCAGTTAAAACCAGATTTCCTTTAAGGAAGTGTGTTTGTACGCAGTTTTTTTTTTTCCTCAAGGCAAAACGGGATGACCATGTCCTTTTTTCTGGGACACCCGCCTGTAGGGAGGTGTCACACCTCATCACTGCCCAAACTCAGACTCTCCTCTGGGTCATTCCCGCTGACTGGAGCCACGGGGGACGTCACATTCAAGTAGCCGATTTCGGAGGCAGCGGTGCCTGCCGCGGACATGGCACGTGGGGTGGCCTCCATTCGTGAGCTTGCTTTCACCATCTGGAAGGCATCTAGAATTCCTAGTGTGTCGCACACTCCTGGCATGCTACAGAACAAACAAAACCAGTTAACAAAACCAGTTAACAGAAACTGGGAAGGACTTTGTTAGTGTTCTCAGAATATCAAATGTTAAACGTCGAAAGTCATTTTCAAGAAATGTCTGCATATCCATAGTCTTTGTATTTAGACCTTTTCATCTCCAAAATATATCCAGAAGGAAAAAAGTAACTCGCTTCCCAAGATATATCTATAAATAAACCCTTCCACAAACGTGTACCTTAGTTGAGAAGTGTCCAGAAAACTCCCCTGCAGACTTTCAGGAGGAAATATCTTCTTGATATCCTTGGAGCAGAAGCGAGTGGGGGAAACGAATGACAAAAGATTTTACATTTACATATTTACATAGCAGAGCTAGCAGCATAATTCATATATTTTCAAAGGTCCATTTTGTAACATTTTGCAGCAAAATGTAACTTTTACACCAATTAGCCATAACATTAAACCACCTGCCTAATATTGTGCATGTTCCTCCAACCATTCCTGAACATGGTGCGTTATCCTGCTGAAAGAGGCCAACGCCATTGGGGAATACTGTTGAAGGGGAGTACTTAATCTACAGCAATGTTTGGGTATTATGTGTTAAAGTAACATCCACATGAATGCCAGGACCCAAGGTTTCCCAGCAGATCATTGCCCAGAGCATCACACTGCCTCTGCCAGCTTGCCTGCTTCCTGTAGTGCATTGTGGTGCCATCTTTTTCCCGGGTAAACGACAGACACGCAGCCAGCTGTCCACATGATGTAACAGAAAACATGACTCATCAGACCAGGCCACCATCTTCCATTGCTCCATGGTCCAGTTCCATTGTAGCCACACTTTGAAATGTGGCTACGCAACAACGCAATGCACCGTGTCCTGACACCTCTTTATCTTGGCCAGCATTACGTTTTTCAACAGTTTCGGCTACAGTACTTCTCCTGTAGGCACGAAGTACAGTACCAGAGTTCCATAGGCTCATTATCGACCGCGAAAATTCTCAACCAACTTCCACAGGTCTTCACCCTTAAGTCTGAAGCCTCAATTGAAAATGAACTTGAACAAGTAACAGTGAACATGGAAGTATTGTTTCACAGCACTCTGGATCTTGTAGCTCCACTTAAGAAAATAAAAAACCATAAAGATATGAAACCTGCCCTCTGGTGCTCTGATCATACATGTGAACTTAAACAGGCTTCGCAAAAGTTAGAGCGCAAATGGCGCTCAACTAAACTGGAAGTTTTCAGGTCTGCCTGGAAAGAGAGACTCACTACATGTAAACAAGCACAAGGGACTGCAAGTTCTGTGTCTCTCTCAAGAATAATAGAAGAGAACAAAAACAATCCTAAATTCCTGTTTTAATTTAGGTTAACAAGTCCCACAAGCTCTTAAGAGTGATGACTTTATTACATTGTTGATGGTAAAATAACTAAGATTAGACAGACCATCTGGAGCACGTCTGTAGGTATGTATGGCTGCTAGTCTTCTGTTGGTCCTGTTAGTATGGGTGTAACGATATACTCAGCTCCCGAGATGGGAGCAGACATGATACTGTGTTCACAACGAGACAAGACGATATTTTAAGGAAAACTTCAGAGGAAATGTATTACTGGAAAGCAGCCTTTTATTTGATTAATTTGAAAGACAAAAAAATGCTAAATAATGCAGATGTATGGTGAAATGTTTTGAGAAGTTGCAGAAACCCTGGATTTTCTACTACAGAAAATGGTCTCGTGTCTGCTGCAATGAAAACGCCGATATCCTTCGTTATTGCCGTGGCTCTAGCACTTGACTGTGAAAGCTGGGGTGCAAACACATTTGTAAGCATTGTCTGTGCTTTTAATGTTTTCTTTACCAATGCAGTGGATTTAAGTAAAGAGCTATGATGGTGCTGGATGTGGCTTTGTGTAATAGTAGCGTTAGCTGCTGTTTGCGACATTATTTTCCTACAATGCTTACAGATGGTTCGTGTTTTGTCTGTCACCCTTTTCGCCGTTTATATTTTCCACCAGGTTCCCAAAATCCTGCCACACAGAAGATTTAAAAGTATCTGGGGCATTTACTATAGTAATTTCATCAGATGCTGACAAGCTCACAGCGGCTGATTTACAGCGCCTTCGCAAGGCCGCCTTTCACTTAGTGGAGAAATTTCGTCATGTTGTAATATATGTAATTTTAACCGATAGACCAGTGGCAGGTACTACAACAGACACGAGATCTTGTTACACCCCTCCCTGGTAGTATTGATAATGACAACTTTGAATCTCTTTCCTGTGAAACAAATAGAACTTTTGAACTTAATTTTCTCCTGCAAATGCAAATCTTCTACTAGCCTTGTAGACCCAATTCCCATGAAACTTCACAAAGAGACACCATGATTGCACTAACCTATTAAATTTGTTAAACTAGTCTCTTAGGCTTGGATATGTTCCAAAAGCTATTAGACCTGTTCTCAAACACCAAATCTTGAACCTAGCAATTTAGGAAATTATAGACCTTGAATTATAGATCTCGAATTTTCATTTTTTAGAAACTTGTAAAGAGTTGTTGATCTTCATTACTACAGAAAAATAATAATCAGTCTGACTTTATACCAAAACATAGCACAGGAACAGCTTTAATCAAAGTAATGATTTGCTTATGAATGATTGTTATCAGTTTGTCCATGTGAACAATGTATCCTCCAAGGCCACCAAAGTCAAATATGGTGTCCCACAGGGATCAGTATTGGGCCTGTTACTGTTCACTTTATATATGCTACTACTTGGTAACATTATTAGAAATCACTGATATGCTGATGATACACACTGCAGGTTTATATATTATGCATAAAAACCACATGATGCATCCCAGCTGTCTGACTTAGAAGACTGCCTACTAGATCCAGTGTTGGATGGCATCTTGTTCATTTGACTTCCTGGCCCCTGGAGGATGGGCTCCCCCTCTGAGTCTGGTTCCTCCCAAGGTTTCTTCATTCTAGGAAGTTTTTCCTTACCCCTGTCCCCTCTGGCCTCTCAATGGGGGCTTTGGGCAGGGACAGTGTAAAGACAACGTAATGTTGTGAAAATGTGCTATACAAATAAAATTGAATCGAATTGACTAGGACCAGACAGACTAGACTTTACTCCCCACATACATCAATGAGCCTTGAGCATACATGACCCATCACTGGTTCACTGGTTGGCCTTCCATGGACCACTTTTGGTAGGTACTGACCACAAGACTTGTTGTTTTGGAGATGATCTGAACATCATAATTTCACCCTAGTCGAAGTTGCTGAGATCCTTACACTTTTTTCCTGCTTTCAACACATCAGCTCCAAGGACTGACTGTTCACTTGCCTAATATATAATGAGACCATTCACAGGTGCCACTGTAATGAGAAAATCAACGTTATTCACTTCAGCTGTCAGTGGTTTTAATGTTACTGCTGATGAGTGTATATGTCCATAATATTCCCTAGGACAGCATTTTTATTTGCTGACCTCAGTACATGTGGTGCTAAACTATGAAAGGCAGAGATCTCACACTACCAGCCTGCGAAATTTACAAGGTAATTTTAAAATTGTTTTTACATGTAAGGTCAAAAGTTGTCATTCTTAAGATTCAAATACTGCAAATACACTTCAAATACGGCAAATAACTTCTGTAAATGTTGTATTATCTTCATACATAGATGTGCATTTTGAATATCATCATATATATATAGCAAAACATTTCTAAAAGAAAATTAAAAATGTAGTATTGATGTGGTAATGGTTTAGAACGTTGTTGAGTCCATGTCATAAACGCTTCCATACCTCTGCATTGTAGGATGACTGGAGTTTCTTTAGGGCTCGTTGCAGTGCCCCCACTTGGCTGAACAGCATAAGCACTCTTTCCTGAAGCTGCTTGTTCTCAGTTTCCATGAAATTCATTCTGTCCAGAAAAAAAAGGCGACCCCAAAGGTTTCAACCCGATTCTCGTGTTTTCGCTCCCTCCCAGCTCCCTGCCAGACAATCCATGTTTTTGCTCCCTCCCAGACAGTCCATGTTTTTGCTCCCTCTTGCCAGGAACTGTGATTCGGTAAAGATGTGAACTGGGTTGAGAAGTACTGCCCTACAGCTCGTGTGCAGCAGATGCCTTGAAAGGCTGCACCGGAGCACTTTTTGCAACATTTATTTATTTTTACTGTGTCGGCAACATCGCATTGATGACACAGCACATTCCAACAATGCAGCACAGACGTCGGTTAAGGAAAGCCTGGGGAAACTGCAGTTACATAAAAGTAATCCAGGAGAGCAGTTATGAAAGCTGCAAGGCCACTAAGGGTTCCTTGCATCATGATGAAATCAAAATGCAATTTAGCCAATGAGACTGCAAACAGCAAAGCTCAATGGCCGCTGTACTCAATTGCTAAGCTGGAGCTCACCAGTTGGTGTCATTAGAGCAGGGCTATCAAATTTCAGTCCTTGGAGGCAGAAGCCCTGCACATTGTTGGGGAGTTTGACACACCTAAATTAGAGCATTCCATGTTGCTGCTCCAGACAGACCACAGGAACGAAAATGTATCCCTCCCTGAGTGCTTCCAAGAAGCAGTATCAGGCTCATCTCTTTGGGGAATATCTCTATAGAGAAGTGATGTTCTTGGCACTGCTTTGTTGAACGGTAAACATTAATACAATCCATCCATCCATCTTCCATAACTGCTTATCCTATTCAGACTCGTGGGGGGTCCAGCGCCTATCCTAAAGACTGTGGGCGCAAGGCAGGGAACAACCCAGGGTGAGGCGCCAACCCATCACAGAGCACAGTCTCACCATTCAGTCACACAGGCACAGCGACGGGCAATCTGGTAGCTCCAATTAGCCTCAGCATGTTTTTGAATTGTGGGGGAAACCCCACAATGACATCGGGAGAACATGCAAATTCCACACACATGGAATAGACTTGAATCCAGGTCCCAGAGGTGTGGGGCGATGGTGCTAACCACTGCACCCCCATGTCCACCCCATTAATACAACATTAATGAAGTGAAGCCTGGCTGCGGAATACGACAGGCCGCACCTCTGCAGGGCGGTGGAGGCGCTGCGCCTGCTGTTGCTGCTCATCTCTTCTGCCTCATTCAGCCTCTTCAGCAGGTCCCTCACCTGCAGCAGAAGGTTCTCATTCTCCTCCATCACCTTCTTCGCGCAGTCCCGCTCCTGGCCACCGGGGGGAACACCGAGCCCCACCCCGGTCAGATGCGGAGGCCGTACAGGGGCTTTCCATTCCCCACGTGTCCGCTGAGGCACACCCACCTTTTCAGACAGGCTCTGGGCCAGGGCCAGATCGTTCTCCAGCTGCTGGATGCGGATGTCCAGCAGCGCCGCTTCCTTCCGGAAGGCCTGCTTGGCTCTGTGCAGCTTCGCTTTATCTTGTGACCGCTTCTCATTGTACTTCCTGGGAGCGGCGGACAAGATGACATGCTGCGTGGACAGTGGTTCCAGAGGAGGAGGAGCAGGGTCTGATGAAGGGGCGCCTGCCTTTACCTGATCTGGCCGTCAAGCTGCTGAAGCACTAGCTGTAACTCTTCCTTGAGTCTCTCAGCCTCCTGCTGGCTGGAGGTCAGCTGGTCCTGAAGCTTGCGGCAGGCAGACTGGCTGAGTCGCAGCTGCAGAGCAAGATGACGTTAAAATCGGCGGATAAGAAGCGTCGTCCCGCTAAACAGCATCCAAATGTTCCTTGTTCAGTAACCCTACATGCCAACCAGGGGAGTGTCCTGAACGGGTGTTGACACAATTTCAAGGGGGATTCACACCAGTTACAGTAATTCAATATTTGGCTACGTGCCCGGCTTTGCTGGTACTTGACATCTGCAACATGTCATTTGTTCATTGTCTCCCAACTATGGTGCCAAAACACAAGTGACAGTTACTGCCCTAGTCTTTGTATTCACATGGTGCTGTGAATGTGCTTCCATGTCCATTCCATTTTCTTATGGACGGATAAATGCATCTGCTAGCTAAAAAAATAAATAAATGCAATGTAAATGCAGGCTGGGTGTCCTGCACTTCTGCTCTCTCTCGTGGTCGTGTGCCATTTCCCGAGGGGAAGTGTTCAGCTTCATTGGGTCAGGAGAAGAGGACAAGAAGGCGATACAATGAGCTGCCTCGGGCCTGTAGGCTCACCTCCTCCGAGGCGGTGCTGTGCTCTCCCTCCAGGATGCCCAGGCGGGTCTCCAGCGGCTGCAGGCGGCGGCCCAGCTCCACGTTGGCACAGTTAAAGGCAGCCTCAGTGGCACGCAGCGTGCGGATGTCTTCCTGCAGCTCTCTCCCCCTCTGCTCCAGCGCTTTCCTGTTGAGGATGCGGCAGGGATGGACAGAGTGCAAGCCACAGCAAGGCCAGGTGCCGTGAAAACAGACCTTCGGGATACACTCGACAGGAAGGAACATAAAAAGAGGGACGGGCAAGAGCGAGGAACGAAGGAAGGATCATTCAACAGTGCCGACTGGCAGCAACATGCGTCAAATCATCGGTCTGTTAAGTATATGATGGGGACCCCGTATCTGGTTTTCTGCCAACAAAAAACAAAGGAAATTCCAGAAAAGCAATTTATACGTTTCTAACTGCACGCCAAGCGGGTACAGGCCGTACAGTACATGACTCATCTCTCCTTTAGTCCCCGTAGCTGTGCTTCCTCCCAGAGCTCCCATCCAGCCTGTCTCCAGCTCACACTCCACACTGCATTATCGCTCTCGGTCTTAATGATTTTCATTGGACAATCATCCCTTGATATACATGATATATATGTTTCTTCATTACTCTGTTTGAGAATTAGATTAAAACATCAGAATGCCTTTCATTTGAGAGTACAGTATTGTACAATATTACATAATTGAGAGTACAGCATTGTACAGTACTGCATAATGTACAAAGTACTTTATTATTACTGTATTTAATATTGGTAATGACTTACAGTGCATAATTTAACAATTGAGCTTTACCGCATAGTTACAGGAATATCACGTTATACACAAGGAGTGCAGATGATTGGCTATTATCCACGGTTTCAGCTATCTGCGGTAAGTCTTGGAACGTACCACCTGTGGATACGGGGAGAACTACTGTATGGTATGCTCCTGTGCTAAAACACAACATACAACATTTGCACAGGGCCAGAGACAGATGGTGGTCCTGCTCTTTCCAGACGCACCTCTGCAGCTGCTCCTCGTGCAGTTTGGCCCTCAGCTGGGCCAGGGTGTCCGACATCTCCCTGCTGCGTCTCTCTAACTGGCCGGCCTCTGCTGAGCGGGCCTCCGCCAGCCTCAGCTGATGCAGGCTGTTCTTCAGTTGCTGCTGGAGCTCCAGAACCTGCAATCAAAGCGGCACCTGACAACTTTACGGTGCAATATAAAACAGTTGATTTGACAATCTGCACCTGGGGCAAATTAACACAATTTCAGATCCTGGCACTGTTCAATGCAAATCAGCACCGCAATTCAAATTCTCGGGTCCAATGTCATGATAACCATGTAACTCAAGCCAGTAAGTGTAACCAATGTGCTACCTGATCCCTTTTTTGCGTAAACTAGTTTGGGCTTGTTTTTCTACTTCTTTGTAAGCTCATTCATGATGACACCTATGATGCTACCTTTTTGTCAGCAGCGTTGAGACGCGCCCGCTCGCCGTTCAGCTCCTCCTTCAGACTGGTGTGTGTCTGCTGGTCCTGACTGTTCCGGATCACCTCCAGCTCGAGCTCGCGGGCCTTCTGCTGAAGCCTCTCTACCTCCGCTGTCTGGGTGGCCGTGTTCTGCTCCATCTGGATTCCCTTGTTTTGGGCGTGCTTCAGTTCAGCGCACAGCTGTAGGGAACACAAGTGGGGGTGGGTCACACTGGTGCCACAACTGGTGGGCAGGACTGGTCGATTTGGTTAGGGATTGCAAAAAATGCTGAAGGCTAGGTTTTCCAACTGAGTACACTTATTGTCCCATCCATCCATCCATCCATCCTCCATAACTGCTTATTACACAGAACATGTTCAGCCAAACACCAACAGATTAAGCATCATGGGGATGTTGAAGCTCCTGGCTTCATGCAGGTCCACATTAACACATGAGGAGCCCAGTGCACCTTGACCTTCTCTTGGTCCAGGAGCGCATTGTGCCTCTTGAGATCCAGGTTCTTCTCCCTCTCATAGCGCAGCTCACGCTCAGCAGAGCTGAAGAGGCTCTGGGCCCTCTGAAAGTCGTGCCGCAGCTGCCGGATCTCTTCTGCCTTCTGCTGAAGCGAGGTCTCCTGGGACTTCAGGGGGTAAAGGTAACGTCACTGATGGGAGGCCGGAGGAGGTAAGTGGTCCCTTTGACTCTGGAAGCAGCAGGTGACCTGCTCACCTTAGCTTTGGCTTGCGACTCGGTGACCTGGGCCAGGAGGGCCAGCTGGTGCTGGCTAGCCAGCAGCCTCTCCTCCTCCAGGGTGGACTGCAGGCAGCTGATCTGGACCCTCAGAGACACCAGCTGATTGAAGGAATAGGCAGCAGAGCTGCTGAGATGGAGTTTTTTTTCCAAGCTAATCAAACTCCAATCGACAAGGTAGCATGTTCTTACACAGAATAAACAGCTTCGTTAAACAGATAACGAATGGCTTTATGGCCAGAGATTCATTCTGTGACTTAGATTAACAAAATTTTGAAATACACATTTGAGGTGTTGCTCTGGCAAGATACATACTTGGTTGTCACTGTCCTCCAACTGTATGTCTGCAGTGGGGCGGTGGCTTCGTGTGGGCCCCGCCTCTGACTCCGCCCCTACAACCAGCTGCTGCTCCTCAACTGTGGGGTTCACCTGACCACTCAGCTCCACCACAAAGCTCTGCTCCTTCGCAAGCTCCTCCCTGTATGCGAAGGTTCATTTACAATAATGAAAACATTCACTTAAATAAATATGAAATAAATCCAACATAAAATGGAACAATATAATTTACTCAAATGATATGAGGTGGGAGGTTTGGAATAGCCTTCCAGTAGGATTCATGATTTTTTTATTTAGTTAACACTACATTAATCAAACACCTGATATGCAGAGGTGGAAAATTCAGGTCCATAAAACAACTCTAGAAAAAGAACCTTTAACAGTCTGACATCATAAAGCTTCACCCATATCTGCATTTATTCAGCAGCTGAATTTAAGAATTTTCCAGGGAAACACTGGCAGTTGACGGCTACAGGGCAATGCCACAGGAAAATAACAATAAGAAGTGCCACTCTTTTTAATGTTGACGTCTACCATATTCAGCAAAGTGGCAGCGATGCACGGCTTTGCTCCTCATTTTGAAATATCCCCTTTAAATGTTTATTCCTGTACATCTAAAATTAACCTTAATGTCTGCTGTTGAGAGTTAAATGAAAGCCAAGGCAGGAGAGAGATGGGCAGTATCCACCTTAAGAGGTCAGCCTTAAGCGTCACCATTTCCTCTAAAGCGACCTTCTCAGCCTTGACTTGCGTAAAGCTCCCGTTCAGACGCTCGGCCCCGTCTCGTGATGCTTTCAGGATGCCCGGATCTTTCCGGAGCTCCTGCAGGCACAGATGAAGACGTCAGGCAATGGAGTGGGAAAGACGAAGCGTGAACCTTCACCCTCAGCGCCAGTCTCAGGTATTTGCTTACATATTAATTCCCATGAAGACCCCCTGAGTGAAAACAGCGCACAAGTATGCCCTAAAGCAACCCAAGAGCACCATCTACTGGGCTCAAAGAGTACAGGAAATGGTTCGGGAAGCGTCACTGGCACACGGCACTCATTTCTTGCTCGGTGCTACCTCTTTGGTCCTCTTCAGAGCTTCCTGTGCCCTCGCCAGCTCCAGCTCCAGCTGTTTTCTCCATTTCTTTTCCTCCTCCAGATGACTCTGCAGCAACTCCACTTTCTCCTGTGTGGAACAAGCAATAACATTTAAAGGGGCACCTCACCCTAAAACTGAAAAAAATTAAATATGTGTTTTAGGGGGGATTTTATGCTATCAATGCATGTAGGTTGTTCTGCTGGGAGTTGCCTACACTAACTACTTTCTGCTCTTTTCCCCGCACTTCTGTGTAACTTCCCAGTTGGCGTCGGTACTTGCAGTCAACCAATTAGCAAAATTTACCATTGTAAGCCCCACCCAGTACTTCCTGGTCAAGTGAAATATACCTACTCCAGAGTAGGGACTAAAAAAGGTTCAGGAACAACCTCCCAGGAACTATAATATGTCCAAGTTCCTGCGGTGGGAACGTGACAGAAGTTCTTGTTTCCTGAAAAAGTTCCTGGTTTGTGAAAAAAGTTCCTGTGGTGAAAACAGGCCTAGTGAGGCTATCAATTCATCTAGACTTAAGAAAAACTGCATAAAATTAGCATAATATACAATAATCAAATAGGTTCCAGGTCAGGGGTGTCTCTGGTTGGTGTCATCAGTACAGTCTTAGGGAACAAGAGGGGTACTGAGAAGCTTCATCCTTCTTTGGATCACCTGTAAGAGGCAAACTTCCGATTCCTGGCCAGAATTCCCATTTTTCTCTGGAGACTCTTTGGAAGCCGCCTTAGCCAACTGGACCTCCAGACATTTGATCTGCAGGGAGCAGGTTATATTTTTTAATCGATGTTGACGCAGTGCTACACAGACGCTCATTAGGGGCTCAAACTGTATCTGCACACATGGGCTTGGACTGAACATGTCACCTGGCTGTCACCAGTGTTGTGCCAGAAGCTCATTTTTACAAAATAAGTGACTTAATGTTTAAAATGAGTGAATCTTAATTTACACATTAATGCGATGACTGTTGGCATTCTAATAGTATCTCATAGTAATTAACTGGACAGTCAATTAATCATCACATCCAGGAAAATTCCAGTCTTTTCCACATGGTGGCACTCTTTCCTGGGGCCCCACCCACCTTCTTGTGAAGCCCCTCAGCCTCGCACTCATGCCGCTCATGCTCTGCCTTGCTCTGGTTCTGGGCCTCGCCCAACAGCGCCTCCAGCTCCTCATTTCTCTCCACCAGCTCCTCCTGCTCATCGAGCTGTTTCTGCAAGCGTCGCTGCAGCTCACGCAGCTGGCAGTTCTTGTCCTCCAGTTCCCGAAGGCATCTGCGCAGACACAGCCAGCAGTCGAGTCAAACCACCTGCGCCTTGCTGCTGATAGGCCGCTTCAGCAAAGCTAACCTTAATACTGTCAGTTAACTAACACCAGAAGCAGAACAGCAAGACAACTACTGAAATTAACTAGTAACTAAGTTACCTTTCTGGGTGCTGAAGGGTAACCCAGCTGATCACTTACCTGCAGCTCCTATTCAAAGTGACTTGAATTTTACCCATTTACACAGATGGATATTTTAACATGAGCAGTTCAACTCAAGTGCCTTACCTAATAGTAAAACAGCACAGGCCTTCCTGTCATCTGAACTGACAGCTGATACTGCCATACAATGGCAAAATACTGTAACTGCATCCATTACCAAAACTCGGTTTGGACCGAAAACAGATCTCTTAGGCTCTGTTTTATCTCATGACAAAATTTTTTAGTTCAGCTATGTTCAATTTTGAAGAGAACACTATCACTTACCTATCTACTACTAATGATGGGCAAAACAACACTTCATGAACCATGTGCTGTATTTCTTGACCCCACTAGATGGTGCTCTTGGTGTGCTTTGTGGCATGCGTTATGCCCTGTTTGAACAGAGACTACCTACTACACATGTGGGTGGACAGTCAAAAAAAAAATCTTTGAAGCCATTTTTCTCAGTTTTGATGCCAGACATAGTCACTGTGTTTTGCCTTTGTGGGGCAGTACAGGTCACTCTGTCTTTATTTGCTAGGTTTTTGTCCTGGACATAGATCGTTATAGATAAATGCTACCTTTTATGGAGAAACTTCTCATCCACAGCTAACGGGGTTGTCCCAGGCACAGTGGGTGGGTCGGCTGAGCCCATGGCACTCTTCCCCTGAAAAAGGGGGGGGAGGAGAGATTCAATGACGAGCTGTGGTGTGAACAGCAGGGGGCGTCCCGCTAACAGGCTGCCCAGACCCACCTGACACAGGCCGGCCTCTCTTGCTGCTGTCTTTGGGTCGTCAATGATGTTCTCAACCTACACGGGGGTGGATCACAGTAACTTCTAACGACAGCATCACCAGTGTAGCACCTGACTGACAAATCGCCAACTTTCAGTTGGGGAGCAAGACTGCCTTTCATGTGGTGTGGCCTTGTTTGGGGCTCGAAGCAGACGTGACCTAGATCACAAGACATTTTACCAAGCCGTGGTAGGCCTCCTAAACACCCAATGGTCAGGCCATGTACCCCACACTAGTCCACTGGGACAAAGCCCATTATGTCTGATGGCAAGCAATCCACCAAATAACCATGATATATAAAGATACCACTGATGCACATCTACAGTGACATTAGTTTCAGGATAGGATTCAGCTGGTTAACTAGTGCTTTTAATCCAAAAAGCTTGCCGATTTTCACAGCTGAACATTTCATGAGTTTTTAGGCTGCATAAGCAGACCAAGATCATCAGGCTATCCTTCCAATTTTAAGTCCATTACCACTCCTCCTACACACCGCAGCAGGTAGCACTATCGTTCGGCAACTGTAGGGTTGCCGGTTCGAGCCCTGGTTCCTCCTGACCCCATCAAAGTGTCCTTGAGCAAGA